>CM070501.1:10592704-10985911 GCA_036346375.1 Guadua angustifolia
GGAATGCTTGATTATTCATGCTACGTCTTGCTTTTGAATGTCTGTATTTGTGGGACCTCCTTTTTTTCTTAAGGCTGAGCTTGATTTAGGAGGTACCCAGTTCCTGTCCTTGACCCGGTTTTTGGCTTTCGGCCCATCGTGGGGCTTACTGTACCTAAAACCGAATCCGGCCCATCTTGAGGTTCCTATTCATATAACAATCATCGTGCGCGCCGCCTGGCCCATATCGAATCGTGCACTAGGCCTTGCCCAGTACACACAGAAGGTGAAGTGTTTCCCGCTTGAGGCAGAGGCTGACGTCGTCCTTTATAAGGGTGAATCTTGCCTCGAACGCAGTGGACTGCAGCGCACTACCGCAACTCAGCTGTCTCTTCTTCTTCTTCAAGCGCTCCTTCGTCTGCCACTCCGGAGCTTGCGCACGTACGTTTTCTTGATCACTACTCTTCATCTTTCTTTCTTGCTGCTTATCTTTCGCTCTTCGCACGTAAGGACGTCACCGCCGCTTGAGCGATCGTCTTTTTCTAAGCTTTTTCCTTGTTTTCCTTTTTGTCAAGGTCTTCATGGCTTCTTCCCGAGCCTTTTCCATCTGATGACGAGGAGATGGTCTTCGACTTCGAGGACGAGAACCCTCCGCCTCCCGTCGAAGAAGAAGACGACCTTGCTGAGGAATGGGTCTTGTTTGATCTTGCCATGGCCGAGCTTGCGGAGATGGAGGCCGTGGCCCGCGACACCGCCGCCGACGCCCTGATCGAGGCCGTTCCGAAGCTCATCAAGGCTCGGGACCCCCTCATTGAAGCTATAGGACGCCTGCGTCGGGCGTAGTTTCTTTTTTTTATCTCTGCAAAAAATTAGTAATGTAGTGTATTGGCGCATATGAACTTCAAGCGCCTGGGACAATATGATTTTGTGTAATATTATCTTAATGTTGCCTGCCTTTTCTTTTTCCCTTTTTGATCTTTCGACCTTCCCGAGTGATTTTCATCGTCCCTTATGTTTAAGCACCCTGATCGATTAGTCTAGCCCCCAAGCGTCGTGGGCTGGGGCGCGCTTTTTATTGGTTAGCTAGATTTTACCGTTCGTATGTCAGGGTTTCACAATTAGGAACAAAATCACTCGGACTTAGTCACAATCATAAGGAAAAAAGGAAGGGTAGGAGATGATCCACAAGAAGGGTTGCGCATGCGCAACACTATTAGGTGTAGCCCCCAACTTACTGCTCAATTGAGCATCAATTGAGTAGCAAGTCAAAAGGGATTTTACTCTCAAACAACATTTCTCAATGTAAGAAATAATAAATGACCCAAAAAGTGTTGCGCATGCGCAACACTATTAGGTGTAGCCCCCGACTTACTGCTCAATTGAGCATCAATTAAGTACCAAGTCAAGATGAAAATTTTATTTATGAACAACATAGCTAATGTACAATGCTTTAAGAGTAAAAACGACGTAGCTGCTCTATGTTCCATGAGTTGCTGATGATAGCGCCGTCTTCCCGCTTAAGCCTGTAAGCCCCCGGTCGCGTCACTTCGTCGACGATGTAGGGGCCTTCCCAACTTGGAGATAGCTTGTGCTCATTCTTTTGATTCTTTCTTAGGACCAGATCGCCCTTGGAGAATGCACGGTTTCGAACGTTTCGGTCGTGGTAGCGACGCAGGGCCTGGAGGTACTTGGCCGACTGGATTGCAGCGACCTCCCTTGCTTCCTCCAACCGATCGATATCTTCTACTCTGCTCTCCTTCGACTCGGCCTCCTTGTAATTCCGAACCCGAGGGGATCCGAAAGTTAACTCGGTGGGCAAGACCGCTTCTGAGCCGTATACTACGAAAAAAGGTGACTACCCGGTAGCCCTACTGGGAGTAGTTCTCACCCCCAGAGTACCGAGGGCAATTCTTTTACCCATCGAGTAGCATATGGCTTAAGGTGGTCGAAAATCCATGCTTTTAATCCTTGCAACACCATGCCATTCGCCCGCTCCACCTGATCGTTGTTTTTTGGGTGAGCCACGGAGGCGAAGCAAATTTTGATTCTGAGTTCATCGCACCAGTCTTGAAATTCTTCACCTCTGAATTGAGTCCCATTGTCCGTGATGATCCTATTTGGTACACCGAATCTTACCACGATTTCCTGAAAGAACTCTTTGGCCTTGGACGCTGTTATTGTGGCCACAGGTTTTGCCTCGATCCACTTGGTGAACTTGTCGATGGCTACGAAGAGATGAGTGAAACCACCTTGAGCCTTCTTTAACGGGCCGACCATGTCGAGCCCCCAGACTGCGAATGGCCAGGTGATCGGGATAGTTTGCGCCTCTGTCTTGGGACGTGTATCGGCGATGGCCGCATCCTTCACAAGTCCGGACGATGTCTTCCACGTCAGACACAGCAGTCGGCCAGAAGAATCCTTGACGGTATGCCTTGCCCACCAGAGTGCTTGATGCTGCATGATGCCCACAAATTCCCGAGTGGATTTCTCTGAGGAGATTTTTCCCTCTTTGCTCCGATATGCATCGCCTTAGGACTCCGGAGACGCTCTTTCGGAAGAGTTCCTCGCCTACCACTACGTAATTCTTGCATCGTCGTCTAACACGCTCTGCTTCTACACGATCTTCGGGGAGCTCATCCCTTACTAAATAGTTCAGGAAAGGAGTTGTCCAATCAGGGCTGATGACTAAGACCTCTTCCTCAGTGAGTGTTTCTTCTGATTTGCTTGGCTCCTGCTGTTGGCTTATTGAAGGCTTATGGAGCTCTTTGACAAACACGCCAGCAGGTACTGTTGCCCGACTGGAGCCTAGTCTAGCTAGCTCATCTGCTGCTTCGTTGTCGCGGCGAAGTACGTGAATGAGTTCCAGCCCGTCGAATTTGTCTTTGAGCTTTCTTACTTCTTGGCAGTATGTAGCCATGTTGTCTTCGACGCACGACCAGTCTTTTTGCACTTGGTTGATTACCAACATGGAGTCGCCACAAATTGTCAATCGCCAAACGCTGAGAGATATTGTGATGCGAAGTCCATGGATGAGCGCTTCATATTCGGCGGCATTATTTGACGCTGAAAAATGGAGTTGGAGGACATATTTCAATCGTTCGCCTGTTAGAGAGATAAGCACCACACCAGCCCCCGCACCGCTGAGCATGAGGGAGCCATCGAAATACATTGTCCAGTACTCAAGCTCTTCAGTTGTCGTCGGAGTTTGTAATTCTACCCACTCGGCGGTGAAGTCGGCAAGTACTTGAGATTTTATCGCTGTTCGCGGCCTGAAGGAGATTTCAAAAGCCTAAGGTCGTTCCGGTCGTTGCGACCACTGTTCTGGAGAGATCTCACGTGGCCTTCTTGACGAAGGCACTCTTCTTCTGCAGCATTCGCCGCATCCTTCTGTTGCTGGGACTCAGTTCGTGGCTCTTCGATTACGAAAACGCCGCGAAAGCCTTGAAAACTTTCCGCCCCGTCTTCTGAATGAGAAGAACAAGAGGATAGGTAGGACTGACCTTCAAATCCGAGTAGTCTTCTAGCATTTTTGACCACTCGGGGCTCGTCGTTAGCCAGCTCCTGCTCAGGACGGGGGACAAACTTTTGACTTACCGTCCGGAGAAAGATGGCCATGCCTGTTCCCAATCCGAGTGGCTGACTGGCTAAGGGAGCAGCAAAATCGCTTCCAGATTGGATCTGATCCGAATCTGAAAGGGTGATATGGCCAAAGTCGTTAGCGATGAAATCCAGACTTCCGAAGCAAATTGCCTAGGCCGGCGCGAAGGTGGCCATGACTTCGTTGAAGATCGCCATCAAGCTTGCTGAGATTGATCTTAGCGCAGCCCCTACCTGGCGCGCCAACTGTCGACGTTTGTTACCGACAATAATGAAAAGGGGGCCAGGCGCCGAATCCAAACTTGATGGTAGCACGGGACACCAGATGTATACATGTTCGGGCTCTCACGGAGGAGATAATACCCTAGTCCTGTGCTCTGGAATTATTTGTAGCTAGCTAATTGCTGATGAGATCGTATGCTTTATGTTCCTCCGCCCCTCCCTTTATATAGCAGAGGAGGGCGGTTACAAAAGAGAGTCCCACTCGGATACGAAGTAGGGATCACATCTTCTATATCAATCCGTTTCGGCAACAATTTGGATTACAACCGTATCCTGGCTAATCTGGCTTAGTTACTATCTCTAGGACTTCCTTATAGGGTACGCCTTGGCTCCCCGGATAGCTCCTTCCTTTCTGCAGTCGGCCCAGCCCATCCTTATTTGGTTGGGCTTCTTTGGCTCGCCATGCAGATACCTGGACGTATATGTCCCACGTAAAGGTAATACTAGACCAACAGATCAACAAAGATGTTATTTTTACCCATGCTTTTGAAAAGTCAATTAAGATAAAATTAATTCAGAATCTCCAGGATTCTAGGACTCAGTCATGACGTTAGAAGTTACCAGATTCATTTCGATCAATGTTCCTTACTCCGAAGGTCATTGGTAGTGAATTGCAAGGATCAATGAATCGTTCAAGACTTTGAATTACCGTGAAGCAATTATCAATCAGCTTGAGTTCCTCAGATCAAGAGCTGTTCTCAAGAACCAACTCAACAGAAATGATGTTCAATCTTTGATCAAGACTACAGAATAGCAAGTTGCTTTCGCCGTCAGGAGTAGTTTGTCCAGTTTCCAAGGGAAGCAAAGAATCAAGTGTCAGTGGATAAATAAAAGGTTGCTTAACAATGGAAGTTGTCAGCATTGTTAGGAAGAGTGCAGATTGTCTTCCAAAGGCCTCAATGGAAGAAGTGTTTCATATGCCAAAAAGCAAACACAATTGAAGCCAATTAAGTTTGCAAAAGGATCCTGTCTGCAAGGAGCAGCTTATCAGAATTTGACCCAGTAGAAGGATGTTATCCAGCGTTTGACCTCGAAGAAATCCCGTCAAGCGTGCAGTTGACTGCAAGTGCAGAGAGTCTCGAAGGTCGAGTTTCCCCGAACATATTCTTTAGTCACCGAATCTCGGGGACGAGATTCTGTTAAGGGGGGTAGGTTTGTAACATCCCAAAATTTGAGTTTTTAAAAATTTATATTAAATTAGCTTTCCAAAAATGTTACATCAATCTTATTTGATTAAAAAAGCTTAATTTAGAATTTTCTAAATCTAAAACAATTTAATGTGCCTTCTGTGTGCATCGAGTAATTTAAAATTTAGTCTTTTACAGTGTTCTTTGTATCTCAGGGAATTTCCCAAATTTGAGATTTGCTACAAACTAATTAAAATTATTAATTTAAACATTTGGATGTTAATTGGATTTCTATTGGATTTTTAATTTGAATTATTAATTGTTCGAGCAATTCTACATCCAAATTGCAATTCAAGCCCTTCCTTTGAAATTCCATTCAAATTCAAAATTTGAATTTTCCTCGGTGTTCTAATTAACCTGGCATCCATATCCTTTACCGTCCGCAAAGTCAAAATTTCAATTCCGGTTCTTATTCGAAATTTCACCCAAGTTCAAAAATACTCTAAAAATCTCAAAATTTATAGAATTAGGTTCCAAATATTCTAAAATGATTTTGGGAATTTTTCCAAGATTTATAGAATCCCTCTGGTATTTTATCTTTCGCTCTTTTTATCAAATCCATTATTTTCGTCCCGAAATAATTTAAATTCCAAAGTTCATCTAAAAATAGTGTAACCAATTTTATTGAGTTCCATTCTATTAATTATGATTTTTAGGATCTTTTCTGGTATTTTTAGATCTTGTTATCTATTTTATCTCACGCGCTTTAAAAATGGCACTGTTTATCTTCCCCATGTTTAGCTCAAGTTTCAAACCCTCATATCTCTCAATTTATTGCACCAAATCGAGTGGGAGCTGAAGCATCGCGACTGCGTCGTAATGGAGAGTAAATGCCATGCCGTTGGCCATCCTCAATCCGCGTGAATCGGCCGTAATTAATCGTTAATGATAATTTATTGCTCGGCCAAAATCTCGGGCGTCTCTTCACCTCCCCGAGCGTGCGAGTACCCAAAAGTTGCGTATTGATGTCCTCTATCCCGTGCTCACCTTGCCTCGACGGTTCAGTGCCATTTCCCTTTCCAAAACTCGAGAAAACCCGACGCCGGCGTTCTCCAAAGACACCGGTGAGCCATCTTTTGCTCCAATGAGTTTCTGGGTAAACCAACCACATCACTTTGTGCCCTTTGCTTCCGTGATCACAACCATTCAATCGGATTTGATTTTCGTTGCAGTTTGACCCCGAATTTCGAAGTTAAATGGTTAAATCGGTCGTCGCTCAGCTCGTCAATCGATTCCTCTCAAACCGGTAATCTCCGATCAAATTCCTTCTAGATATAGCCTAGTATGATCTTGCCCTACGCCATGCTCTCGCTAGTTTTAGGAAATTTTGCGTTTTAATGTGATTTCGGGCACCATGCCATTCAGGTCGTCTTGCTCATCACCGGTCGTCCACGGCGCCGTTGCCCTAAGTCTCCCCGTGGTCGGCCGACGTGCCCACGGGCTCCCCCTCACCTCGCCGCCCCCACCCCATCCCTGGCCGGCCCTCAATTGGCCACGTCGCCCCAATTCTGTGCATGCACGCCACATGCTCGTATAAATGCCGATTTGATCCGTTTTTACTCCAAATCCGGTTTCTCTTGACCTAGCCGCCACCCCAACCTTGGGTAGACCTCCCATGGCCTATCCCACGCATATGCCACCCCATGGACCTCACCCAAACCCTAGAAATCCATCCCTCATCCTCCGAAACGCTGCCGAACGTCGGTCTATTTTGGCATCGCGTTCCTGCCCGGCTCATCATGATTTTTGGTGATCCGACTATGTCACCTTGTCTTCTATTGTACCCTCTGTCTCCCTTTCAAATTTCATGCAATTTGGTTTATGGAATCAAAAGTTACGGCCGTCCAAAAGATCAAATTTTGCCGGAGGCTGTTCTCCCTCGTTTTTGCGAGTTTGGCCATGAAATTTTTATGGTAGACTCCTCTTTATATCACCTACATGGTTCTCACCCTAACTCAAGGTTTTGACCTCGTGATTTTGTGCAGAAAATTCTTTTCTCCGATCAGACTGTGTTCCAACGGCAGAAAATTTTGTCGCGCATTCCCCGTTGATCCAGAAGGTAAAACTCAGATCCGATCATGTCATATTGTGCCAAATATTCCCAGATAGCTCTCTGTAAAATTTGGTTATGTTTCATCTATTATTTTAATAGTTATGACCGTTTGATCTATTAGCTCCAAGAGCCGTTCATCGGCAGTTTGTCATCAATCCGGTGGGTCGCCGCCAAATCCGGCAATATCATTGAGTTCATGTCGTTGCGTTCTACGCGATGGACATTTCCCCCTTGCTGTTGCATCTACCAAAATTATTTTTATTCGTCGGCCGCCGCCTTTTGCCGCCGCCGCACGTCGTCTTGTGCCACCAACCATTTTGGTTTGACGTGGCCAGGCCATTGTGTCCAGTAGATCATTATCCCCTATTTTGTCCATCGGAGAAGTTCAATTGATTCCCGGTTGCCGTCAAAACCATGTTCTAAAATCTACCCGTCGTCTTTTCAACCTAGCCCTCTATTATCCATTCGCGTCTCGGTTAGCCATCCTTGGTAGCATTCTATCGCTGCTATGTCATAGCACCGATGGTCGTCACCATGTTATTTCATGAGAGTTCCGTCATCGCTTCGCCTTCGCCATTAACGTTCCATCGTTAACGTTCCGTCGTTAACGTTCCGCCGTTAACGTTCCGTCGTTAACGTTCCATCGTTAACATTTCGCTATTAACATTTCGTCGTTAACGTCCCGTCGTTAACGCTTTGCTCTGATCACATTTATGCATGCAAGTAAAGGTCCTAGTGCGATGTCATCATCTTTTCTATCGCCTTGATGTGATCTAGCCCTATCACCTTGAGTTTAGCCCCGTCTTCTTATCATCGTCGTCTTGTCATCATCGAGCCTTTTCATCGATGTATGACTGAACCCCATATTGAATCGCAGTGGATGTTTATCCCACTTATCCTTGTCTTATCTTTGAAAATCTAATCTGCCATTAATTGGGAAATCATTCATGGACTTGGTCAATAGACCATTGGCCCATATGTTAGTATTTGTCCAGTCGAGTTAATTAATCTCGAAGGATATTCCCTGGAATATACTCTGTTATTTCCTAATTATCAGTCGTAATCTTCTCGATAAATCTCCTGAAAGCCAGTTCTCTTTCATCCGATCTTTGATCAAATCTATTCAAGTTCCTAAATTCAATCCCTCTCGTTCAGTACCGATCTAATATTAATTTGGAGTTTATTTGAATAGCTTTTGAGTTTTGTTGTATTTGTGCTTCTTTGTCGTTAGACGTATCATCCAGAAGTTACTCGAAGTAGCTAAAGGATGAGGAAGTCGAAGCATTCAATTGAAGGAGCCAAAGGTTAAGGAAGCCGAAGATCAATTATAAAGAGTAAAGAGCAGTTTATAGCAAGTGCCAGGCAAGTTGTGCTTTGATCATATTGCTCCCAGTTTTACAAATTTACTTTGATTCAAATTATTGCATGCTAGTTCAAGATTAAAATGATTTAAATTAATTTGGGATTAGTTATTCAATCCAATTGCTAAATATCACCTTGCCATGATTATTTGTATGCCATAATTCATTTGTCACCCTAAGATGGTTGATTATTAGTTGGTTGTTATTACTTGCCAATGTGGGTTAGTTAGACCGTGTATAATTGCTTAGCCATGCTACACAACTCATGTCTTTTGAAAATAAAAGGTTAATACTGATTAATGGATAATGAAATGTGTTTGTGAAATGGCGTGACGTGTTGCTACACGATGATGTTGATATGTGGAACCAGTGTGGTTCTGCATGGATGTTGAGTTGTTGTTGGCATTGTGTTGCGTAATAATCAACTGGGGTGGTAAAATATTTTAGACTGGGGCAAGTGGCAAGAGTGGCATTGGATATGTCGCTTTGGTATTTGGCGGTGTTGTTGGTGAATTATGTGATGGTATTGTTGGTGAATTATGTGATGGTATTGTTGGTGAATTATTCGGGGTAGTTTTGCCTTGGTCACCTTAAGGACTACACCTTGCGAGCCTTTGACCTGAGTCACTCGTACAACCACATGTCTGAATGGTAAGACCTAGCTTAGTAGGATTCTGATATCTCACCTTTGATACCTTGGGGTGGCAGTTACACAGGAGTAATTGTATGGGGGAGCGTACCTGTGCTACGGCTTGGTACCCATCCAATGGTGTTCGTCGGTCCTATACTTCGGCTCAGTGTGAGGGAAGTGATAGTGAAGGCAACCCGGAGAGGTTCATAGGTTGAGCTAGAAGTTTCTGAAAGGCTTTGTTATGATCGCTCATTCGCATACTCTTGTATGGCGATTCACGGCTGACGTGGTGAGTTGATTGTATCTTGTGGGTAAAGTGTACAACCTCTGCAGAGTGTAAAAACTATTAGAATAGCCGTATCCGCGGTATTGGACATTGCTCGAGGATTACAATCAAGGGTTAGATTTTGATAAAAATGAGGTTAGGAATGTGGACAATGTGATATGGAAATTAGTTAAGGAAGAGAAATGCTTTACTTGAGAATGACTATGAAATTTATTATGAGTATTACTTGTTTTATTGCTTTTCAATCTATTTATGATTTTCATTTGGAAATGTTGTTTTATGCAAAATAGCCAATTCAGCCATTCAATTGGAATAAGCTGTGCATATAGTTATTTAGACTTGCATTCTGTGCATGACTTGTTGAGTACGGTTGTGTAAACATCACCAGTTGAGGAGAAGTCTTTGTCTTCGAAGAAGGGAGAAGTTCTGCAAGAAAGCGAATATCTAGGAGTTGAACCTTGTCAAATGCCTGTGGTATTTTGATAGGATTCACCGACGTTCTTCGTTCCGCTGTTGTTCGTTTTACTCTGAGTTGAAGCCATCTAGGCTTCACAATTGTAAGTTGACCTTAAGGTTGTTCAACATGTTATATTAACAGATGAATACTTAATTTATTATTCCGTTGTGTATGATTGTGATATTCATCTTTGTTAACTATGGGCACTAGCTACTGATCCTGGGACTAGTGCTAAAAACAAAGAGGGTTTCCGAATTGCGAATTCGGGTCCCGACATAAACTGAAACTTGGTTGGGATGATAGATTCCCATTGGAAGGTTTCAACTTGATTTAGGGCTAGATGCCATGTTTACTTGAGAAATACTGAAAGTTATTATTTACTGTTGTTTGTCTTACTTTATTTTCAAAAACTTATTGTATTCATATGCAAATGTTGCTTTACTACAAAATAACCATATTAGCCATTCTTTTGGAATAAGCCTTGTATATAGTTATATTAGAATTGCATTCTGTGCACAATTTATTGAGTGCTTTTAGTACTCACCCTTGCCAAACAATGACATCACCAATTGAGGAGTCTACACCATTTCTGGATGAGGAGTACTAGGAGAATGTGAATATTTAGGGCATGAGCCTTATCAGTTGTCTGTGGTAAACTAAAGGGTGATTTACGTTTTCCTTTCCACTGTTTTATGTCTTGGTTTAATGTTCTAGCCTAGCCCTGCGTGGCTTAATCATGTAAGTTGGCAATAAGGTTATTCAACTAGTTATATTTAATATATGGAGTCTTTTATTATGTTTCCATGGTGTATGTTTGTGATATTCATCTATATTGAGGCTGTGTACTAGCTTGATCTTAAACTAGTGCAATGTACACAGAAGGTTTAGATTAGCATATTCGGGTCCAACGAAAGATGAGCATAGTAAGGACATTAATTGATTGTGCTGTTAATTTTAGGTGGCCCCTTCATCGGTTGGATGTGAAGAATGTATTTCTCCATGGAGATATACAAGATGAGGTATATATGGAGACACCTTTGGCTTTGAGAATAAGTAGACTACCTAAATTGTGTGTAAGCTTAAAAAGTATTTATATTACCTGAAGCAATCTTCACCACAAGCACAGTGTGATAGATTCAAATGTGCGGTTTGTGGTATGGGCTATTTCCAATGCAATTAGGATCATACAGTGTTTTATAAGCATATAAGATCATATATCATCATATTGGCAGTGTATGTTAATGATATTGTGATAATTGGACCCTCTATGTATATCACACTAGTCCAGTATCACGTTAGTGCACACAGGCTTAACATAGATGAATATCATAATCATACACAATGGAAACATAATAAAAAACATCATATAATGAATATTAACATGTTGAATGACCTTATGGTCGAACTTACATGAGGATGCCTTGTGAGGCTAAACTGAGAATAACAACATAAATTGTAGCGGAAAGAAAATATAGATAAATCCCTTAGTATACCACGGATGACTGACAAGGCTCACACCCTAAACATCAATCTCCTCCTAATACTTCTCTTTTAGCACTGGTCTAAACTCCTTAACTGGTGATGTCAGGAATATCAGGAATGGCTTTTTCCAAAGGAATGGCTAACATAGTTATTTTGCAATAAAGTAGCATTTCTAACGCCGAGATATAGTGAAAAATAGTGGTGGAAGAGCTAACAAACTCCAGTGATCTCCAATTGCACAATGACGGCATCTCTACGAATGATCTTTGGGGAAAACAAAGCAGTGGGAGATGGGGTTCATGATGCGACACTTAACACAGGTTTATAGGCCCTAGGGAGGCATGCACAACCTGGTTTTTATGGTAAAGGCAGTGTAGACTTCGTGTCCTCAATGGAGACATCAACGGCACTAAGCAAGAATCCCCTTGTCCACGCGGTAGGATATGTGGTGGGGATGCGAGCGGCTGTGATTTGATCGGAGCGGTATACGATTCGGAAGCTCAAGATGGGTTAGGGTTTCAACTCTAATCGTGACCGTCGCATAAAGATCTAACGGCGGATGATTCACATTCTAGAATGCAGCCTGAGTGGGCTAATTCAAACTGCATAGTAATGGGCCATGATGAACAGTAATAATGGGCTATGGCCCGATACTGTTTAAGGGATTTTTCGGGGTTTCTTTTTAAAATAATTTAGATAATTAAACTATTTAGTTTTGGGCAAATAAAATATCAAAAAAATCCAAAAAAATTCTCAAAAATACTTTGAGACATTTTGAACCTAAATAAAATATTTTTAGCCAAATTTTATTTTAATTTTATCTATAATTATTTGGTTTTCTTAAGAGGCCAATATACTTAATTTAAAATTAATACAAATAAAATCTGAAAAAATCCAGCAAATTCAAAAAAGACATAAAATGCATAAATAACACAATAAAAATAAAATTTGGGATGTTACATTAAGGGCTAGGAGAAGCATTTGAGGTGAAGGGTCTTGGACCTTTTCGATACTTTCCTGGAATTGAGATTGCTCAATTTCCAAAATGGATAGCTCTCAAAAGAAGTATGACCTTGATATGTTAGTAGACACAAGTATGCTTGGGTGTCACCGTATCGCTTCACCTATTGATAGGAATCACAAACTCTAAGCCAAGTTTGGTGATCCAGTTGACAAGAAGGCTTATCAAAGGCGTTGGTTGGGCATCTCATCTATTTATGTCATAGAAGACTCGATATTTCATATGTAGAGAGTGCGGCAAGTCAATATATGTATGATCCTAGAATGGGGTGTATGGAAGCTGTCTTTTGGATCCTACCATACTTAAAGAATAGCCTAGGGAAAATGCTTTGTTTTAGAAAGACGACATTGAATATAGAAGGATATTGCAATGTTGATTAGGTAAGTAGTATAAATGATAGGAGATCTACATCTAGATACTACATTTTTGTAGGATAACCTGTGTCATGGAGGAGTATGAAGCGTTAAGTTGTGGCTTGATCTAGTGGCATATTATAGAGCAATGGTATTAAGCTTGAGTGACATCTTAGAAGTTTGTAGAGTCTAGAACTTCGAGTGCTAAGGTGGCCCAACGAGGTTCTTGAATTTGAGTTTAATTTCAATTGGATTTTCAAAATAAAGCAATTTGAGTTTTATCTGCCAAGAGCAGCACTACTGGCCTCAGGATGGCAGTGCTGCTGGCTAGGGGCCGACACTACCGGCTTGGGGAGCGGTAGTTATTTTCTAGAGAGGGCATTTGAGTTTAATTTCGGACATCGTGGGAGCGGCACTCACGGCCTCGCCATGCTATGGCGGTAGAGTTCCAATGAGCAAAGACTATCGGCCCTAGGAGGCACTATCGGTAGAAGGCTAGCCGAGCGGCACTACCGGCCATAGGAGGCGGTAGTGCCGGCATATTGAGCGAATGTTGAGTTTGAATTTTAAAATTGCATGAGATATATTGCATATAAATTTAGATATTGCTATGTGATGGGTTTTCCTTGTTTTTGATGGTTGCAGGACGATGTGCTCCTTTGAGCTTTGCCCACTTGTTCGTTAGAGTTTGTAAACCTCCATTCTAAAAATGAAAATCTAATTTCCTCCCAATTCTGAATTTACTTTCCGCATTTAGATTATGTATTTAAATTCCGCAATTTACATTCTTGCAATTTACATTCTTGCAATTTACTTTTCACATATTTGGATTTGCCTCCCCTCCTTCTAAATGCTTGTAGATCTTATGCCAAGAATGAATGATTGATGGATGAGTCTTCTTTCGACCATATCTCAATCATCTAAGCAAGTCTTGTTTTCTTTTTTGCAAGAAACTAATTTTTGTTCTTGAGAGGATTAATTCTTGTCTTATGTTCTAACTTGCTATGATATGTGGGGAGACATCTAGGATCATCTTGATCATCAAGAACCCACGAGCTAGCTGAGGGCCAAGTTTTTTATTTTAAACCCGTTCTTGTGCACTCTTTCTCAAAATGGAAAAATGTCAGAACTTTGACATCAATCCTTGCAATTGAAGGTTGGAATAGGTTTCTGACATTTATAGGAAGGTGTCTACAAAGTTTCATTAAGTTTGGATTAGCTGATCAAAAGATTCCTCAATTTTTCATTTTAAACTAGTGTTGAAATCATTGTTTATATGTCTGTTTTTATTGTAGCTACAATAACTAGGGTTTTAGCTTGGCTCCTTTAGGGGATAGCATTTAAATTGGGATCATTCACCCCCTCTGATAGCCATCACGATCCTTCAACATTAGTGCTCTTCATGAAGAGTCCACTAGGAGGTTTGAAGAGATTGTTGTATTGATAAGAGACAATCAGGTTGTTGCTGGGAACAAAGGAGTCCATCAAGACAAAGGAGGGACTATATGAGTGGCTAGTTAGGCCATTTGGTCTTTCTAATGTTCCTAGCACCTTCAGGCACTTATGGACTAAGTTTTTTGTCCATTCTTATCACAATTCGTAGTTGTCTACTTTGATGACATCTTCATCTATAGAAAGGATAAGGATGAGCATTTTGAGCTTGTCAACAAGCTCTTGGAAGCTATTCAGACAGTGACAGTAAGTTTCTTGCCACATTTTAGCTTACATTATGGAAGCAATTCAACATTGAGTTGAAATTTTCAAGCACTACACATCCACAAATTGATGGCTAATCCGAGGGGGTGAACAAGTTTTTCGGTAATTTAATTCAATGCATATTTGGAAATAATAAAGGACAATGGATTTAGCTTTATGTCTTGCTGAATTTACTTACAATAACTCTAAGCATAGATCTACAAGTCAGAGTCCTTTCTCCATTGTCTATGCAAAAGTTCCAACACACATAGTTGATTTAATGAAGATAGCATCAAGGGAGAATTTAAGGTCAGCAACAACTTTGCTAACAATTATTCTGATTTGTTTAAAGAGGTTTACAATGTTCTATAATGTCGGGACACGAATATGCAAGTTCAGACCCTCTGTGTATACTGCACTAGTCCAAAATCATGCTAGTGTACATAATGGCAACATAGATGAATTATCAACTCCATATACAACGGAATAAGAATAAATGAACTAAATAGTGAGATGATCATACAGTCGAGTTTACATTTATTGGACCACATAGGACATAAACACTAAATAAGATAACTACAGCGGAACAAAAATACACTCTAGCAGAAACCCATTGACCTGCCACATGCAATCGACTAGGGTTGAATCATAACAATCAGCCTCTTTACTGTTCATCTAGAGCCAGTGTTAGCTTATCTTCTCCAATTGATTCATGATTATTGCAAGGGTGAGCATATGGAGTACACAATAAGTTGTACACATAATACAAATATAATAATTACATGCAAGGCTTACACAAAGAATGACTAATATGGTTAATTTTGCATAAAATAGACTTTAGAATTTTAATACAATACTAGATTGAAAACATAAATAAAATAGATAATAGCAATAATAAGTTATCTAGAGTTTTCTTAAGTTGGTATATAGCCTACACCATTCCTTGTCACACAGCCGCCTTCCAAGTTTTGATTTACAAAATCTAACCCTTGTGTGATGTTTTTGAGCATATCCTTGATCAGAAACATGGCTATTTGAATAGTTTATTAAAACTCTACAAAGATCATACACTTTACCCACAAGATATGATCAATCTTATAATGTCGGTCATAACATGTTTCCTTTAACATGCAAATAAGAAGATTATAACAAAACATTTTAGAAACTCTTCCTTGAAAATAACCCTCACATTAAATTTAATCTCACCATTCCACCCTCACACATAGCAAAAGAATGAGAGGGACTCATTGTTGGACTAGGAACGATAAATGTCCAGGATGTGGTGCCACTGTAGCACACACCCTCCAACCCAAGCACATAGCTTAGCCTACCCTCCTGAGGTATTACATGTTAAGACTCTGTAACTTACTGAGTTAGGTCTGTCCTATTGCATACATGTGGTTATATGATTAATTCAGTTCAATGGCTTACAAGGTTTAGTCTGTAATTGACCAATGCAAGACATTGAATCTATTATACTTGTTCACACAAAACTATCTTAATTGATTCACACAGAATCATATAAACCCATGCCAGTTGCAAACGAAACCACCAGCATATAGCTTCTTGTCACCTGCCTTAGTATAAATCATTTCCCACCCCTATTTATTATAGTGCAACTCATGCCATCAACAACATATCTTCGTATGACAACACACGACACACCATTTTCACAAAAATATTCCATAGTCATTTAGTCATATTTGAATTTGCAACCTCAAAATGATAAAATTAACCTATTGCATGGCTAATCATGTCTAAACCAAGCCACGTTGTTTATATATTAATGACTAACTAGTAAATAACTAACCTAGGTTGACAAATGATCATGACATAGCAATTTTCAAGGTAGATATAATTCAAGTAGGTTGCATGACTACTCTTGATATGTGAACTAGCATGTGATAATTTGAAATGAAATAAATTTGTATAAGCTGGGCATAAGATGATCAGAGCACAACTTTCTTTGGAATATGATCAAGTAGGTCTTGGTCTTGATCTTGAACTAGTTCTTTTCCTTTGAACGTTCTCAGCACTTCAATGTTTATGCGAAACAATTGATGAAAATCAATAAATAAAAAATAGAGGCAAAAAAACTCTAAAATTAAAACTTCAAATACTGGAATGTAGTGCTCGATTTTAGATAAATTTACAAATTTGAATGGACTCAATCGAGCTTTGTTTGAAGGAGAATGGGCTCTCGGAAGATTTACTGAACAAGAAAAATACTAAAATAGAGAGAATATAGAGTATCACAGGAACATTCCCTTTAGGTGAGACTGACATGTGAGACCCACATGTCATAGACTTGGTCTACAATACACAAAGTCCAATGAAGCAGTATGGGGTTGCTGATGTAGGCGACATTGTTAATGCGCTAGACAAATGGTAACCTGTGGCATGGCATGGCTGCTAACAGGGCAATGGCACAGCAGCTAACATGACAATACATGATGCTGGTGTGGTGATGACGAGATGCCACATCGGTGGATACGGTCTCTTTGCTATTGGGGTTGTACTAGGCACCAATTCAATAACGAACTCAATATCTTGATTTGGTAGCATACTAGGGAAATCCTCAAGAAACACATCTGGTATTCTCTAACAACTTGCATATCCTTCAACTAGTAACTTTCACACTATTAGCCATTAACTGACCATTGCAAACTGCAGTCACTTGAAATTCCACTTTATCGCCTTTTGGTCTTCCAACTGATACTACTCTTCGACTATAACATCCTGAAAATTGAAAAATGAATAAAGTAATAATTTAAAATTTAAAAATGACTAAGATAAAATTTTGAGTTTGAAATGTGACTTAATTTTGAACTTTTGGCTTCCCTAAATTTTGACTTAAGGAAAAACTCAATTTCTTTACTGATGTCCTGTTTTTTGAATAATGAAAATCAAAATCACAAAATGAATAAAGTGAAAATTTTAGATTTACTTTTGGATTTTCTATCATTATTTATTTTCTCAGGGTTTTTTCTCTAACAAAAAGCTTTTATGGTTAAATAGTGAATCCTTAATTTCAAGTCTCAAAATCAAACAAATATAAAATTATTCATAGATACATTCCTATTAACAAAAAGGACAAAAAGAAATAATAATAATAATCTTGAATCCTGTAAAAGCCCTACCCAAAACTAACATACTTAAATCATGTTTTCCATCCTTATCACATCTCAGCATACAACATTATTAAGACATAGACAAATGGCACAATATTTCTCTTTCTAGAAATCACATGCATATATAGGGATATATACATTATATGCACCCACACACATATATTATATGCATGCATAAGCACATAAATTTCCAGCATATATTATGACACATATATTTTATATATATATATATACACACACACACACATATATATATACACATATATATATGGACACAAGGTCAGCACTATGCATACACACATATAGAACCAAAATTCTAGCAATTA
This sequence comes from Guadua angustifolia, assembly GCA_036346375.1. Classification (NCBI taxonomy): domain Eukaryota; kingdom Viridiplantae; phylum Streptophyta; class Magnoliopsida; order Poales; family Poaceae; genus Guadua; species Guadua angustifolia. Next base: position 10,610,546 of record CM070501.1, read on the forward strand.
TTCATGTATACATATATACACTCATCCCTATATTTTATACACTAGTACAACTCATCCACACAAACTCAGTTACGACAGGACACATTTCAGAATTCACATAATTAACATTCAAGTTTAAATGTCCATCTTCAAGAGAATATTACACCCAAGCCATCCAGCAAATAAAGATAAGAAACTTTAGTACAAACAATTATATGGCAAAATCTACATGAATATTTTGCTCTCAGAACATTTTATACAAGCTAAAGCTCACATCTATTGCAACCAAACACTGCATGTTAACTTCAAAAGTTTACTAAAGCTTCACACTTCTAATCTCCACCATCTGAACCAACCTGCTGCCTAAACTGACCAAACCCCTTGCTTTTCCCAACTGCATCCACCTACCATCAAACCTTTCTCACTAGACAAGTGGTAGGGAAGAGTACATGCATTCCTTCCACCTATTCTCTCCTTGACTATGCTCACAGCCAGATGGCAAAAGGGAGGCTGCATGCCTGCCACCACATCCCCTAGCCCATAGTTTTAGTTTCCAATCCATAGTTTCAGCCACCCATGTTGGTTGTAGAGATAGTATAAAAGAAAAACAGAACATTAGTACCTCTACTTTTCTCACCACTCTACAAAATTTACCTACACACCTTTTTTTTGTCACCATCTCTACTCTCTTGGCTCTTTTCGGTTGAAGACAAGAAGCAGGTAGCAAAGAAAAGGAAGCAAAGCTTAGCAACCTATCCGATCCTTTCTTCTGTTGTTCTCCATTCAAGCTCCTCTGCAGCCCCAAGATGCAATCTCATTAGTTGATGCATCTATCTTTTTTGATTAAAAAATGCTACTCGATCAAATTAAATAAATCACTTATCAACTCTACATGTAATCTAAGCCTTGTCTATAAATCAGAGTTGTATATGTACTCAAACAACTTAACTAAATCCCTAGGTATTCCATCCATGTAGACAAAAGAATTGAGTAATAAAAGAGCATGCATGAATGTCAGTTGGGCTCAAGAGTCAGCACTTCACAATCTGAATATGGGTTCTAAAACTCCAATTCATGAAATGGAGTAAAATGTGTACACAGTGTTAAGGGTTGCAGAGCTCAGAGCCAAATCAATTTTTTACATGCAAAATACTCCAAGATATTAATCCTATGAAATCATTTAAGCTCTGCCCTAGGTAAGAACATAAGTATAAAACATAGAAATATGAATTGCTATCAGATTTTAGCTAAGCATGGTGTCATAAGTAACCTAGGTACCCTTACAGTTCTATCAAGCACACATACATCCAAACCCAATTCATTTGCTGGCTGCCACCATAATCCAATGGCCACATTGCAGAACACACAAATAGAATATTTACCCAAGAGCTCAACACTGAATCTTGTACACTAAACATTGAAGACACATAACGCAAATACACATGGGGGTAAGACTAATCCCATTTGCTGGACAAGCAAAATTTCACATGAAGCTGGCCATGCCAATGCACATAAAACACCCCAACCACAGACATACATATCTTTACTAATCACAACATGGAAAGAATTAACACACTGAAGCAAGCAAGTTTAATTATTAGGGAAAATACTTCAGTATTGCATCACCCACAAATTTATTCATGTATCATTCCAGATCCATATATACATTTCTCCAGATTCATAAAGTATTCTTTATGCATGTGCGGCAAGCATAAAAATCAAGGTAATCATACATCAAGCTACCAAATAAAAGGGAAACGAGACGAGCAGATCACTAAGCTCATGGGGGTTGAAACCTCGGGAGGCGGTGGAGAACCAAAGTGAGGTAGAGGAAGCCGGTAGTGGGGGTCGCCGAGCTCCACACCTACAACCCAAGGGTTCGGACTTTCCCCCTCTAGCCACCAGATCTGGCGAGGATGCTGAGCAAGGGGCCGGCTGGGTTAGGGTAACCTAGACCAGAGTGAGAGAGAAAAGGGTGAGAAGGGAGAGAAAGAAAGGAGAGAGAGAAAGTGGAGAGACTCACCTCGGGGCTCCTAGAGTTGGCGAAGGAGACCACCAAGGGCGGTGGATCTAGGGGCATCGATGCAAAGCCAGAGGTGAAGACAGGTGGCGGTGCTTGTGAGGAGGCCGAATGCAGGTGGCATCGCCAAGCACAAGTGGACACGGGAGAAGGAGGAAGGGGGGACCAAACGAGGCGCATGAGTTTGGAGCTCGAGACGCGATGTAGAGAGGAGCGCAGGAGCACGTGAGGGAAAGAAAGAGAGGAGAGATAGGAGGCGGCAGCTGAGTTCAGAGGAGAAGAGAGGTGAGGATAGGGTTAGGTTAGGTCAAGGAATCAGGTTGGGCCAATTGGGCCGAAGAAAAGAAACCGGGCCGGCCTAGCCGAAAATATATACATACATATATATATATATATATAAATATAAAATAAATAGATAAATAAATAAATTAGTAAATAAATAAAGAAAACATAAAATAAGATAAATCAAGGTATGCATTAAAATAAATCGTGCCACAAAAGAATGAGAGGACAGTAGAAAACTAATCTAAATTTTCTTATTAATCTCTTTCTAAACATTAATTCAAAATCTAAAATACATGAGATATTAGGGGGAGATATTCCCGGTGGTTAGTCTTCATGCGCATTGAAATTCGGCAAGAACGGCCTCTCCGACACGCCAGCGCTTGCTTCATCCCCACGATCCCACATATTGGTACGGTAAGACAAACGACGCGTCAAAATCCAAGGGGACACTGCGCGACGAGAGCGGACCAGACTCAAGTCGTCGCGGATCTTGCGTCTTTCGAGGGCATACACGCTCTAGGTCACGTGCCTCGGCGTATGCCCAAGTCGTGGTCGGGGCCCCGTGAGCTTGGGAGCTCGTTGACCGTGCGCTGACCGGCCAAGGGTCACCCAACCCTCGTCAGCTAGCCCCCGAGGCTCCAGGTCAAAAAGGGCACCTAAAACGACATCGAGCTTGACATTGCGGGCATAGGGAGCAAGCTTCTGCAGGCCTCGATCCCTTGGCCGAGGTCGGGCGGAGACCACAAAGTGAAGCCTTCGGCCTCGACACCTGGCGACCTTTGATCTTCACGATGATGGTACGGATGCGAACGGCCGGCGGACACCTGAGGTACCTCGAGTCCGTGGCCCAAGCCTTAATTGCGCCTGTCAAATCACGGCTGGAGCGCCTTTTGAGGCGCTGTGGACTGGATTTATTGGCGACGCGGCCCATGAACCCGAGCCCATAGCAACTGCTGAGGAAAAACTCACGATCCTGCACTTCGTCTTCCAAGCCGCTTCGCCCGAGCAAGACTCCTCTTCCCCTCGACCAAATTCGCACGATCGCTATGGCCAAGCCGGGAGGAGCACATTATCGCCGGGCGAGGATGAAGGAACTCGAGACCACAGGCCGATTGACCGGTAACATGGAGGTTCTTTGGGCGGCGAGAGGCGAGCCGCACCTCTGTGGACAACGAGATCGTTTTGCCGAGGCATTACGCCTCTTCTGATCTGTGGACCCGGAGAGGCGAAGTTCATCGCGACGGTCCTCTCCACCATGAGATCGAACTCATCAATCTGTGCCAAACTTCGCTTCTCCTTCTCACCATCTTCTCCCACTGCGTGCGAGGGTTCCTAGGAATCCTTCCCACCCCTCGCTCTTCTTCCCAGACTTCCACCTCTTTCGCTCTCAGGAAGGACCCCGTGGTCGGATGCCTCTACTTTCGCCTCTGGGTAGGGTTCAAATGGTCCTTCCCAAGTTTCAACTCGGGACTCCTCGCCCATGGTCCGAGCGGTGGTTCTACTTGAAGAAGGGGGAAGTCGCACGCCTTATTTGAGTCTTGGGACCCCCATTCTACTGAGAAGGAGACCCACAGAAGAGGACGACCTCAAGGTCGACGAGGAGGCCATCGCCGTCATACACATCTCGCGCCATCGCGCGGCCTCACCGGCAAAGCGATCGCTATGCGATTTCTGCGAAACCGTGTCCTCTCTGCGGAGGAGGATGCATCCGTTCTACGAGATCCGAGGGCGATCGACTCGACCGCGAGGGCACGTCTAGTAAGCCTTCTTGCCTCGAGGTTTTGCTCGAGTCCATCCTTCGATCTTCTTTTGATGGTCGCTTCCCTTGCAAATACCAAGGAGTCCCTGATCGCCGCTAGGATGAACGAGATGTTCGAAGCCATGACGACTATATCATTGACGACCCCGCCCCAAGAACGTGCTCACCAGAAGGCCGAGGTAAGCCACCCCGACCAAGCTCTCAACTCGAGTGTCCACGAGGCCCTTCTTGAACCTCGCGACGCCGCAGACCATCAGAGCCGCCGAGACAATTAGGAGGATGCTCACGACCGTACCGGGCAAGAGCAAGAAGGGGAAGAAGAGGTCTCCTCCTGCCGGAGCAGGCCGCCAGGAGGTGAAGAAACCCCACGTCGAGTGGGGTGACCGCGCCACGGTAAGGATTCCCATGGCCGAGCCTCGAGCCCATGCTCGCGTCCTTTGTTGCTTGATATGCTCTCCCTTTGCAAGAGCAGAGCGCGGCGCCGCCACTGTAACCACGAGCCCCCAACCGGCCCAGGGCGCCCAAGCTCGGCCTCGTGGTCGCCGCCGCGATGACGGGATCAGCGTGAGCTCCACGGCCCCAGTGTCGGGCGCTGAAGCGAGTGCCCCTACAAAGATCGTGGCAACAAGACCTATGCCGCCTGGGGAATCTGTCCCCGGACTCCACCGATTCACCTAATTGCCGGTACATCTCAAGTGAATCAAAGGAACCTCGGCGTTCCACGATTATACCCTGTGTTCGTCCTGTAATAGTTCACAACATGAGCATTATCATCCAACAAATTGACATCACAACATATACACAATTATCGGAAGCATACACGTTATTACATTCCAAAAGTAGGACTGCTTTCCATAATGACGATGAGTTATTACATCAAGTAGCAGCGGAAATCATAAGATAAACAACAAAAGGGCCAGCATGGCATGCCCCCAAACCCTCAGGCAACCAACTGGGGCAAGAACGGTGATGCGAACTTGGTGTCCCGATCTTTCGATGAGAGGAGGGTAACTATCGATTTGGTAGGAATCGATGTTGACGGTCCGACTACAACCGCCCGAGACGATGCGCCTTAGCAACCGATACACCAACTCCGGATGGTTATTGATCTCGCCGAGACGCGATCAACCCGACCACGAAGGTCATTGTTCCTGCAAGCAATCGAAGAACATAGCAAGAACAAAATGAACAACCAACTAAATTGGCAAATATGTATTAAGCTCAAATATGAAAGAAACACAAACGGTGGGGTTCTCGAATGATAAAACAGCGGTCTAGTCAACACGCGTGATTATCGGTATGTAGCAAAGGCTAGACATAATTCAAACAAAACCCAAGTCCTAGATGAGGGTTTGGGTGGTTATTTATACTAGGGGAGCAGGAGAGGGTCGTCCATAGCATAGAGACCTAATACAACTCAAGTTCAAAACACCAAGCCTACTTTGACTAGAGTTTGACTCGGACTGAAAAAGCATTGTTCGGTTTTGGCAGTTTCGGACGCATCTGAAGGACTTTTGAGGTGAGGCCAGATCCTTTGGAAAGTAGACTCGAGACCTTTCAAAAGTGTACTCATGGGCCTTCAGAACCCTCCGGAATCGAAAGTTATGGCACTTTAAAGTCAGTGCTGTTTCTGAGGCCGAATTGACTCGAACTCGGACTGAAAAAGTGTTCTAGATTGTTTTGCATTTTCCTGTTGACTCGAAGGAATTTTGAGGTGATCTTAGATCCGTTTGAAAGAGGACGACTAGAGCTTTCGTTCCTGTACTCATAGAGCTCCAGAAGCCTTATGGAACAAAAGTTATGGCCGTTTGAATTTGACCATCTCTGGGAGTCCGAAGCTGATTCCAATTTGCTTTTCCTCCGGACGCTAACTCCTTGTGGTTTGCAAGTCTTCCCAAGGTTCCTAAGAATAATCAAATCATCACAAGTATTAAATAGCATTCCATTCATATTATCACTAATGGAAAGGCTGTGGAACGATTCACGAAGATTAAACTGTCGTGCGCTAGCTCGAGTAACCGTCCTTGGATAATAGCAACAGTATTCAAATTGATGTGTAGATGTGGCTATATCCATGGAAGTGATGTCCTCATCAACGGCGACTAAACGTTAGAATTGTCGAAATCGCCCGATAAAGTCCCGGCAAAGGCCTCATCCTCACCGCAGCAAGTGGACAATCCGATTGAGTACAAAGAGTGTACTCGCACAATAATATACATTGCATGTTTGTTTCTAGCTACATGTGGTTGCTACATCAAAGGAAGGCAAAATGGCAATTTCAGCATAAAGCAATGTTTGGAGTAAATCGTAAACATGTATAGATTGAAAAGAATTGCATTTCGTAAACATTTGCAAAATCTAATACATAATATAACGTCATTATAATCACATTCATATCATGCCTTCAAGCATTCTCCGAACCGTGAGTTCCATCGCACATGTTCGACTACACACACAAGTACTCCAATACTTGCGTCTTTTTCCCACTCCCATCCCATTCCTACCAAGTCCTTAATACTCGCCCAGTGACTGACAGTTCAAGTGATCGTCCTTAACCATGGACGCGGCTATTCGAATAGTTTAAACTCTGCAAAGGTACGACTTTACCCACACGACACGTCACACTCGTAAGCCAAGCTATTAACACATTTCCTTTGATGTGTCGGCCGAGGTGAACGTGACAAACCATTTTCCAGTATGCATGGTAGTGTATCTAAACCATCCAGATGGCTGTGACCCTTGATCCCGCGTGCCCAGTGCCCGGTGTGTGTGGATCAAGGAGTACACCCGTTGTTGGACATCCCCAACTTAACAAAGTTCGAGGGACTCCAAGGACATTCCTTGGCGCTCCACTAAGCCCAAGGAATTCCGGCGGTCATTCCATGACGCTCCACTAAGCTCAAGGAATTCATAGTGCACATGGTTTACAAAACCTAGTCGTACATAAGTACTTGGTTACGCCGGTCCCATAAACGGCGTGTGGTTCGCACGATAGTTACTCAAAGAGACGTCACCAGGATTCCATCCTTAGGGTCCTTAACCAACATCTCCACTCATGAACCAACATTTGAAACCATCATCATCATAATAATTCTCAATCATTGCGACCAATGGACTAAGTCCATCTATCGCGGTTTCTAACGATGTTCTAAGCATGGCTAAGCATTTCACACGAACCCATATACAATAACAATAAACCAACCACCTAGGGCGACAATGGAACATGGAAAGAACATGATAAGGGGATAATATCACAATGTGGTAATAGCTAAAATTTCTACCCAATCATAATTGTAGTTGAAAGTAAGCATGCAATTGATAAAATAATTCTAAAAATGTAAATTTCAAATAGTAGGAGCAATCATGGTCAAGGAGTAAGGTAGTGCCTTACTGCTCGTTCTTGACTTCAAAAGCGTAGTCGTACTCGGGAGTGCCTTCCGAAGCATCAACACCTAACGAGAAAATCAAAATCCATAAACACTAAATCAAGAATTCAAATGGTGCACATGATTGAAAGATGCATGAAATGCTCATGATGTGTAGTACTAATGGTAATATGAAAATACTAATTGAGTTTTGCGTAAAAAGGTCGAATGTTAGGGCATTTTATTGAATTATATCCGGAGTATCCGGACTTTTAACTCCGGAGTATCCGGGTTGACCCTCTCGGTCTCACGAATTCTGCCCTATCCGGAGTATCCGGATGAAATCCCCGGAGTGTCTGGATAAAATCTCCAGAGTATCCGGATGAAATCCCTGGAGTGTTCGGGTTGAGTGGTCTATTTCAAAAACTGCTACTTGTTTATTGTCATCTACACTTCAAAGGAATGGACTAGGGTTTAAAAGGGATGGACTAGGGTAGAATCTTACCACTACAAGGTTGTTTTTGCACTTGGTGAAGGTTGGTTTCGGCGAGCGAATGACAAAAGGTGTCGCAATGCTGGTTCTCGCGGTTCGCCTCCTCCTAGCTCGTGTAGACGATGATGACCTCACTTGCTCGTGCTTGCAACAGCAACTAAGCCTCCTCAAGCATCCATGCGACATGTGTGACCCGATTCAAGGTGTGATGATGGATTCCATGGAGAAGAAAGAAATGAGTCGCAATGACCAAAATTTTCAGAACATGGAGGAATGAAAATCGATTACCACTCACCCAAAACTTGGTGCCTCAAGAATCCATTTGGATGGATTGGAAGCTCTTGATCTTGGCTTCAAGGTGGTATAACATGCACAAGCTCAAACTCAAAACTTGTGGGGATTTGAGGGGAAGAATGGCAAGGGTTGGAGAAGAGAGTTCTTGCTGTTTTCTGGTTTGGAGCTGAGCAAATGGGCAGTAGGGGGAAAAGAAACCAAGGTTTAGGGCCTTATATATGGCTGTCCATTCATGCCTTACATGTGGGGCTAGGTCCCACATGTCATAGGGTGAGAAAAAGGGGTGGGTATGAGTGATTGGAGTGAGAAAAGTCATGGAGAGGATGTGCAGCCCACCATTTCCTATGCAAGGTAGGTCCCATGTGTCATTGACTTGTTAGGTAAATGGGTATGGGTGAGTAAAGTAAGACATGGTATGGTAGAGATGTGCAGCCTACTCTCCTTTCTCTTGTGATCTTGGCCCACATGTCATTGACTAAGGTGAAAATAACATGTGTGCAGTTTTGGAAAATGATTTTTAGGATTTTGTTACTCCCTCTTTATGCAAGATGAATGTCCTAACACTTGTATGATTATAATTGAATGAGGATGTGATGAAATTATGGAAGATGTTAGCATGACAAGCCTCACTTACCGGATTAGCGAAAATTGGGCTGTTACAGGCCCTCGATGAGGCGAAGGCCGATGACTCATGTAAGTTTTTGGCTTTTCGGTTCGCTCCGCCCCCTTCGTGCTTTTCTGGCTTAGTGTCTGTTCTTGATCGCAGACCTCGAGCGCCCGCGCTCGAAACTTGCCCGTTTTGACGATGGCTGTTGTCTAGGGCGAGTCCGAGTCCGAGGAGGAGGAGGATTCGTCTTTGGCCTTGCCGTCCCTCGGGCAGCGCGTACTCCTCCCGAGCCCGAGCTGGGCCCCGATCGGCGAGTCCGACCAAGGGCTCGATGACTCAACCGAGGAGATCCAGCCCGCGATCAGCGAGGACTACGGCACTGGCGAGACGGATGCCGTCGTTGTCGTTGACCCTCCTGAGGTCGACGCAGAGGAAGGTTCCTAGAGTGCCTTGGTCACAGCCGCGGAGACACCCTAGGATCGCCCGACCACGGCCGCTCCAAACGTCGAGGTCGTGGCACCACCGGCCATCGAAGATGGCCGTGCTGTGGAAGCATCTCAGGTCTGTCCGACCGTGGCTGCGTCTGGCGCTAAGGCCATGGTACCCCAGGCCACGGAGGTCGACCACGTAGCGGGAGGGGGCGCGATGGATCTGGCCGTCGTTCCCTCAGTGCCGGAGGCGAGCGAAGCCCCGACCTCGTGGGTCGGGACCGACGTTGCTGCCGCGTCTACCCCTGCCGGTGGGTTGAACCCACCGGGGGAGGCGGCAAAACTCCAGGTCACCACCGGCGCGGAGACTCAAGGTCTTGGCCCAAGCACGTCGGTGGTGGTCGAGGTCGGCCTCACCTCAGGGGCGTCGGGCGACGAGCAGGAAGAGATCTCCCGCGCGTGCATCGATGAGCAGCGAAGAATTCACCCGTGCATGCCTCGAGAATCGCCTTCGTGTGGTAAGGACCTCCCTTGCGCACCTCGCAGCAGGTTAGCTTGAGCTCCCTTGTTTCTTTTCTCATTTTGGGCCACCCTTCCTGTCATGAAGGCAATCGACAACGTCTCCCAAGGGCTGCAAGGTTTCAAGAAACCACGCCGACGTCTTTGAGCGGCCTCTGAACATGGTGGGGCGTGGGAGGCTGGCGCTCCAAGTTCATCGAGACCATTGAGGTCGGCGAGGAGGCTTCGGCGAAGTCCAGGTAGCTTGATGTCGCCGCCCGAGACGATGAGGGCGCAGGATGTAGCCCACGCGTCGAAGCTCGAAAGGCACCGGGGTCTCCGCGTGAGCATGGCTACAAGGCCATGGAGCAAGAGCGCTTGATCGGCCAAGGCGCTTCGAGGCCGAAAGCGGGCCAAGGTTGAGGCGCCGAGAAGGCCATTCTGCGAGCGAGCATCTTCCTCGACAAAGGCATCCCCGAGCTCGAGGCCAAGATCTTGGAGCTTGAAGGAAGCTTGAGCGCCAACAAAGCGCTTCGAGGCCGAGCGGGCCAAGGTCGAGGCTTTGGAAAAGGCCATTGCGGAGCGGCGTCTTCCTCGGCGCGTCCCCGAGCTCGAGGCCAAGATCTTGGAGCTTGAAGAGAAGCGTGGGCGCGCCAGCAAAGCGGCGAGGAGCGCCTTGGCCCAACTCCAAGATGAACGGCGCCGAGCTGCAGATGCCTCCAAGGAAGCCCTCCAGTACCAGAGCGAGCTATCGACCTTGAGGGCCAAGGTAGCCGAGCTCGAGCAAGAGAAGCTCGCCCGTGAGATGGCCGACCTGTAAAAAACGCTTAAAACAGAAAACTCTAATAGAGCCACATTTCTTTTGGGGGACAACAAATTCTTTGTTTCAAGTCTGTTAGTCAAGGATTTTTGGTGTACGTCTCTTCTACCTTTAATCACGCTCCTTAGGTCATTTGCCGACAATATGCCCTTATCCAGCCCCCGTTGGGTCCAAGGTCGAGCAACGCCGGCCTTGGGCACAAGATTTAGACGCGAGCAAACGACCACGACCTGCAGAGTTGAGAAAAGGTCCAGAGAGGAAGTAAACATGACACAAGCCCGCGAGATGGTCACACCCGGATTGATGTTCGAATCACGACCACGACCGTGCGCACTGCCCAATGGTCAAAGCTACGAGGCTTGTGGCTCGAGCCCGAGCACAGGGGAGAGCTAGATTGTGAAGAGATTAAACTTCGTGTAGCTCGACCAGCGGGGTGAGCGTTAAGCTCACGATGCCTTTCGCACCAAGAGTGAGTCTGCGATTACGGAGGTCGTGCTCAAAAAAGTCTCGGACAACAATGACAGTGTAGTCACAAACGAAAAAGATACAAAGGGCGAGAATGGAAGAACAGCTTTACTGAAATTTTCCAAAGCTAATCTATGTTCCACGAGCTAGAGAGCTCTCTGCCATCGGGCATTGCTAGCCGGTATGCCCCCGTGCGATCTGTTGAAACAACTCTATAGGGGCCCTCCCACCGTGGGGATAACTTGTTGGTGTTGGATGGTGCCTGGATCTGTCTCAGGGCTAAGTCCCCAACAAGGAGCTCCCTAGGTCGTACCGATCGAGACGCATGTCTGCGAAGAGCTTGCAGGTGGTGCGTTGATCGTAGCAGTGCATGGCATCTTACTTCTTCTGCGAGGGCAAGGTCGAGAGACCATTCATGCTTGAAGTCGACCTGGTCGACTAAGCTGACCCTGGCAGAGCCCAGCGTAACCTCGGGAGGCAGGACGGCTTCTGTACCGAACATGAGCTGGAAGGGTGTGGACCCTGTGGCTTGGCTTGCAGTGGTACGAATAGACCATAAGACGGTGGGAAGTTCGTTCACCCAGGTCTTGCCGTAGCGTTCGAGCTCATCTCCTTTCGTTTCTTGACACCTCGGGCGATTTGTCTATTGGCGCGTTCCGCCGCTCCGTTGCTCTAGGGGTGAGCTACAGAAGCGAAGCATACTTTGATGCCGAGGTCCTCGCAAAACTCCTGGAACAACTCACTGATAAATTGAGTACCATTGTCAGTGATAATTTTGCACAGAACCCCATACCTGATGACCACGAACAAGCGGAAAAAACGGACAGCCGCCTGAGCAGTGATGGTCGAGACCGGTTCAGCTTCGATCCACATAGTAAAAGTGTCAACAACAATGAACAGGAACTTCTTACTCCCGACCGCCTAAGGAAAAGGGCCGAGGATGTCCAGCCCCCATGTCGAGAAAGGCCAAGCGAGCGGGATGGTCTGAAGTGCGTACGCGGGTTGATGTGACTTCCGGGCGTGGAACTGGCATGCTCGACAGGTGCGGACGATATCACGGGCATCCTAAAGCGCCGAAGGCCAATAATACCGCATACGGAAGGCCTTGCCGACCATCGTCCTGTACGAAGAGTGCGCTCCATAGAGGCCTGAGTGGATGTCATTTAATAGGTACTTACCCTCCTCCTTAGAGATGCACCGCGTCAGAACACCGGAAACATTCCGCCTGTAGAGCGTCCCCTCGACGAGCATGTATAAACTCGCCCGGTGCTTGATCCTGCTCCTCTCGGTAGGGTCGGGCGGTAGGTCACCTCTTGTAAGGAAATTATAAATGGATTCAGCCCAGGAGGGGATACCTTCCACCACGGCAAGCAAGACCTCTTGGTCGGAGATCGAGGGAGCTGCCAACATCTCCAGGATGACATCGGGCGGGATCTCATCGTCGGAAGAGCCGAGCTTGGAGAGGAAGTCGGCACTGGAGTTATCCTTCCTGGGTATGTGCTTGAGCTCCAGGTTTTGGAACCATTTCTCCATCTTGCGCACTTCGGCTATGTACTTTGACATCGAGTCTCCCGAGCACTGGTACTTCTAGTTGTACTGATTGACGATGAGCTGGGAGTCGCCCTTGACGACCAACCGATGCACGCCAATGTTTTGCAAGCTCGCGAGTTCGCCAAGAGAGCCGTGATACGCCACATTGTTGGTCGCCAGAAACCCAAAATGAACTATGTACCTCAAGTGATCGCCGCACGGGGTGAGAATGAGGATGCCAGCCCCCGAGCGCTTGAAGGACCTCGAGCCGTCGAAGAACATGGTCGAGGGCTTTTCTTCCTCGACCTCGGGCTCGGCGCGGGTTGCGGCGTCTACTCGACCACAAAGTCGGCAAGCACCTGCGATTTGATGGCCGTTCGAACTCGACACGGACATAGCGAATGATTCGCTTAGCTCCATAGCCCACTTGGCGACAACCACAGAGTGCGCGCCTAATGGGTTTATAAGATGTCCCCGGCAAGACGAAAATAGATTGCTCGGGACAACCACCGGGCAGACAACTTGGGTAGTGGCGCTTGAAATAATGTCGACCTTCAACTTGCGAAGACCATGAGGAAGCGATCCACTCGAAGCTCCCTTGCTTTTGTAGCTCGCGCGTGGAGCCTCGAGATGAACTTTGGGCGGGGCGCCATCTTCTCAATCGATCTTTTTTCGCCATAATAGATCATGTAACCGAGCACCTTTCTGGATCCCGAACATGCACTCAGCCATCTTGTGCTGTTCAGGTTGGCGAAAGTTTCTCGAGGTCGAGCGTGGTCGCCGGGTGGTGATGATGCATCCACATAGACCTCAAGGTAGAGCGAGGTCAAAGCTCTTGGTCATCGGTTGGCCCCAGTTACGCGTACATGTAGCGATGAGTGCCGAATGGCGTTATGAGCGGGTTTGCTCTCGCGTCAACCGCTATACCTTCCGAATCATCGAGAAGCGATCTTGGCGTTCACGGTGGAGTCGGCGATCGCCAACCATTCGAGTTCAACCTTGTGTGGTCCACGATCCTCCATTTACCGCCCTTCTTAATGGTGGGTTAGCCAACCATTCGACGACCTCGCGAATCAAGAAGCTTCTCAAGGTTCTCCTTGATGACCGCAACCTTCTCCGGAGAGAAGTGGCGCAGCTTCGCCACAGGGGCGGTCTCTTGCTCGACTGCGGCTTGGGCTCGATCACCTCCCTCAGGACGCCAGGCATATCCGCAGGCTCCCAAGTGAATATGCCCTTGTTGGCGCGGAGGAAGGTGATGAGCTCGAGTTCCTATTTGGAACTCAGCTCGGCCGAAACGTGGATGCATCTGGTCGGGTCGTTCTTCTCGAGTGGCACGACCTTTCTACGCCGCCTCACGGGGTAGCATGCGGCAAGGCCGCCGCCTTGGTCTCGATCGGCACCGGCACATTTTTATGCCGTCGGGACCTCTGGGGCTCATAGTGGGGTAGCATGAACTTGATCAAGGGCCAATGGCCTTGGTCTCGACCATCGAAGTGGTCACGAGAAGTTGGCACACAAAGGGATGGTCGCTTCGAGGATGATCTGAAGGGACAACGATGTTATGATGCCGTTGGGACCAAAGTTAAAGGACTTCATACCATGACCGATTGCCGTGAGTGGTTGGTAGATGGTTGGATCTCGACGGCCTTGAAGCTCCCTGACCCACTTGCGATCTTGCTCGATGAGCTTTCGGTGGTGACACGAGATGGTTCGCTGAAGATAACATCGACACCGAAGATAACGGCGGTGCTGCCCTCTTCGAACTCTAGGTCGAGGTCGTCACGGTCCGCCCAGCGTTCACCCTATCCTTTGGGCGTCTTCTTCGATATACGGGCATTTCCCTCGACCATCATAAAAGCTTCTAGCTTGCTCTGCCAAGCCCTACAAGTTCGCAGTCGTGGCGGCTGCCCTATGAAACAAGCGAACTTCGTTTCATCGTATCCGGGCGCCCTCGGCCCTATGACCAAGCATCGGCCCGGGGCCAGTGCCGTCGGCCCTCTGCTAGAAGTGCTGTTACGTGCTGACGAGGTCGAGGCTAACCTTGGCGAGGTCGGGACCCTTCCCGCGCTTGATCTCAGACTTCAAGGACCTCGCACTGGCCGTCTGCCGAAATGATCACTCGTGGCAGTCCACCGCCACCCCCACGGTCGCGCTTCCGCTTCTTGGCAGTGGCGCCATGGTCGGCGCCCTTGGAGTTGGATGGGCTAGCCTCTGTGGGGTTCAGACCAAGCTTACCTTGGTCGTAGTCGTGTTTCTAGTGGACAGTGTCGTCCGCATCTGCATACCGCTCCGCCATACGGAAAAGCTTGTTGACACTGAGCCTCGAGGTGATCTCCGAACTTGAAAGCTTTTATGACGGCTTCATCGGAGATGGTCGGAATCAGGTTTCTCGTGCGGATAAATCACTGCACGAAGTCACGGAGCGGCTCGTTCTTGCCCTAGATGACGCGATCCAGGTCTTTCTCCCTCCCCGGCCGCTCGTAACAACTCTGAAAGTTGGAGCGGAGGGCGTTCTGGATTTGGCGCCACGACCTGAAGGAACCAGGCTTCTGGTTGAAGAGCTAGGTTCGTGCTGCACCGTCTAGCACGGTTGGGAGGTAATTGGCCATGACAAGCTCGTTGCCCCCGGCCGCCAGGATGGCGGTCGAATAGATAGACAGGAACTCGTCTGGGTTCTTGGTCCCATCGGCACTCTATCAGCGCCGCTTGAATCGAGTGGCGGCGCTTACGCGACGAAGGTCGCCGAAATATCGCCGTCAGACCATAGGTGGGGACAGTCGTCTTTGGGTGTGTTCGTTGCTAACAAGGTCCTCGCTGGCGGGACTCGGTCGAGGCTGCCCGTGCCGTTCGACCTTTGGTGAAACGACCATGACGCCGCGTGCACGGAGTCACACGGGAGGTAGCGCAGGCGATCTTGGACCCTGTGGCGCCTGGGCGGAACATCTTGGGAGAGGCCCCCCGATTCACTGCTGGCCGACGCGGAGCTTGTGAAGCTCGGTTCACGCCTGACCCTGCTCGGGCTGGCGCCCATGGGACGGCGACGTGGCGGCGTCAAAGCCTCGTTCCGAGATCGCTGCTGGTGAGAGGGCGCCTCCTTCGCGGGAGGTGACCGACGGGTGCGCTGGCGACGGCGTGATGAGTTGTCATCACTCCTCAGGGAGTGGGTCCCTAAGTGATGACTTCGGTGCTGCGGAGGTATGACCTCGGCCGCAGCCCGATCGAGCTCTTCGGCCAGGGCTCGGCCGAAGAGTTCCGACCTCGCCCTATCGGGATCAACCATGATCCGGGCGATAGCACGGAGGCGCTCTCCTGAAAGAGGAAGCCTGGGATGCCTAGAAGATCCACCGGCCTTCTCCTGGTCCTCCTGCCGAAGGGCGGTTATGGCTTGGTTGATGGCAACATGCACCATCCGTGGCGTCCTCTGGGGTCTCGGGTCACGCGGCGTCACAACCGCACCCATGCCATGATTATCCACCATCAAGGCGTCTTTGCTCGCTTGGCGGTGGCGAGGGTGAAAACAGGGACGCAGAGTCGGAGTCCGCGCCCGATCCCACGCTCGAGGAATGTCCGTCGATGAAGCGCGCCATGCTCCCAAGATCTTGGTGTTTTCCCTGCGAATGAGCAAAACCAATCGGGCCCCACGGTGGGCGCCAGCTGTCGACGATCGGAGTCGCCAACCGTAGAAATGAAATGGGGGTTAGTGGAACTTGGGACCCGAGCGGAGCTTGGCTCAACGAAGGAAAGGACTCGACGTGCCGAAGGTCGGAGCTAGGCGACAACGAGCGTGAGATGAGGGTTTATACTGGTTCGAACCCTTGTGAAGGTAATAGCTCTACTCCGGTTGCCTTGCGGCGGTGATCTTTCCTATTCTCGAGTCTGAGAGGTGTTACTGCTCAAGCAACAATGGCGATGTCTAGTGCTCGAGCTCGATGTCTGTTTTTTCAGTCACGCATCCTTAGCCATATATCTTCCTGCGCTTTCGTAGCAGACGGGAGATATTCCCGTGAGTGGTCTTCTGCGCGCATTGAGGGGCGACAACCGCTCCGGACTGCCACGTGCGCCTGCTTCACCACCACGATCCCACATCTTGGTAACCACCGACAAGCGCCGCGTTCTGGAATCAAGGGGACACCGCTCGAGAGAGCCGACCCGAGCTCGAGGTCATGCGGATGCCATGCTTTCGGGGCATCTGGCGCTCTAGGTCGCGCGCCTCGGCGTATGCCCAAGTCGTGGTCGGGGCCCCCAAGCTTGGGAGCTCGTTGACCGTGCGCTGACCGGCCAAGGGTCGCCCAACCCTCGTCAACCCCCTTTGACCATGTTGATCCCAGTTTTATAAATGTTTTATTGCATGCGTATGTTCATTAAACTTTGCTATATTGTGGGCAATGATAGTTATACATGTAGACTCATGGAACTTTCTTGATAAGTATGGATTTGAGAACCTTGATATCCCTAGAATAACATAGACAATATTTAAATGTCAACCTTGTAGTCATGCTTAGCCATGCTTAATAAAAACTCAAGTTCTTCATAATTTAAAAATATTGAATATGATTAAAGGGGTTGGATATGACTATTTAATGTTGTTGGTATTTTGGTTAAAAATGAAAATAAAAATAAGGTTTTGATACGGGCGATTACTGGCAATAGCCGGAGGTGCATGAACTTGCACGTAGTGTAGGGGAGATTATCGCCCGAGTCAGATTAAGGACCGAACTCAGTGTTCATTAAACCCAAGAATTATCGTACAACCACAAGTGCTTGTATGGGACAACCTTAATCGATTAAGTTACTTAGAAGTAGCTTTGCACATTGGTAGGTTGGAATAGTACGGGCTTTCAGTGACTGATTGTCCAGAGGGGCGCCCATACCGAGGTGTTGGGAATAACATTTGCTGATACAACAGTATACACCATACTATGGGGAGAAGTGGGACAATGGGGTGTTTAACCATTTGTCGTACAACGATTGTACAACTATCTTTTGCCACCATAGTATGGGTTTGTCGTCACTAGGTTGGTGCAAAGCTAGGACTAGGTAATGTAACGGTTATGTTATGATCGATCTCCGCCAACACACCAAAGGAAGTGTGTTACTGGCCTAGCAAAAGGGGATGATCATTTCTTGTTGGTAAAATTGTATACCTCTGCAGAGTGTAAATCTTTTTGGAAAGCCGTTCCCACAGTCTTGGGAATCTTGGTGCGCCAGCACGAGTAAGATAATTCTATTTTCATAAAACTCTAGTTTCTACCATGTGTTGGTAAGGAATGGTTCGTGGATATGGTCATATCACCCAGATCCGTAAATTTTCTTATTTGTACTTACATACTGTTATTTTATATATTAAGTTGCTTTTATTTAAATTCCATTTGTAATCAACTATTCAGTATTTACATTTTTAAATTGGCTTTCTGCAAATCAACCCTAGAAGCCTTTCCTTTGAAATGGCATACATTTATTGTAGGTTTTGCAAAAGTCTTGCTGAGTACGAAAGTACTCACCCATGCTTATTTATCATTTTTAGGTAAAAAATCAAATTAGCCTGATGAAACCTACCATACGCAGGATGCGGGAATTATCATTGCAAGTTTTTCTAGGGTTTATGTCTTGTCAGTTGCCTAAGGGTTGGATAGGCACACTATAAGGCATTTGCTTCTTCCACTACAATGTACTTTGAATTGTAAGACTATTCTGAATCAATATCTTCCGCTTTAATAATATTTTGTATAGATATGATTCCAATTATTGTAAATGTGCGTACTAGCTATTGATCATGGGACCAGTACTGTATGCACATAGATCATCCTTTTTAGTATTCTGTACCAAAAAGGAGGGTCGCTAAATCGACCATAATCGAAAACTGTCTTTTGCTTGGACAACCAATCAATTTGAAGGATAATATCTAGGGTTTGGGTATCCAACATAATGAGTCCATCAATAAGCAACTTAACTCCCAAACATCATAGGTTAGATTGAAATTCTGATTTAGGGGATTGGACTAAGAGAATACACTTAAGATTCATAATATCCAAACCATTCCCAACAGCTAAAGCTCGAGAAACAAAAGAATTCGAAGTTCCAGAACCAAATAAAACTATTATAGGTACAAAATTAACCAGAAACTTACCCAACACAACGTCTAACACATCTTGAGCTCTATTAGCGGTGATGTGGTTGACTCGATAACGCGACAATGGGCCTAATCTTTTGATAGATATACAGTAATTCGATTGGGGGAGAACTCGATGTAAACGATCTAGACTTCCGATCAGATCCGATCAAAACCTGCAATCGTAACACCATGGCTTTGTTGGTTATCAACCATGCCAAGACATGGTTGACCTCACCTAGAAGGATAGTTCCTACAAGCAAATCAAGAACACGAGCAAGAACGAAAAAGAAGCAATATCAAATTGTGAATTGTATTAAGCACACAAAGTTGGGGTTCCACAAACCGAAGAACGACAAACTGCAATGGTAGAATAATCTAAACAAAACCCAAAGTATAACAATGATGGCTACGAGGTTTTAATACGTGGGAGGGGTGACAGCTAGGGTTTGGGGCACAACCCTACTCCAGATACATGGGCCAAGGCCCAAAACGAAGGTGACGCAGTGGTTTGTAGAATTTGGTCACAACTTGTTTTGATGATTATGATTGACTCGGATCTAATTGAGGGCTTCTATGTAATGTACTTGAACATCCCAAACGGACTCTGTTTACATCTATTACGCCCGTTTAAAGTTGGACTGCTCCGTGGTGGCCGAACCTGACTCCGTCTCACGTACGCCTTGGACCATGGCTCGATTTGATGAAGAGTGACATCCCCGCTAATCGAAACCATGGTTCCTAAGCACAATAACAATACCATTTGGTAGTAACTTGTCCTTTACAGTATTTGTGTGAAAACTTAGAAACGAGCTCACCTGGTAATTTAGCTAACGGGCTCATGCTCTTGTAATTGATCCTTGCACAAGCGGTGTGGAAGAGGAGGTTGATGCATCAATTGAAGGAATAATGCTGGGAGTGATGTTCTCATCATCCTCCCCTCTTGAATTGGAATTGTCCTCAACTCAATCTCATCGATTTCTCCTAAATATGGTCACAAATCTGAAATGTTAAATGTGGGACTAACCCCAAAATCTAAGGCTGCTCTAGTTTGTATGCATTATCATTTATTCATTCTAACACCTTAAAAGGACCATCAGCGTGAGGCACCAATTTCAACATTCGTAATTCAGGAAAATGTTCCTTATGCAAGTGTAGTCGTACAAGATCTCTTGGAGCAAATTTCAACTCTTTTCTACCATGACTACTAGCAATGCTAAATTTTTCATTCATTTGCTTAATGTTCTCCTTTGTTGTCTCATGCAATTTTAAAATAAACTTAGCACGCTTCTTAGCATCTAGATTTATCTTTTTAGATGATGGAAGAGGCAAAGTATCAATTGGAGCATGGGGATTGAAACCATACACTACCTGGAAAGGACTTACGTTGGTTGTCGAGTGCAGTGCACGGCTATAGGCAAACTTGACATGAGGAAGACACTCCTCCCACATCTTCATGTTCTTCTTCAAAATAGCCTGCAGCATAGTAGACAATGTGTGGTTTACAACATCCATCTGGCCATCACTTTGGGAATGACATGTAGTAGAAAATAATAATTTTGTCCCTAATTTGTTCCATAAAGTTTTCAAAAAATTACTCAAGAATATTTTGTGTCACGATCTAAAACATTAGTGGAATGCATACCATGCAAGCGAACAATCTCATTGAAAAATTGATCAATGTGAATGTGAGTGTTGATCGTTCCATAAAGTTTTCAAAAAATTACTAAAGAATATTTTGTGTCACGATGTCATATCTCATACCATAGACAAAGCATCGGCAATGTGAGTGTTGATCGGTCAATTACATTATCTTTCCATCAAGCAATTACACTTCTCTTATGTTTGATGATATAAGGAAAAGATTCAATGAATTCAACACACTTAGCATGCCTACAATTTAGCTTGTTTTGACTGTGAATATGATTGATCAATTCATAATCAGAATGGATAACAAATTCCTTAGGCCATAAGTAATGTTGCCATGTTTCCAACGATCGAACAAGAGCATACAATTCTTTATCATACGTTGAATAATTTAGAACAGGCCCACTTAATTTCTCACTGAAATAAGCAATAGATTTACCTTCTTGCATAAGCACACCACCAATTCCAACTCTACTAGCATCACATTCAAGTTCAAAGGTTTCTCTACTAATAAAAATTTGCAATTGGTGGCAGTGGTCCATTCTTCCTAGCCTCCCCAGGCCATATCTCCAATAATGGCCGGTCATTATATCTAATTATTCTTTCCTGATTTACAGCCAGCCATATCTCTCTAAATATGGCTGATTATTATAGCAAAATCCTTGATTATTGCTGGTAATTAATAGCTAGCCAATCATTTCTTTTGTACTCTATATATGTTGTATAGTTTTCACAGAATCAATCAAGGGAATTCATTCGAGATCTCCCATGTCGTGCCGCCGTGGCGAATGAACTCGACGAACTGATCAATAAGTGATGGACCGATGTACATGGCCGGAGGCGCAGGAGGCCGAGCACCATAGTCAGTAGTAACTACGGCCAGAAGGACAACCAGAGCGCGATGCCCACCGGTGCCGTGACCCTAGTGCCGGCCAGTTGGACATGAACAAAGCGTACGATGCTTCAGCGCGGTTGCCCGGCGACACCGGTGGGACATCGCTAGTGGTGAGAGAGTCATTGGCATACCCCTTAGAGATAAACGGGTTGATCCAACTGAACGTCGCGAGAGAGAGGAACGACGCGCGCGCAAGACAATGGCGCCTCGGCCAGTGTTTTCTGGTTCACCATCATGGGCCCCGACATCATGGCGGGTGAAGCCAATGATGGCTAGGTATGCTAGAAGCATGGAGACGAGTAGGCCAGCAAAGGCGAGAGGGTCATCTAGGTAGAGTAGCAAACCATCGGCGCAACGGACCACCGCTGAAACGGAGAAGAGCGTGGCGCCAAGGGTAGTGGCGATCTAGAAGACGCGGAGGTGCAAAGGCTCGGTGGCGGCGGTGGCCCCTTTATCCGAGGCGACTGACCACGCAACCATGGCATGCGCGACGAAGTGGGCGAGGAAGGCGGACTTCATAGTGCGCCATGGCGTGCTTGGCAGGAGGAAGAACGCAAGCGCGAGAAGGACGACGGACGCCCTGAGCATGACCGCGTAGCGGCTAGTGGTCCGGAATGGCGGTGGCTTTGGCAACAACTCCTCTTGCTCGGGGGAAGCCCCCGTGTCGCCGCTGCAAAGGCGGTGGATGATGAGGATGAGCGAGGCGACGAGGAAGATGAGGTCGACTGCACCGAGGAGCGCGCACTGCGGGCATGGCGAGAGGAAGAGGAACGCGAGCTGGTAATATAAATTGCAAAAAGGGATAAAAATGATTGATTGATTTTTGAGATTGGTAATATATATTGCTACGTATAATATATTTGGTTTTAATTCATACCGAAGATTGGTAATATATGTTTGATCTTGTAGCACAATTTCCTTTTATTGCTTGACCTTTATGTTTCGTTACCAATTTTATTTTTTGTAGCAACGCACAGGCATTGATCTAGTTACCAAAATTTGGAAGTTGGAGTAATGGTGCATTTGTGAGTTTCTCTGTTAAAAGTTTGACGGAGTCTTCTTGTGGTTGTCCCTAGTGGAACACAGTGCCCTTCTTAGTCAACTCATTCAACGGAGTAGCAATGGTGCTGAAATCCTTCACGAATCGGTGGTAAAAACTGGCAAGCCCATGGAAGCTCCATACCTATGAGACTATTTTAGGAGTTGGCCAACTCCGTATTGCTTCAATCTTGGCTTCATCTACCTTAATTCCCAACGAAGTCATAACATAGCCAAGAAACAAGACTCGATCAGTGTAGAAGGTGCACTTCTCAAGGTTACCAAACAAACATGCATCTCTCAAAGCAGTAAAAACAACACATAAATGTTCAAGATGCTTAGAAAGTGACTTGATGTAAATCAAGATATCATCAAAGTAAACCACCACACATTTCTCAATGAATGGATGTAAAACCTCTTTCATTAAGTGCATGAAAGTGCTAGGTGCATTAGTCAATCCAAAAGGCATAACTAACCACTCATATAAACCAAACTTAGTTTTAAAGAAGTTTTTCATTAATCTCCCAATTTCATCCTAATTTGGTGGTATCCACTTCGCAAGTCAACTTTAGAAAAAAATCTTAGAACCACTTAATTCATCAAGTATATCGTCTAACCTAGGAATAGGATGACGATACCTTATGGTGATATTGTTAATGGCTCTAAAATCCACACACATTTGCCAACTACCATCTTTCTTAGGAACCAAAAGAACAGGAATAGCACAAGGACTAAGGCTTTCTCACACATACCCGTGGTCTAAAAGCTCTTGGACTTGTCGTTGAATTTCCTTAGTCTCCTCCGGATTGGTCCTATATGCAGCATGGTTTGGCAAAGTTGCTCTCAGGATCAGATCAATTTGATGTTCAATTCCTCGAATAGGTGGCAACCCGGGGTATCTTAGTTGAAAACACATTGTCACGCTCCTACAAAAGGTTAGTTACAGCAGGAGGCAAAGAGATAGGCTTATCTTCAAATGAAAACAAAGTCTCTTTGCATATCACAACATAGCATGACGCATCGCCATTAATTTCGGCAAGATTAGATTTTGTGGCAAGCAAAACACCACCCTTCAACTTAATTCCCTCTAACCTAGAACTTGACACTCCCTTATCTTTCTAGGTGGAAAAATAGTTTTAGCTACTTGCTGATTTTCATATTCTAACACACTTTGTTTCTTCTAATTTTCAGCTCTTTCTTTATCACATTGCAAAATTTCAGCAGGTGTCATAGGAAGTAAGGTGATCTTCTTTCCTTTGTGCATGAATGTGTATTTATTAATCCGACCGTGATGAGTGGCATCTATATCAAATTCCCATGGTTGACCTAACAAAAGTGAGCAGGCTTGCATAGGTACGACATCAAATTTAGCACAATCATTGTATGTACTAATGGAAAAATTAACCTTTGCAATTTGTGTTACCTTCACCTTACCACTGTCATTGAACCATTGAATATGATATGGGTGTTGACGTGGTCGTGTGGCCAAGCCAAGCTTCTTGACCAAAGATGAACTTATCAAGTTGTTGCAGCTTCCGCTATCAATAATGACACAGACACGACGATTGTTGACAATGAAAAAAAAAGTTGGAACAAGTTATGGCGTTGGATCTTATTAGCTGGCTCCATTCGAGTGCTCAACACTCACTGCACAATTATGATCCAGTAGTTCTTTGTATCATTCTTGCCGAAGGTCTCCTCATCATCAATGTTCGTTTCATTCTCAGCATTATCACCTACAAGGTTAGCTACAAGAGCAAATTCATCTTCTACATCAGACGCACTAATGTACCCATCATCATCTATCGAAATGTAAGCTCGTTGACTTGGACAGTCCTTCATAACATGTCCTATTCTCTTACAACCGTGGCACACTATACCTGTTGTATGTCTAGTGGAGGCAACAGAGAATGACATCTTCGCGGGTTCCTACACATTAGAAGATTTACTCACCTCAGGTACGTGACGTGGCTGATGGTGCTACCGAATGTGCCCTACTCATCGAGGGGGCAGCAGATCAAAAGCAGGAGGTGGTTCATTTGGTTGTCATCTATGTCTGTCTTGGAGTGAAGTTGCCACCAAAGTTGTTCCTTGGTTGCTATTGTTATCCTTGCAATTCTTTTTCTACCAAAACAGTATGCTGGAACAATCTATTGATAGAGTTATAGTCTTTATAATTAACAATATCTTGGATTTCACATCTTAACCCTCCATAGAAACGAGCCATTTTATCCTCCTCATCCTCCTCTACCTCGCAACGTAACATGCCTATTTGAAGCTCTTGGTAGTACTCCTCTACCGACTTGCTACCTTGATCTAGGCGTTGCAATTTTTTTACGCAAGTCACATTTAAATGAAGGAGGAACAAATCTAGCTCGCATATGCCATTTCAACATATCCCAAGTATCAGGTTGTATGTTAGCTTTTACTAGTTCATTCCACCAAGTTATTGCAAAATCTTTGAATTCACTAGTGGCTTGTCTCACTCTATGAATTTCAGGAACTAGATGGGAGTTAAATTTTTATTCAACGGTCATTTCCCAATCTAAGTATATTTCAGCATCACATGAACAGAAAAGGATGGTATGGTAAACTTAACCTTAGCAAAAGGATCATCATTGCGGTTGTTAAGGTTAACATTATTTTCGTGAATACGTCCCATACCTTGTCAATTGTGGTGCCGACGTTCCTATAGTCATATGTCTTGGCCAACACAATGCATAGAGGCATCATTGTGTGGTGCTCCATTTTGATCGTTGCCTACATCAGACTCTTCAACTATATCATCCACTTCTTCGTCCCTTGTCCTTTGGAAGGAAGCTGGTTCTCCCCAATCTCAACTCTGCTGGCAAGGTCTGAGATACGACGATCTAGTCTCTGAAAGTTCTCCTGATTGTCTTGCTGGACCTTCACAACTTCATCCTTAATCTCTCGGATGTTCTTGACCGCATCTCGGTTTGCTTTGGCAAAGGCTTCCTTAAGTTCCTTGTCCCTCTTCGTGAGATCCTCGCTAAGATCTTCAAAGAGACTATGGAAGTCATCGTCGTCTCCCGCAGCTCTAGCTCTTGTATGGGGTCCTATCATTGTTAGTAATAAAAACAGAAGATAACACAAAAGTATTACCCCCATTAACTATTAGGTTTCGGCAGGTGGATTGACACTCTCTCAAGCGTCTTACTACGCTATTGCAAGGTTCTTACCAAAGTTGCAGGAAGTACAATTGGTGGCTCGTTTGTGGTACCAAATGTGTGTGGAGCAATTGCAAGATTGAACCTGTATTGATCAGAAGTATGTAGAGTTTGGTAGGCAAATATAGTAGCAAAGGTTAGCAATAATCGAAATCAGATAGCAAAGTTGAATAAATGTCCAATGTACTTGTTACAGTTGCTGGCCTAAACGTGTTTCTAGAACTAGTTCAACATAGAAAGAGATATATCAAAGCACATAGGACTCCAAGCATGGAAGCAATTCTAATTTTCTGCTTCTCTTTCCCTCTTTTTGTTTCTTTTCTTCTTTTCTGATTTTTTTCAATGTGGCTCTTCTCTTTTTTTTGATCTTGCCTTTTGTTTTCCTTTCTTTTTAACTCAAAAATAAAACAAAAATCTCACATTTTGGAATGAGGGAGAACGTTAAACGGATGACCAAAAAATCAGCAGAAACAACATAGAAAACTTCCAGGGTCTAGAACTCGGTTTTAGAGGCCGATTTGAGGGTCAAAAATTGCACAAGTTTAAAGACTTGTGGAGCATCGTTGTCATCTTCAAAACAAAAAAATTATGCCACAATCAAAGTTCATATGCAAAAGTTATGCTAGTTTTACTGAACACTGCACAATTTGGATTTACCTGCGACTTCACTTCCTTCTTCTGGTTAGGGCTAAAATAGAAATAGGTTTGCGAGTGAAAAGCATGGCCAGCAGTATAGGGCAATTGACACAAGGTGGTTCGCGACCTATCTATGGCTTGCTCCAAAAATTTAGGAGCGGAGTTATATATAATGTTTAGGTATATCATCCTGTTTACATTTTAGACTAAAAATATAAACTTAATTTACTTTATTTTGGCCTATAAGTGTCGATCATCGAGGTGGCCGAGCCGGAGCTCTCCCAAGCAGGCCATAATGGACAAACTGAGTAGATCTCAGTTCAGTTCTAGGGTTGGTGGTGATAGGATGACTAACGGTGCAAATCAAGAACTAGGGCAACAAAAAAGCGACAACTAGAAACTAGGATCACGACCTCAAACTAGCAACAAAACATTAATGAAGGACACAAATTTAACAAAGTGAAACTGAAATGAAAATTGCAAGGGCCCAAGGGCTTGTAAAATAGGGGAATTGATGATGAACTTTTTGTAGGGCAATTTTTCTAGACTCTAGGATGATGGCAAAACAAAGTGGGAATACAAGAATTACCTATCAAGGAACCGAGGCTCTGATACCACTTAACGTGACACGGGGCCCGATCTTCCGATAGGTATACGGTAATTCGATTAGTGGAGGACTCGACGTAAACAATCTGGACTTCCGATCAGATCCGACCAAAACCTGTAATCACAACACCACAGCTCCGTTGGTTATCAACTGTGCCAAGATGTGGTTGGCCTCACCCAGATGGCTAGTTCCTGCAAACAAATCGTGAACATGAGCAAGAACAAAAAAGAAGCAATCTCAAATTGTGAATTATATTAAGCACATGAAGTTGGGGTTCCACAAACCGAAGAACGGTGAAACTGCAATGGCAGAATAATCTAAGCAAAACCCAAAGTATAACAATGATGGCTACAAGGTTATAATACATGAGAGGGACGGTGGCTAGGGTTTGGGGCGCAGTGTACTCCAGATACTCGGGCCAAGGCCCAAAAGAAAGGTGGCGCAGCGATCTGTAGAATTTGGTCGCAACTTGTTTTGACGACTGTGATTGACTCAGATCTAATTTGGATGTCGGACTAGATCCGTTTGAAAGATCTCATCGAGGGCTTCTCCGTAATGTACTTGAACGTCCCAAATGGACTCTGTTTGCATCTGTTATGCCCATTTGAAGTTGGACTGCTCTGTAGTGGCCGAACCGGACTACGTCTCGTGTACGCCTTGGACCATGGCTCGATTTGATGAAGAGTGACATCCCCACTAGTCCAAACCTTAGTTCCTGAGCACAATAACAATACCATTAGGTAGTAACTTGTCATTTACAGTATTTGCATGAAAACTTAAGAATGAGCTCACCTGGTAATTTAACTGACGAGCTCGTGCTCTTATAATTGGTCATTGCAGAAGTGGTGTGGAAGAGGAGGTTGATGCATCAATTAAAGGAGTAATGCTAGGAGTGATGTCCTCATCATCTCTCACTGTTGCCTGGGGTGTAGCTCTAGCTTGACTTATTCCTCAATTTGCTCCTAGTGTAGGAGCCTTTCCTAGGGTAGATCCAAGATTGAAGCAAATAGGAGTAATACCTCCTCTTTGGGGATAGTTATTAGCAAAGTGTCTGGCTCTCGGCAAGTAAAACAACACTTCGATGAAGACTACTGATTTCCTCCTAGCGCATTACTTGCTTGAGTAGTTGTCTAGAAATTCTAAGTGGGATATGGTACGGGGCACGATGTCTTGAACGTAGCTTGGGGTTGAAATCTGACAAACAATTGAGGATCAATTCTCACATTTGTTGATTATGATGTCCTCTTTGTTGTGCCAATCTACCCTCATGGATGTTATTTAACTTCTTGCACTTATCTTCTAAAATGAGAGCCTTATTCACCAACTTCTAAAAATCTTGGAAGTTTTGGGTAATAAACCAAACTTGTTGTCTAGAGTTGAGTCCCTTGATGAAACAAGACTATCTCGCCTTATCAGTAGCAACATCTTCAGACGTGAAGTGAGCAAACTTTGTAAATTTTATCAAGTATTTCTCCATTGATTGGTTTCCTTGTTTGATTGCCCAACATTTCACTTTCTTTAGGACCATGATCCTTCGGCACATGGTATTGTTGAAAAGTGCTAGTGAAGTCATTCCAGCTTATCTTTTGTGGGTTTTATGGGCAGCACAATAGTTTTTTCATCACTCAGAAACAGTTCCTTCTAGTTGATGGGAAGTATAGATAACATTCTCATTGCCGTCACACTGGGTTATATGCAGCTTCCTCTCAATTGTCCTGAGTCAATCATTAGCTTTCAGAGGGTTAATAGTTCCAGAAAACGTTGGTGGACGGGTCCTCATGAAATCTGATAGCTTTGAATAAGAATGTGGTCCATTATTGGTAGCTTGTGATGTGTTGCTAGCACTTGCTTGATATGCTATATTCTGCACTTGTTTCATCATAGTATGCATTAGCTAGGTTTGAGTAGCAAGAATGCTCAAAAGTTCTACATATCAAATTGAGTTAGTGACTGATGAAATGCTCCTTCGTTGGGGTTGTCATTGGATAGAGAACCACTTCCATTAGCTCTATTGTTTCTACGAGTCTGAACCATCTACTAATCACTTCATAAGGTTAGAGGAGAGGGAACCGTATAGAAAAGAAATAAGAATACTAATGCAGGGGAACATGTTTAACCCAACAAAACAAATAGACTTTGTTAATAACTTGGTATGGTTGCTTAGAAGAGCCTATGGGCCATGCAACACATACTGCACACTCAGCAAATATGAAAGAACCAACTTAAACCTAATCACACGAGGAACACCTAACTGACTAAGCTATCACACCATCACTCATTAAGCTACCCAAGTTGAGTCTCCCATGGGGCATAATATGGTGGGTGAGCTAGCATCAGTGTGAAGCGATACTGATGACCAGGAGCAACAACCTCAAACTGCATGTGCACATCTTGCACCTTAGGCTCCGGGTCTTCAAGCTTCAACTTGACCTCTTCGGGGTCTTCCTGTTCATCAAACTCTTCTTCCACTTCCACTTCATCAACATGAAAGCTTCCTCTAGCTCTAATATCCTTTCCATAGCCATAACACGAGTCTCCTGAAGAACCTCTTAAAAAATCCTTAGGGCTTGATAGACTTGCTCCAACTGTTAGGTAGTCTCATGCATCAAGTCCTCTTGAGCGGTAGCAAATTTGGATATATGCACCACTATTGCATCATCCTCTTATTCAATTCTTTGACATTGATCTGCACCTCCTTGGGGATGAAGTCTAAACACAGTCTGCTCCAGCTCGTCTGTGTAGTTATGGCAGATGCGTTGCAAAGCAAGGCATGACGACTCCTAGATACTAGCATCAAACCTCCTAACAATGTTATTGATTGGACGGCTCGCCTTGGTATCCTCCCTAGCATAGATGATGATCTTGTAAATCATGGTATGGTCCTTGTTGTTGACGTTCCAACTAGTACCTTGGTAGTGCGCTCTCTCAAAACTTCTGAGCACTTACAAAATCCTCCAAAGCATAGCAGCATACCCACCAGTATGATCACCATAGGACTGCACTATCCTCATCTGATAAAGACAACATGGCATAATACCTCAACTCAAACTAGCAGGGAGAGAAAGAAAAATTTAGCAAAGGGACAAGAGTGGAAGAATGAGATGAGCCAAGAACTTATTATTAATGAAGTTAAAATTTCTCTTTAGAAAGTAATGTTTTGAAAAACCCAAAGAGATGACTAGTCTATCTAGGGCTAAGACATATAGTTAGTATGGCTCTAATTCCACCTCTATCAGGATGCAGATATAAAAATCTAGACCCTCTATGTATATTGTACTAGTCTAGGATTTTGCTAGATGAATATCATAATCATAGACAATACAAAACATAATAAAAGACTTCATTTATTAAATATAAGATAGTTGATTGACCTTATGGTCGACTTTATATGACTATTCCATGCATAGCGTAAACTACAACAAAGAAAACTGCAGTGGAACAAAAACGTAGTAGATAAACCCTTAGTATGTCATAGGTAACTGACAAGGCTCGCACCTTAGATGTTCGACTTCTCATGGTATTCCTCCTATAGAGCTAGTGTAGATTCTTTCTTAACTGATGATTTTGTTGCGACAAGGGTGAGTATATAAAGCACTCAACAAGTTATGCACATAATGCAACTTTATTATAACTATATGCATGGCTTATTCCAAATGAATGGCTGATATAGTTATTTTGCAATAAAGTAGCATTTAAAGTAAGTACAACACTTAGATTGAAATAACAATAAAACAAGTAATAATAATAAATAACTTTCATATGTTTCTCAAGAATAAACTTGCCACACATCCCTAAACATCTTCTATATTTCCAATGGCACACAGCTTCCCTTCCCAAAGTTTTTTTTACAAAATCTGCCCCCTTGACAGAAATTACTAAGCAATGTCCATAATTGGGGACACAACTATATGAATGGATTTACACTTTGTAGAGGTTATACACTTTACCGATCAATCTTATACTATCGGGCATTACATGTATCCATCAACGTGCAACTAAGAAGATCATAACAAAACCTTTCGGAAACTACTTCTTAACACTGACCATTCCATGAAGTCTGAAAAGGCCTGGCGGCTGAGGGGCCTCGAGAACTTAGTGTCCGACTGGGAGCTCGATGATCCGGGAACCTGCGGCTCAACACTCTGCACGGCCAATGTCTTCGCCTTTAGAATCTTGCAGCAAACCGGGTTCCTCTTCGAGTGGTTCTGCCACTCGGAAAGTGCCTGGAGTGAGGATAAAGAAGTTCGATAGGTTAGTCTCCCTATCGACTCATACTCTTGCTTTGCTAGGTTGTGTCCTAATTTCTTCTTTTGCAGGGTGCCGTTGGGCGATGTTCCTGTGGATGCACCCACCAGGGCGACCCAGGGAAATGAACTAGAGGATGCCACGGGCCCAACGAAGGTGGTCCCGTTGGTTGTCGCCTTGCTCGGGAATGCTGAAACAGTTGCTGATCAGGCGAAACAATCACGCCGGTTGCTGCCATACCTAAGGTCATCAAAATGATCCCCGAATCCAAACAGACTTCACCTTCACCGAGCACTCCGCCTGAGCTAGTCACAAGGCCAATGGCCCTAGAGCTCGCTGCCAGCTCCACCCCTCCAGTGGAGGAAATCCCCCGAGAAACATGACCTCCTCCTCCTCACCCCAGGGCTCTACTATGAATCATATTTCACGGTGAAGAGGGTGAATGGGAGGCTTTTGGCGATAAGACAAGGAGAGGGTGAGGCAGGAGCTCTATGAGCACTCCATCGAATGTGCCCGACTGGTCCAGGTGAGCTATTGGCCCCTTCCTTCTCTTTGTCCGTAGCAGGCGGCATGTCTTCACTAATATTCTTGTATTCTTCAGGTCTTGGGTGACTTTTTCGAAAAAAGGGATGCAATTCTCCGAGGATGCCTTTGCCGAGTGCGAGCGGGTCAGGAACGAAGGCAGGACCGAGCTTCAAAAACTCCTAGCCCAAGTTTAGGCCTTGGAGGAGGAGAAATTGAGCATGGCGGACTCCGTTCGATGTAAGTGTTTCTTCAATCGTCTCATTACTGAACTTGATTGCTTGTCTTCTAACTCTTTTCCCCTTCTCTAGCCTGGGACTCAAGCATCGCAGGTCTCCAGGAGGAACTTAAGGTGTCTCAGGATCAGCTCAAGGTGCTGAAGGGCTCTGAGTTCCAGGCTTGGACCAACTTGAAAAAGCTAGAGTAGGAGTTGGAAGGTATGTTCCCACTCGGCTTTGCCTTCATCACATCCGCAGTGCCCTTGATGATGATCCGGCTTATTTGCAAAATATAAGAGAAAAACACGTAGGCGCAATTTGGCATTCTCAGTGAGAGGATCAAGTCCGTGAAAGCATTATGCACCAAACACCTAGAAGCCTCTGAGGCAATGCTGACATTCTTGAGCTCCGGAGAGATGGAGCTGAGCAATGAAGATGAAGCCATCCTACGACTGACAAAAGGACCCGAGAAGCTCAGGGCCCATATCCGGGAAATGGCGGCCACAAGCGCTAGCTAGGCTCTAGCGATCGTGAAATCCTTTTACCCCCGAGTGGATCTCGAGGCTATCAAGGAAGGCTTTGCTGGCACCGTCGACAATGATCAAGTTGTTGCCCTCTTCGATGAAGTTAAGGACATGTCTGCCTCTTTAGTAGAAAATTTAGACTTAAATCATGTGTAATGTACATGTAAAACCTGGATGTAATTACTTGTCCCCTTCTCAAAGAATTAGCTTTTGGCCATAAATGCTTCGCTGCGTCCCAAGAGACTTCCGAATTAAGGCTCGCACGATTCGTATCTGGTTCAGTTTCCCACACCAACGCGTCTTCTTGGTCATTTCGACTTTCCGCGCCAACATAACTTCGGAACCGTTTTAGATTCCCGTGCCAACATGCCTTTGGAGTTGCTTTGGCTCCTTTGGCTATATAAGGGCGTCACCACTACGAGAGCGATCACCACTTCCAAGTCTTTGCTTCTTGAGCAATCTTTGATTTCTTTTCGGGATCACCAATGGCGTCTCCTTCTCACTTTGCTGCACCCGTTGACGATGCTGCGCCGCCTCAGCCTCCAACAGCGGAGCTGGTCTTCAACTTTGGAGATGATGCTCTGGCGGCACCCACTGACGAAGAGGCTTTCCTCGCCGAGCTTTGGGTCGATTATGACCTTGCCCTGGCCGAGGTTACTGAGAAGGAGGCCACCGCCCGCGATGTTGCCACTGTCACCGTCCTGACCGAGGTTGTCCCGGCCATCGCCGAGGTTGCCGACGTCATCGTTGAGGCATTAGGCCGCGCACGCCACGCTTAGGTTAGCTGCCTTAGAATCATATATATGTAAAATTTATGAAACGTAAAAATATATTCGCTCAGACATAATGTTTTATCTTATATATCATTTTAATGCTATTTACCCATTTTCCTTACTGACTTTCAAATTATTCCGAGTAGTTTATCTCTTTTCATTTAAGAATTCTGCCTGACTAGTCTAGCCCCCGAGCGTTAGGAGTTGTCTCATGGCCCTTTCTCCCTGGCACGCACTTTGAGTGACTAGAATTCACCATTCATGGGGTCAGAGTTTCACTACTCAGAGTTAGCACACTTGGGCTCAGTTGTAATCATTAGGAAAAAGAAGCAAAAAGCAACTCAGAAGAAGGTGTGCACATGTGCAACACTATTAGGTGTAGCCCCCGACTTACTGCTTAGTTGAGCATCAACTAGATAGCAAGTCAAAAAAACTTTATTCGTAATAACATGATCAAGTACAAGGTTCAAGTGTAAAAGCGACGTAGCTGCTCTATGTTCCATGTGTTGCTGATAACCACGCCATCTTCACGCTTGAGTCAGTAAGCCCCCTGGCACGTCAGTTCATCGACGATGTAGGGGCCTTCCTAGCTTGGGGAAAGCTTATGATCGCTTTTCTGAGTCTTTCTTAGAACCATATCTCCTTTAGAGAAAGCGCGGCTTTGAACATTGCGATCGTGATAGCAACGTAGGCCCTGAAGGTACTTAGCCAACTGGATTGCTGCGACGTCCCAGGCTTCCTCCAGTCGGTCGAGATCTTCTAGCCGGTTTTCCTCCGACTCGGCTTCCTTGAAATTCTGAACCCGCGGGGATCCGAATGCCAATTCGGTAGGTAGGACCGCCTCTAAGCCATATACTAGGAAAAAAGGTGACTGCCCAGTTGCCCTACTGGGTGTAGTTCTCGACCCAGAGCATCAAGGCAATTCTTTGACCCATCGCGTAGTATATGGCTTGAGACGATCAAATATCCTTGCCTTTAGGCCCTGAAGCACCATGCCATTGGCCCATTCGACCTACCCATTACTTCGAGGATGACCCATGGAAGCAAAGCAGATTTTGATGCCGAGCTCATCGCACCAGTCTTGAAATTCTTCACCTCTGAATTGAGTGCCATGATCGGTGATAATCCTATTTGGCACGCCAAATCTGACCACGATTTCATGAAAGAACTCTTTGTCCTTGGCCGCTGTGATCATGGCTATTGGCTTAGCCTCAATCCACATTGTGAACTTGTTGTTGGCGATGAAGAGGTGAGTGCAACCACCTTGGGCATTCTTTAGGGATCCAACCATGTCAAGCCCCCAGACTGTAAATGGCCAGGTGATCATGATAGTCTGCAGCTCCTACGCTGGCACGTGAATCTGCCGAGCGAAAAACTGACAGCCTTCACATGTGCGAACGATGTCTTCCGCATCTGTTATAGCAATCGGCCAAAAGAAACCTTGACGATAAGCCATGCCACCAGGGTACTTGATGCTGCATGATGCCCGCAAATTCCCGAGTGGATTTCTCTGATAAGACTCTTCCCTTCCAGCTCTAATATGCAGCACCTTAGGACTTGGAGGCACTCTTTCGAAAGAGTTCCTCACTGACCACCACATAGCTTTTGCTTCGGTATGTGATGCGCTCTACCTATATGCGATCTTGAGGAGCTTATCCTTCAATAGATATTCCAAATAAGGAATTGCCCAGTCAGGGTTGATGACCAAAACTTCACCCTCGGTTGGCTTTTCCTCTGACTTGCTTGACTCCTGCTATTGGCTTATCATGGGTTTATGAAGCTCTTCGATAAATATGCCACCGTGGAACTGTTGCCCGACTGGAGCCTAATCTTGCGAACTCATCTGCGCTTCATTATCTCGGCAGAGCACATGGATGAGTTTCAACCCATTAGACTTGTCCTCCAGCTTGCGCACTTCCTGGCAAAATGCAGTCATATTATCGCCGATGCATGACCAGTCCTTTTGCACTTGGTTGATCACCAGCTGCGAGTCCCCTCAAACCGTCAATCATAGGATACTGAGCGATGTGGTAATATGGAGCCCGTGGATGAGTGCCTCGTACTCGGTGGCATAGTTTGATGCCGAAAAGTGGATTTGAAGAATGTACTTCAGCCATTCCCCTATTGGAGATATGAGCACTATGCCAACCCCCACGTCGCTGAGCATGAGGGAACCATCGAAGTACATTGTCCAATACTCAAGCTCCTCAATGGTTGTGGGATTCTGCAATTCTACCCACTCGGTAGTGAAGTCGGTGAGTACTTGAGATTTGATGGCAGTTTGTGGCTTTTAGGAGATTTCAAAGGCTCTGAGCTCGACTGCCCACTTCACGATTCTCCCAATGGCTTCCCGATTATGGAGTATGTCCCCAATCAAAAAAGAAGTAACAACCGAAATCGAATGTTCTTGGAAATAGTGCTTAAGCTTGCAAGAGGTAAGTAATACGACATACAATAGCTTCTACACTTGAGGGTACCGTACCTTGGACTCGCCTAGTACCTCGCTGACTAAATAAACTGGGCGTTGAACCTTCTACAGGTGTCCTGCCTCCTCCTGCTCCAAAACAATTGCAGCGCTGACTATATGAGTCATTGCTGCTATGTAAAGCAAAAGGGGTTCCTCGGACATCGATGAAACCAATGCCAAAGGAGTGATCAGTAACGCCTTGAGATCCTTGAAAGCTTGTTGTGCCTCAGGAGTCTATTGGAAGTTACCTTGCTTCTTCAGGAGCTTGAAAAACGGCATTCCCCGCGACCCCAAGCGAGAAATAAATCTGTCGAGTGCCACCATACATCCTGTGAGCTTCTGGATGTCATCTTCAGAATGGCATTGATCTTGTCCGGGTTTGCCTCGATACCGCGATGAGACACGATGAATCCGAGTAGCTTTCCCGAAGGGACTATGAAACATACTTCTCAGGGTTGAGCTTTATCTTGTAGGCCCTCAGGCTCTCAAACGTTTCGACCAAATCAGATATGAGGTCCTCCATTACATGAGATTTGACAACGACATCAACCATGTATGCTTCCGCGTTGCATCCAAGTTGAGTGTGAAAACACCACTGTATCACGCACTGATAAGTTGCACCAGTATTTTTCAACCCGAATGGCATTGTGACATAGCAGAAAGCCCCAAACGGGGTGATGAATGAGGTCATAATACAGTCTTCCTCTTTCAACCTGATTTGGTGATACCCCGAGTAGGCATCTAGAAAACTCAAGAGCTCACACCCGGCGGTTGAGTCCACCACCTGATCGATGCGAGGCAACCCGAATGGATCTTTTGGGCATGCCTTATTGAGATCGGTATAATCAACACACATGCGCCAACTTTTATTCTTTTTGCAAACAAGAACTGGGTTCGCTAACCAGTCGGGATGAGACACTTCTTTTATAAATCCTACTACTAAGAGCTTAGTGATTTCTTCCCTGATAGCATCACGGTGATCTTGCGTGAACCACCGGAGTCACTGCTTGATAGGCTTCGCCTTCTCGTCGACATTGAGAGAATGCTCGATCACCTCTCTTGGAACACCGGGTATGTCGGATGGCTTCCAAGCAAAAATATCCCGGTTCGCCCGAAGGAAGGTGGCGAGTGCGTCCTTCCTATTTGTGATCAAGCCCTGTCCCAATCAGAACTGTTTGGGCCAAGTTGGACAAGTCAAGTATCACCTTCTTGACCCCCTCATCAAGCTTCATGCTTGACTTGGCCTGCTTCCTAGCTAGGACGTCACTTTCATCTTGTTGGAGCACAGCCGCCAGTCAAATCTTCTCCTTGTCGGCCGTTGTCTCCTGCATCTCGGCCATCTCAAAACTCTCCCTATCGCACATGAAGGACAGCTTGAGATCACCACGTACTATGATAATGCCTTTTGGCCCCGGCATCTTCAATGCCAGGTATGTGTAGTGTGGCACAGCCATGAATCTGTCTAGACCTGGCATTCCCAAGATGGCATGGTTTGTCGTCTCGAAATCAGCCACCTCAAAATTCAAGTATTCCGTCCGGTAGTTCTCCTTGGTCCCGAACGTGACCGGCAGGGTGATGAGGACATCACTCCTATGCATACGCCCGAGACTTCTCTAGTTGTGATGCAAGGACCCATCACAAGAGCACGAGCACGACAATTGAATCAACAGGTGAGCTTGTTCCTAAGTGCCCGTGTATATACTTGTGAGGATGGTATGCTACCTAATGATATTATTGATTATATCGTACTTAGGAACTTTGGAGAGGATCATGAAGGCCTTGGGAACCAGCAAGGGCCAGCAGGGAGGCAAGGAGGGCGTCCAAGTCAAGTTGGAGTCCCAATTCATCTCGGAGTCGGAGTCCCAATTCAACTCAGAGTCGACTACCTCGGCCACCAGGAGCAGTGTTCACTAAAATCGTTGCCCAGGCCACAAACGGACTCCGATTTCAATAATCCACATATGTATCGAAAGCTAAGGAGACAACCTTTCCAATGGCACTGGTTTCAGATCAATTGGACTTTGGAGTCAATAGGAATATGAAAAACAATCCAGAACACTTTTTCAGTCCGAGTTCGAGTCCAGTTCGGCCTCAGCAATAGCACTGACTTTAAAGTGCCATAAATTTTGATTCTGAAGGGCTCTAGAGACCCATGAGTATACGTTTGAAAGATCTCGGAGTCTACTTTCGAAAGGATCTGCCCTCACCTCAAAATTCCTTCAGATGCGTCCGAAAACTGCCAAAAACCAAATGTTGCTTTTCAGTCCGAGTCAAACTCTAGTCAAAGTAGGCTTGGTGTTTTCAATTTGAGTTGTATTAGATCTCCAATGCTATGGACGACCCCCTCCTGCTCCCCTAGTATAAATAACCACCCAAACCCTCATCTAGGACTTGGGTCTTGCTTAGATCAATTCTTTCTTTGAACAGTATCGCCGTTTATTCGGTTTGTGAGACCCCAACTCGTGTGCTTAATATTATTCGCAATTTCAGATTGCTTCTTCTACATTCTTGCTTGTGTTCTCGATTAGCATGCAGGATAAGCCTTCTTGGTGAGGTCAACCGTGTTTGTGCAAGGTTGATAACCAACGAACCGTGGTGTAGCGATTCTTTGGGTTCGGATCGGTTACGATCGAAGCCGGATCGTCAACGTCGAGTCTCCACCAATCGACTTACCTCTACCTGTCGGAAGATCGGGCCACCGTGCGCATCAAGTGGTATCAGAGCCTCGGTTTCCCATCAGGTATCATTGTATCCCCTTTAGTTTTGTTTTGCCATCGTCCTAGAGTCCAGAAAAACTGCCCCACAAAAAGTTCATCATCAATTCCGCTGTCCTACAACCCTTTGAGCCTTGCAATTTCGTTTTCAGTATCGTATTGTTGAGTATTGATCCATAGTCATCGTCTTGTTGCTGGTTTGAGGTCGCGATTCTAGTTGCTAGTTGTCCCTGTCCGTTGCCTTAGTTCTTGTTTTGCATCAATTATCAACCCATAAATCGCCAACCCTAGAACCGAACCGAATTCTTCTCGGTTGGTCCTTGCCGCTGCTCTGCATTATAAAACCTATTCCGCAAACCCTAGATAGGTCGCGAGCCGCCTTGTGTCAATTGCCCTGCACCGCTGGCCATCCTTTTTCACCCGCAAACCTAATCCTATTCTAGCCTAACCGGGAGAAAGATCTGAATTCGCGAGCAATTCCAGATTGTGCAGTGTTCACTAAAACTGGCATAACTTTTGCATACGAACTCCGATTTGGGTCTACTTTTTTTGTTTCGAAGGGGACGACGACACGCATCTGAAAATTCCACAAGTCTTTAGACTTGTGCAATTTTTGACCCTAAAAAAGCCTCTAAGACTGAGTTTCGGCGCCCGGAAGTTTGCTGTCCTATTTTGTCAATTCTTTCGGGCATCGGTTTCCTGTCGTCTGTTGCTTCAAATTGTGAGATTTTTGTTTCTCCTCTGAGTTAAGAGGTATATATTTGTGTTAGAAAAAAAAGAAGTGAAAAAAATAAGAGGAGAGAAAGAGCCAAACCGGCAAAAAAAAAGAGAGAAGAGAAAGAGAAGTAGAAAATCAGAATTGCTTGCATCCTTTGAGTCCTTTGTGCTTTGATATATCCTTTGCTAGGTTGAACTAGTTCTAGGAGCACGCTTAGGCCAGCAACTGTGACAAGAACTTTGAATCTTTATTCAGCTTTGCTAACTGTTTTCAAAATTTGCTAATCCTTGTTACTATACTTTGCCTTCCAAGCTCCACCTTTCTTCCGATCGATTCAGGTTCAATTAAACAATCGCTATACTCAAGCTTATCACGGTATCACGAACCAGCCGCGGTTGTACCACCGTTGCATTGGTAAGAACACTTGTAGGCGTGGTAAGGCGCTTGAGAGTGAGTGAAACCACCTTCGCCGCCAAAGTAGTTGATAGGGATTATACCACGGTTGTTTTTGTTTCTTTTGTCTTTCTTTCAACTAACAATGGCGGTAATGAGGAAGATGAGTGTGTTACATGGAGCGAGCTTAACAACGCTCAATGACATCAACGCAAACATCGCAAGGATCGGCCAAGATAACGACCAAAGATTGGAGAGGATAGAGCAAAGCATCGCCAATCTTCTTACCAAAGTTGGAAAATTTTGATGAGACAACCGCCTCCCAATGGAGCTCGCAGAGTGGAAGATCAAGAAGAGTCATCACGGGAGATGAGGTGGATGGAGAGGGCCACGATGCCTTTGCGCTCGCCACAGTTGCATGTGGATGTGCGACAACAACAATGCTGAATAACAACCGTCAAGGTATGGGAGGTAACAATTTTAATCCTCGTAATGGTGCGTGGACATGATGATTCTTTTGCTAGGGTTAAATTTACCATACCATCTTTTTCTCGTACTTATGATGCGAAGTTTACTTAGATTGGGAAATGACAGTTGAACAAAAATTTAACTCC
The DNA here is from genome assembly GCA_036346375.1 of Guadua angustifolia. Lineage (NCBI taxonomy): Eukaryota > Viridiplantae > Streptophyta > Magnoliopsida > Poales > Poaceae > Guadua > Guadua angustifolia. The sequence goes on from CM070501.1 coordinate 10,650,397, forward strand.
CATCTTGTTCTGAGATACATAGAGTTAGACAAGCTACTAGTGAGTTTAAAGATTTTGCTATCATTTGGTGGAATGAAATAGTAAATCTTTGGATTAGCACCGTCGTGGGATAGATTAAAACAAGCCATGCGTAGAAGATTTGTTCCTCCTTCTTATAAGCGTGATATGCGCAAGAAATTGCAGCGCTTAAATCAAAATAATAAATCTGTTGAGGAGTTCTACCAAGAGCTACAAATAGGCATGTTGCGTTGTGAGGTAGTTGAGGATGAGGAGGATAAGATGGCTCGTTTTATGGGGGTTCTACGAGAGATTCAGAACATAATTGATTACAAAGAATATAATTCTATCAATAGATTGTTCCACTTGCTATTTTGGCGAGAAAAAATTGCGGGGAAAACAACAAAGGCCAAGGAGCAATTTGACAACATACCCACACCAAAGACGACGCTGGGGACAACCAAATCAGCGCCACCCCTTTCTGTTCGTTCTGCTGCCCCCTCCATGAGTTGGGCGCGTTCAGCAACACCATCACAGCCATCTCGAGTACCCGAGGTGAGTAAATCTAACCATGTGCAGGCACCAATAAAGAGTTCTTCATCGGTGGCTTCCACGGGTCGAACAACGGAAATTGTGTACCACCGATGCAAAGGGATGGGACATGTCATGAAGGATTGCCCAAGTCGTCGAGCGTACATTGCAACAGAAGAAGGTGGGTACATGAGTGCTAGTGATGTTGAGGATGAATATGCTCTTGTAGCTAACCTTGCGGATAATGAGGATGACCATGAGGCGAGCGGCGATGATGAGGAAATTTTAGAGACCGCTGCCACCAAGAATTATAGGACAATCATCGTTACAGCAGTGTTGAGCTCAAATGGAGCAAGCGGACAAGCTACAACGCCATAATTTGTTTCAGATGTACCTCATCGTCAAGGACCGTCGTGTTCGTGTCATAATTGAGGGTGGGAGCTGCAATAACTTGGTGAGTTCAGATCTAGTGGAGAAGCTTTGCTTGCCCACACGTTCACACCCTCATCCCTACCATATTCAATGGTTCAACAACAGCAGTAAGGTGAAGGTAACACAAACTGCGAGAGTGCAATTTTCCATTGGAACATACCATGATTTTGCTGATTTTGATGTAGTGCCTATGCAAGCATGTTCCCTTTTGTTAGGCCGTCCATGAGAATTTGATACTGATGCAATTCATCACGGTAGAAGTAACAAATACACTCTTATACACAAGGGGAAGAAAATCACTTTACTTCCTATGACTCCTGCTGAAATTGTGCAATGTGACAAAGAGAGAGCTGAAAATGAGAGAAAGGAGAGTGCGCTAGAATCTGAAAATCAACAAGTGGCTAAAAATATTTTCCCACCTAAGAAAGATAAGAAAGAACCTAGTTCTAGGTCCAAGGGAATTAAATTGAAGGGTAGTGTTATGCTTGCTACAAAATCTGACCTTGCTGAAATTAATGAGAATGATGCACCATGCTATGCTTTGATATGCAAATAAGCTTTATTCTCATTTCATGATATGTCTAGCTCTTTGCCTCCTGCTGTCACTAACCTTTTGCAGGAGTATGAGGATGTGTTTCCAGCTGAGATACCCCCGGGGCTGCCACCTATTCGAGGTATTGAGCACCAAATCGACTTGATCCCGGGCGACTTTGCCAAACCGAAGCTGCTTATAGGACCAACCCCGAGGAGACTAAGGAGATTCACCGCCAAGTCCAAGATCTTTTGGACCGCGGTATGTATGCGTGAGAGCCTTAGTCCTTGTGCTGTTCTGTTATTTTGGTTCCTAAGAAAGATGGCGGTTAGCGCGTAATGCGTAGATTGTAGAGCCATTAACAATATCACAATAAGGTACCGTCATCCTATCCCTAGGTTAGGCGACATGCTTGATGAGTTAAGTGGTTGTATAATTTTTCTAAGGTTGACTTACGTAGTGGATACCACCAAATAAGAATGAAATTGGGAGATGAATGGAAAACAGCCTTTAAAACCAAGTTTGGATTGTATGAGTGGTTAGTCATGCCTTTTGGTTTAACTAATGCACCTAGCACTTTCATGCGCTTAATGAGCGAGGTTTCTGAGCTTTCATTGGAAAATTTGTGGTGGTTTATTTTGATGATATATTGATTTACAGCAAGTCGTTACATGAACATCTTGATCATCTACGTGCTGTTTTTGTTGCTTTGCGTCTGCATGTTTATTTGGTAACCTCGAGAAGTGCACTTTTTGCACCGGCGAGTATCGTTCTTAGCTATGTTGTGACTCCGCGAGGAATTGAGGTGGATGAAGCCAAGGTGCCGCGATTAAGAGTTGGCCAACACCCAGCGATTTCACAAGTGCGGAGCTTCCATGGACTTGCGGATTTTACCGCCGCTTTGTGAAGGATTTCAGCACCATTGCAGCCCCATTGAGCGAGTTGACGAAGAAGGAGTTGTGTTCCATTGGGGGCAAGCAGAGAATGCCTTCAACCTTTTGAAAGATAAGCTTACTAATGCACCTTTACTCCAACTTCCTGATTTTAATAAGACCTTTGAGCTTGAATGTGATGCTAGTGGGGTTGGAATTGGTGGTGTTACGATGCAAGATAGTAAACCTGTTGCTTACTTTAGCGAAAAATTGAGTAGTCCTGTTTTGAATTATTCCACGTATGATAAAGAATTGTATGCTCTTGTGCGATCTTTAGAAACGTGGCAACATTATCTTTGGCCCAAAGAATTTGTTATTCATTCCGATCATGAGTCACTAAAATATATTCGCAGTCAAGTGAAACTGAATCGTAGACATGCTAAATGGGTTGAATTTATTGAATCTTTTCCTTATGTTATCAAACACAAGAAATGGAAGGATAATGTGATTGCTGATGCCTTATCTAGGAGATATACCATGTTGTCCCAACTTGATTGTCGTATACTTGGATTGGAATCAATTAAAGAACAATATGCTAATGATGATGATTTTAAGGATGTCTTGCTGCATTGCAAAGAGGGAAGAACATGGGACAAATATGTGATAAATGATGGATTTGTGTTTAGAGCTAACCGCCTATGCATTCGATTGGATCCGTTCGTTTTCTTTTGATCTGAGGAGGCTCATGGAGGAGGTTTGATGGGTCATTTGGTGCCAAGAAGGCGGAGGCCGTGCTGTCCGCTCACTTCTTTTGGCCGAAGATGAGGCGAGACATTGAGAGGTTTGTATCCCGCTGCACTACATGTCAAAAGGCTAAGTCACGATTGAATCTACATGGTTTATATATGCCTCTTCCTGTTCCTAGCACTCCATGGGAGGATATATCTATGGACTTTGTTTTAGGACTGCCTAGGATCAAGAGGGGGAGGGATAGTATTTTTGTGGTGGTTGATAGATTTTCTAAGATGGCTCACTTTATTCCTTGTCATAAGAGCGACGATGCTGTTAATATTGCTAACCTTTTCTTTCAAGAAATCGTTCGCTTGCATGGTATGCCTTCTACTATTGTTTCAGATCGTGATGCCAAGTTTTTGAGCCACTTTTGGAGAACTCTATAGAATAAATTGGGGACCAAGCTGTTGTTTTCAACAACATGTTATCCCCAAACCGATGGCCAAACCGAGGGCGGTACACTCCACCACCAAGATTTGAAACCATTCATGGGAGAAGAAGATGAGCTTGAGTCGAGGACGACTCCACTTCAAGAGGGGGAGGATGATGAGCACATCACTCCTATGCATACGCCCGAGACTTCTCCAGTTGTGATGCAAGGACCCATCACAAGAGCACGAGCACGGCAATTGAATCAACAGGTGAGCTTGTTCCTAAGTGCCCGTGTATATACTTGTGAGGATGGTATGCTACATAATGATATTATTGATTATATCGTACTTAGGAACTTTGGAGAGGATCATGAAGGCCTTGGGAACCAGCAAGGGCAGGAGGGAGGCAAGGAGGGCGTCCAAGTCAAGTTGGAGTCCCAATTCATCTCGGAGTCGGAGTCCCAATTCAACTCGGAGTCGACTACCTCGGCCACCAGGAGCAGTGTTCACTAAAATCGTTGCCCAAGCCACAAACGGACTCCGATTTCAATGATCCATATATGTGTCGAAGCTAAGGAGACAAGCTTTCCAATGGCACTAGTTTCAGATCAATTGGACTTCGGAGTAAATGGGAATATGCAAAATAATCCAGAATAATTTTTCAGTCCGAGTTCGAGTCCAGTTCGGCCTCAGCAATTGCACTGACTTTAAAGTGCCATAACTTTTGATTCCGGAGGGCTCTGGAGACCCATGAGTATACGTTTGAAAGATCTCGGAGTCTACTTTCGAAAGGATCTGGCCTCATCTAAAAATTCCTTCAGATGCGTCCGGAAACTGCCAAAAACCAAATGTTGCTTTTTCAGTCCGAGTCAAACTCTAGTCAAAGTAGGCTTGGTGTTTTCAATTTGAGTTGTATTAGATCTCCAATGCTATGGACGACCCCCTCCTGCTCCCCTAGTATAAATAACCATCCAAACCCTCATCTAGGACTTGGGTTTTGCTTAGATCAATTCTGTCTTTGAACAGTGTCGCCGTTCATTCGGTTTGTGAGACCCCAACTCGTGTGCTTAATATAATTCGCAATTTCAGATTGCTTCTTCTACGTTCTTGCTTGTGTTCTCGATTCGCATGCAGGGATAAGCCTTCTTGGTGAGGTCAACCGTGTTTGTGCAAGGTTGATAACCAACGGAGCTGTGGTGTAGCGATTCTTTGGGTTCGGATCGGTTACGATCGGGCCGGATCGTCAACGTCGAGTCTCTACCAATCGACTTACCTCTACCTGTCGGAAGATCGGGCCACCGTGCGCATCACAGGGTAATCTTTCCCGAGTGGTACCGTCGAGGTTCTGGGGATTACCCCATGGAACGGCGATGATCCACGCTTCAACTCAGAGTAAGAGATCTTCATGTCGTCAAAGGTTTTGGAGAAAAGGACGTTGAGTCCGCTTCCTCCATCAACCAGCACCCTCTTGAGCTTGACGCTGTGAATAACAAGGTCTAGGACCAGAGGATATCTACCTGGGTATGGGATGTAGTCGGGATGATCCGAGTGGTCAAATGTGATTGGGACCTCGGACCACCTAAAGTACTAAGGGGTTGCCGGCGTAACTGCGTTGACTTCCCGAGCGGTAAGTTTCTGCTTCCGCTTGGACTCATACGCAGTTGAGCCCCCAAATATGTAGTTGAGCTCACGCTCGGTCGTTTGGTAGTCACCTTCTTCATCTTCAGGGGGATTCTGCTTCTTGCTTGCCTCACCTTTATCTGAGCCTGGTCGCTTGTTGCTTTCTTTCGCGAACCTTCTCAGAGTGAAACAATCCTTGGCTGCATGCTTCCCCTTGGGATGGAAAGGGCAAATCGCATCCATTACCTTGTCATAATCATCTGTCCGTGGCACTCGGGGCCGACCATGTTCTGCTACTGCGACCAGCTCCTCCCCCTTTCACTTCTTGTCCTTCTGCTTGGAGGACTCGGCGTGATCTTTTTTGTCCTTCTACCGCGGATGATCTTCTTGGCACTCGGCTAGAGCATCTAAGGCCGTGGCATAGCGATCTGCTAGAGCGAACATCTCTTTCACTGTAGACGGCGGCTTTCAGGACATCTTCTTGATCAAGTCGGCATCGCAAACTCCCTTCTCGAAAGCCACTATGACGACTGCCTCCGAGACGTCCCGAATGGTGTTCTTTTTCTGCATGAAGCACCAGATGAACTGCCGGAGAGACTCGTTCTTCTTCTGATGAAGTTGATACAAGTCCCACAGGGTTTCAAGCCTCTCATAGGTGCCCTGGAAGTTGGCAATAAATTGCTTACAAAGATCTCCCCAGGAATCTATGAAACTCTCTAAAAGTCCTGTGAGCCAAGTCTGAGCCAATGGGGTGAGCGTGACCAGCAAGTAATTCACCATCACGTTATGGTCACCTCTGGCTACCTTGATTGCGAGGGAGTAAACCTGCAGCAAAGCTTCTAAGTCCCTCTCCTCGTTGAATTTAGTAATGCCCTTAGGGTTGAAACCTTCAGACCAGACCACTCGGCGGAGTCGGGCGGTGAAAGCATAGACCCCATCAATGGGTCCGTCACTATGCTGGTACGGGGATCAACAAGGCGGAGTTCTTTCATGGTGGCCCTTGTCATCACTTCAGGCCCGGCGGTAGTGATCCCTGCAATTGTCATGATTGCCACACCGATCATCGCATTCGTCCGGCCATCATGGTTGATGCCGAAACACTCGTAATCGTCTTCGTGCCGACGCCATTCATCATCCTCCCACTCACGCCGTCGGGGGTTAAGGTCCAAGCGGAGGTGGCGGTTGAGACTCCGGTGGACGTCTTCATCACGGTGAGACTCACGCTGACTGCATGCAGTCCGACTGCCGGCGGTTTGACTGCTTGCAGTCTAAATGACTGCGTGAGTACGAGTGTGCGCCTTCCCTGCCGGTTCTCCCTAGTTGTGCTGTATTGTTGCCACCGTCACATGGCCTTAACTTGGGCCAAGATCGGGGCAGCCAGCCTATCAGCCTTGAGCATTGGTCCCCGAGTGTCGAGGAGTGTCTTAGAGGCAACAATATTCTGTTGCGGCGTGTGGAAAACCGATTGGCCCCCCATTTTTGCTTGTAAGATGTCTTCGTTAACATTGCCGCCTCGGGCTTGGAGGGACCGTGGTGCGCTTCTTGGGCCTCGCAACGATGACGATTTGCCTTCGCAATTTCTTCAGCTTCCCGCTGATGTTGAGATTCATTCTGCTGGTCTTCGATTAAGTAGACACCGCGAAAGTTCTGGCAACTTCCCGAGCTACTCTCCGACTCAGTTTTTGAGCCAGAAGAGTGAAGGGAAGGTAGATCGAGATGATCCTTGAATCCGAGTGGTTTGGTGCTGATGACGCCTACCACCCGGGATTCATCCTTGATCGGAGCCTTACCGTATCCGAATCGGGGAGATAGCCCCCGGCTTACTTCTCGTGAGCAGATGGCCGTGACATTCCCCGACCCGAGGGGTAGTCCAGACGAAGGAGCAATAGAGTCCTTGCCAGATTGGATCTGATCCAAGTCTGAGAGAGCAAGCTTGCCGAGGTTGTCAGTGATGAAATCCAAGCTCCCAAAGTGGAAGGCCTAGGCAAGAACGAAAGTGACGGCAATTCCATTGATGGTGGCCATTAAGCTCGATGAGATTGATCTTAGCGCAACCCCTACCTGGCGCACCAACTATCGACGTTTGTTGGCGGCAATAATAAAAACGGGGCTAGGCACTAGATCCAAACTCGATGGTAGCACAAGACTCAAGAATTATACAGGTTCGGGCTCTCACAGAGGAGATAATACCCTAGTCCTATGCTCTGGGATTATGAATGTCTAACTTACTGCAGATGATCTGATGATGATGTTTCCTCGTCCCCCTTTATATAGTGGAGGGGTGCGGTTACCAAGAAGAGTCCCGATCGGTTACAAGATGGAGATTCTATCTCTATCCTTATTTGTAGAACATGGTAACAGCCAGGATTACAATCGTATCCTACCTAATCAAGGTTAGTTACTATCTTCAGGGTTTCCTTGTTGCGCATGTAGGAGGCAGCCAAGTGATACCCGTCCTTATGTAGTTGACTTGGCCCATCCCCTCCAAGGTGGCCCTCACGACCTGTCCTGCGGATACCCGGGGTCCATGTACTCCATAGGAACTTACCATTAGACAGATGTGAGACCACTACAAACACAAATTCCTCATAACTGCACATCCAGTTTAGTTATCCTCCTGAGGCATCAAATGTCAAGACTCAGTAACTTACTTAGTTAGATCTGTCCCATTCTAGACATTTGGTTGCATGATTAGCCCAGTTCAATGACTTGCAAGGTTAAGTCCTTAATTGACCGAGACAAGACTTTCGATAATTCACTTATAGAAAACCTTCTCACAATCACACATATAACATCATGTCAACCCGATGCCACATAGGCTCACCACGGCTCTCAGCCCCTTGCCACTTGCCTCTGGCTAAATCATTTACTACCCTAATTGATTATTGTGCAACACATACCATCAACAACTTAATATTATTGTGTGACAACACATGACACACCATTTCATAAACATGTTTCATATTCCATTAGTCATGATTGATTTTGACCCTTCAAAATGGTATCAATAACCCATTGAATGGCTAAGCACACTATTCACGATCTAGCCAACCAACATTGGCATCTATCAGTAACAAATTAATATGAACCATCCTAGGATGACAAATAATCATGGCATACAAATGACAAGGTAGGTATAATCCAATTAGTTTGAATAGCTAAATCCCAAACTATTTGAAAACAGTTCTAAGCATAAAATAATATGTAGTAATTTAAAATGATATAGCATTTGCAAAACTGAGTTCAACATGATCAAAGCACAACTTACCATGCAAAAGGTCCTAGTGTTGGTCTTGATCTTATTCTTATGTCAACATTTCACCATCGAGCGATTCGGGCACATCGACGTCTACGTGAATCAAGAGAGAATACCAAATAATTACAAAACTAAAGAGCAAATTGTCAACGTATTTTGCCGGACGGGACCCCGTCAACGGATAGGGTTGACTACTCCGAGGATGGAGGATAGGGTTCGGTAGAGGGCGTCTTCACAGTTGGAAACCCTAAAGACTCTCGCGCGAGGGATTCCAGGGATCAACAGATCGAGGAACACAACAACTTATCCAGGTTCAGGCCCCTGAGCTGGGTAATAGCCCTACGTCCTGCTAGATCTTCATTGATGAAGTGTGGAGGCGATTACAACCGTTCTTTCCGTTCGCTCTGCTCTTTTCTGCTAAGTCTTTCTAGGATCGGATTCAGGGGAGCCCCCTTCCCCATGCACCAGAGCTCCCTTATATAGAGCGGGCTGGCTCGGGTAGGTAGGAAGGTGACATCATACTGATTTAGGAGCCATTTATTACACCCATCACTGTAGTCTTATCATACTGAATTATGACTCATTTATTACACCCATCACTTTAGCCTCGTCTTTCAAACCACATTTAATGCCGCTGCGTGGCTTCGCCCGGTCCGCCCGGGATGTGACGTTCCTGCGACGGGTTTTGTGTGAGGTGCTAGAGGGATGAGCCGTCGTCGTGTTGATAGCAGAATTACTTGCAATTAATGGTCTTGACACAGCGTATCAGGGGAAGGAGACTTCGAGCCAAAGCCTCTGCCTCATTCCTTTGGTTGCCTTCGTGGCCTGGCGGGTGGGGTCCGAACGCCCGCCTGCACGCCAGGCCACCACGTGGGCCGACGCCCGGCGAGTAGGGCATGACCGCCCACCTGCTCATTAGGGTGCCACGCGGGTCGCTCACCCGACAAGCAGGGCATGATCGCCCACCTGCTCGTCGGCGCACCACGTGGGCCGCTCGCCTAGCGAGCAGGGCATGATCGCCCACCTGCTTGCCGGGGCACCACGCAGGCTGCTCGCCTGCGAGCAAGGCATGATCGCCCACTTGCTCGCCAGGCCGCTATTTGGGCCAGCTAATCTGCGGCGGAGAGGGTACCCCGGTGCATAGTACACCAACACAAATAAACTCTAAAAATCAAATAAAATCCACCATTAAATATATCTCAATTTTATAAATTTTTAAAAATTTAAATTGCCTCAATCAGAGCTCGTATGAAAAAGAATGGCTTTACCAAAGATTCAAACAAAAGAGAAAAACTAAAACAAGATAAATCTGCCTTTTCTTGAATTATTTTTGTACTAAAAATTGATTAATGACATCAAAAAACAAATTTCCAAAATAAAAATAATTCTGGAAAAGTCCTATTTCATTGACATGTGGGCCCGAACGTCTATGGACCACGTCCACGACAAAACCGAGTCCATGGTGAAGTTGGTTCACCGCACATGGCTGACTAACCCACGAGCCCATGACGATGACATGGCAATGCTAACAGGCGTGCTGATTTAGTTACCTCTCAATGTCATGCGGTGACATATGGCAGCCTCGTCAGCTTGGATAGTCATCTTCAACCGATGAGGCTGCGATGAGAGGGCACTACACAACCCGTTGGCATTGAGGATGAAGATGTTGAAATGGGAAAAAGTGATGTAATCACCTCAAAACAGTGCAAATATGGACCCTTGCAATGCGATGATCTCAAATTCGAGCATGGCTTCGGTGGAGGTAGCTCAACAGCGATGACCTCTGACAAAAACCAATGATGACGGCTTAAGCAACTCTGATGAGAAAACATAGGTGATCAACAGTGACTTTAGCACTGATTCTTGGGGCAAACAATGTGGCGATCTTCGGGGAACTCACCACATGGTCAACTCAGCTTTTAAAGCCCCTAGAACACCGCGTCAAGCACGAACGCCGAAGTCATAATGGAGATGATGCCGAATCTGAGAAAAACACATTAGTGCAGTGTGGGGCCATCCTGGCCGATCATGTGTCAAGTAATGAATAGCCCAAACTATATGTTTGGACTAGTCCCAATCATCCTGATCATTCATGTGCTAATGATTGAACGGCCATGATCATTTAGGGCTTCATGACTGATGGATTGGGCTGAGGTGCAGATAGGCCGAGTCAGCGTAGGAAAATCGGCTAGGCATGCTAGAGTTTCAGCCGAAACACTAGGAATGAAAATGGATCGGATATTTTTCGATTGATCTGGATATTTTTGGATTGGATTCTATCGGATCGGATATTTGTCGAATAGTATCGATTGGATACGGATACAGATTTTTTTTGTCGGATACGGATTCAGATAATCCAAATAATGGTGGGTCGAATATCCAGATATACATATGGGCTGGGCCAATATTATTTTTTTGGCCCAAAAAGGTTTCTTAGTTTCAGAATTATTTTCTAATTTAATTAATCTCTAAAGAAAGTTTCAATTATTAAAGTTAGCAAACCAACTCCAAAAATTACAAAAAATTTTTTGAGAAAGTTATAGTAGCAATATAACATTAAAAAATTATTTTCAAGATTTTATTAGGTTTTAATTTTTCTCAAAATTCAAAAACTCCTATTCTTAATAGGAAAATATATTAAATAAGTAGCTAAAAATGCATAAAAACTCATAAATACGTAATTTATTATTTTAAACATAATTCAACCAAGAATATAAATCTTGAGTCATTACATGTAAGTGTTATATACTTTTCCTAGAGACATGATATTCAAGTATTATCAAACTTTTAGTGTGATTTGTGTTTGCTTCTATTTGTATCTCTGAGTAAGGATTATCTTTATTTTGTGTTTTAATCTATGTATATGATGATATAATCGTATGTGTGTGATAAACTAAATCTTATATAATTTTCTTTGCGACATGGTATCTAAGTATTGTCTATGTGAATGAAAATGCTTACAATTGTTCAATTTTCAATAATATTTTGATCAAATCAATTAGTTATGTGTTTCCATTGATTTTTAATGTACAATTTAAGGGGTTATCATGTTTTGATAAATATTTGAAACGGTATTCGATTCGATTCGTATTCGATCCGTATCTGTATTCGATCTATCCGTATTCGTATTTGTATCAGGACTATCCGTTTCCTTATCCGCATCCGAGAAAAAAAATATGAAAACAAATATGGTAGAACTATTATCCGTCTGTATCTGATCCGTTTTCACCCCTACCAAACACTATTCTAAGATTTTTAAAATTTTTCTCAATAAAATAATTCTAGAAATCAAAATAAAACCAAATAAATAGAAAAATATTAGAAAATTTCTAAAAATATTTTGCAACATTTGGAACTCAAATAAAATATTTTTGACAAAAGTTTGTATAAAATTTTCATATATTTAAATAATATTCATAATAAGACTATTTCAAAAATATTAAATAAATTCCAAGAAATTCTAAAATTCACAAAATTGACAAATAAAAATATTAGATTAATTTAAGCCAAAAATTGGGATGTTGCACATTGGTACATAGACCAAGTCAATGGCAATTAGGCTTGGTCGACGTTGGACCTTGCCCATGGGTTTGACTCGTTGACACGTGGACCACATATGTTGGAGAAATGGCTCAAAAAAGACTAAGCCTACCTAGATATTATGGCTTGAATGGCAACTGACCAGGCACTATGTGACATTACAAGTCGGTGACATGTTGGCACCACGTCAGCAACAGGTCATCAGCGGCATGGAGGTCCCTATGGCTATCGATAGCGAACTCCGATGACTCAAGGTCACACCACCAGCACGATCTTGATGAAGAGAATCTAGTGATTCAGGTGTCATGGACAATGACGATGACCAAGAAAGTGGTGGCTAAGAGGCTCTCACGGTGACGGTGACCTACCGGCATGCTTCGGCTGAGACGGTGCAAGCATGGGGTAGAACACAAGATGACAAAGACAACGGTGCAAACCAAGGGATTAGGGACTAGCTAACAATGAAGATATATGGTGAAGACTCTCAGGTGGCAGGCTTCGAAAACTCTGGATTTCGGTGAAACGATAGATCCTCACTGCGTTTAGGGTTAGGGTTCTGGATAAAGTGCTTATGGTGGTCTCGGACACAGTGTTCCTCACTCGCATGGAGAACAAAGACTTGACAGGTGGGCCCCACCTATTAGCATCTCACATGGGCACAGGCTAGTGGCCCGGATTGGTTCGGAGTTGGGCTAGGCCTTGTGCTAGGTTTTTCAGCCAAACAGGTTGGGCTTTGGCCCAAAACTATTCCATGTTTTTTATTCAATTTTCCTTTTTAGAAATTATAGATAATACAAATGGACTCTAAATAAAAAGTAAATAAATTTGGGCAAATCCAAATCCTCTAAATACTTTTAGAGTATTTAGAACCCAAGTAAAATAATTTTAAAAATTGTTCAGTTGAGCATTAATCATATTAAATTTTTTTAAATTAGGGAAATTCCAAATTAAGCTTTAATTTAAAATAAAAATTATGAATTTTTTGAAAGGCTAAAATAATAAAAACAAATTCAAAGATTCAAAAATAGGGATGTTACATGCATGTACTCGCTACCCTTTAATATAACTTGGTGTTCTTATACTAGATCTTGGTGATACGGGGGGTGCCCGACCTTCACATCGTAGAATCGAAAATACTCGCTAAACCTGATGAATCTTGTGCAGCCAACCGTTGCAAGCGTAATAATCTGCAGCACAGAGTTTGCCCAACCTCACGTTGTCCACTCAACCGAGTCAAGTGGATTAAAATCCTCGTTGCAATCACAAAGAGCTTGCAAGAACAATGGGAAGCAATGCACAATCTCAGAGATGTTTCAGCCAGTGGCATGAAAATCCAAGAACATGCATATATCTGATTTAGTTTCAAAATGGTCTAAGTCTTTTTCACCAAGGGGTGCCTTCCACATATAAGAGAGGAGAGAAAGGAAGAAAATTGGATGGCTGGACAAGCCCAAGTCACTGCACAGAAGCCAAGGACCAAACATAATGGTGGCGCAACACCGAACACATAGGAATCTATTTCTGGCCACTATATTTATCAGATGATATCTTCATGCTCCAATTGAATTAAAGGGTGAGGCTGGATCCGTTGGAAAGCTTAAGAGACAAGCTTTCAAAGCTATAGTCAAACACTCCAGTTGGATTCCATTTGTATCTTCTATGTTGTTTTTATTGAAGACTAGTTCTGTGAGCCCGAGCTACGCAATTCAGCCATTATTGCTTTGTTGTTAACTTGCTTTCTCCTCCTGATCTTCTCTCAAGTGTTCACACCTCCTCGCATTGTATTCATACCTGAGAATAGTTAAATTACTCGCATTAGGTAATAGCTGATTCACACAGGTAAAATTGTTCTTAGTAATGAGCAAATTGACCTATTGATTGATTTGTTTAGCATGAGCGTGTGTTATTGGTCCTTGGAAATGATTTGGAGTCTCATGAACAACACTATGGGAAGGACATAGTGATTGTGTTATGCTACCTGTATCATCCTCCCCCTCTTGAAAAGGAGTCGTCCTCGACTCTATGTCTTCTGATCTAAAGAATGGTGACAAATCAGCAACATTGAACATGGTACTCACATTGAAATCATCACTAGGAAGCTCGATCTTGTATGCATTATCGTTGATCTTCTCGAGCACTTTGAATGGTCCATCAGCACATGGCATCAGCTTATACTTATGTTTCTCTAGAAACCGCTCTTTGCGGAGATGTACCCAAACCAGATCACCTGGTTCAAATAGCATTTTCTTCCTTGTCTTGTTTGCCTTTTCAGCAAAGTAGTGTACCTTCTTTTTAATTGCTTCTTTTATTTTTACATGAATTTACTTGAAAAATTCAGCTCGCTTTGCGGCCTCCATATTAGCTCGTTCCTGAAGAGAAAGTGGGAACAAATCAAGTGGTGTGATTAGTTTAAAGCCATACATTACCTCAAATGGGCAATATTGAGTTGTTGAGTGAACTGCCCGGTTTTATGCAAATTCAACATGAGGCAGACAATCCTCCCACTCCTTCAAGTTCTTCTTGATCATTGTTCATAGCAACATGGAGAGTGTGCGGTTCACCAACTCTGTTTGACCATCAATTTGTGGGCGACAAGTTGTAGAAAATAACAACTTTGTCCCAAGCTTGGCCCACAATGTCTTCCAAAAATAGCTCATGAACTTGACATTACGATCTAAAACAATAGTTCTTGGCATCCTATGCAATCTCAAAATTTCCCTGAAAAACAAGTCAGCTACATGCGACGCATCGTCGCTCTTGTGGCAAGGAATAAAGTATGCCATTTTAGAGAACCTATCCACAACCACAAATACAGAATCTCTCCCCCTCTTAGTCCTAGGCAATCCTAAAACAAAATCCATGCTAATATCATCCCAAGGTGTACTAGGAACAGGAAGTGGAGTGTACAAACCATGTGGATTAAGTTTTGACTTAGCTTTATGGCATGTCACACATCGTTGCACAAATCATTCGACGTCTCGTTGCATCTTTGGCCAATAGAAGTGATCAGACAGAATGGCCAAGGTCTTTTCTCTCCCAAAATGTCCCATTAATCCGCTGGCATGGGATTCCTGCAGCAATAGCAAACGTACGGACGAATCTGGAACACATAGCCTATTAGCACGAAACAAGAACCCATCATGAACATGGAACTTTTCCCATCCTTTCCCTTCATTGCATTTAGAATATGGTTTAATAAACTCACTATCTAAAATATATAACTCTTTCAAACTTTCCAAATCAGGGACCTTGATTTCAAGTTGAGTTAAGAGCACAATTTTGCGAGACAAAGCATGAGCTACCACATTCTCCTTACCCTTCTTGTATTTCACAATGTATGGAAAAGATTCAATGAATTCCACTAATTTGGCATGCCTACAATTCAGTTTTGATTGGCCTTTCAAATATTTCAAAGCTTCAAGATCAGAATGTATAATGAATTCTTTAGGCCAAAGATAATGTTGCCAAGTTTCCAAAACACGAACCAAAGCATACAACCCCTTATCATAAACAGCATAGTTTAATTGAGCACCACCAAGTTTTTCACTAAAGCATGCTACTGGTTTGCCCTCTTGCATGAATACACCACCAATACCTATTCCACTAGCATCACATTCAATTTCAAAAGCTTTATTAAAATCAGGTGCTTCAGTTAAGTGCTTCTTTAATTCTGCAAAAGCATTCTCTTGAGCATCTCCCCAAATAAAATCACTTCCTTTCTTGGTTGCTTCATTCAAAGGGGCTGCAATTGTGCTAAAATCTTTCACGAATCTACAGTAAAAACCAGCAAGATCTTGAAAGCTTCTAACTTGACTAACATTCGTTGGTGTAGGCCAATTTTTAATTGATTCAACTTTTGATTCATCCACTTCTACCCCATTTCCAGAAACAATGAAACCCAAGAACACAATTTTATCTTGGCAAAAAGCGCATTTCTCTATGTTTGCAAACAACTTTTCAGCTTTAAGCACTTCTAGCACTTGTCTAATGTGATCAGTGTGTTCTTCCATAGTGTGGCTGTAAATTAAGATGTCATCAAATACACTACAACAAATTTTCCAATAAAAGCTCTCAAAACATGGTTCATTAGCCTCATGAATGTACTTGGTGCATTAGTTAAACCAAATGGCATTACTAACCACTCATACAATCCAAATTTTGTTTTAAAGGCTGTTTTCTACTCATCCCCTTCTTTCATCCTCTTTTGATGGTACCCGCTACGCAAATCAATTTTGGAGAAAATGACAACACCGCTAAATTCATCTAGCATGTCATCCAACCTAGGGATAGGATGGCGGTATCTAACAGTGATGTTGTTAATCGCTCTACAATCTACACATATGCACCATGTACCATCTTTCTTAGGGATTAAAATCACAGGGACAACACAAGGGCTCAGGCTCTCACGTACGTACCCGTTGTCAAGAAGTGCTTGCACTTGTCGCTGAATTTCCTTTGTTTCTTCCGAATTGGTACGGTATGGTGTTCGATTTGGAAGTGAATCTCCTGGTACAAGGTCAATTTAATGTTCAATACCACGAATTGGTGGAAGACCAGCGTGTATCTCCTTTGGAAAGACATCTTCAAAATCCTGCAAAACACTTGCAACAACACTTGGAAGAGAAGTTATGTCATTAGAAGAAAGCAACACATCTTTGTATAAGAGTACAAAGTGGACCAAATGTGTGTTCGTATGCACTTCCCTCAATTCAGATTTAGTGGCAAACATCACTCGCTTGTTTCCCTCGACCTTTCTTTTACCACTCTCATTTTGCTTGTGGCTCTCACTTACCAGATTGGTTTTCTCAATTGCATTCTTTTTCTCTTGTTCCGTAACACTCTTAATGTTTACCTCATTTTTTTGCATTGTATTAGCAATAAATTGAGCGGAGACATTGGTCAAAGAACCATTTCCTTGTTATTCCATTTGAATGAGTACTGATTAGTGCATCCATTATGATGACTTGCATGATCAAATTGCCATGGTCTACCAAGTAGCAAGTGACAAACCATCATAGGTACAACATCACACTCTACGGTATCACAATATTTGCTAATCTTGAAGGTACTTTCACCATGTGTTGAACTTTCACTTCTCCACATTCATTCAACCATTGCACATGATAAGGATGTGGGTGCCATAACTACTTCAATCCAAGCTTTTCACACATTTCTTTGCTGGCCAAATTGTGACAACTTCCTCCATCAATAAGTACCTTGCAACACGACCATTTACCTTTGCCTTGGTGTAAAAAAGATTGCAGCGCTGTTCATTGTCTTCTTTTTGTTGCACACTCAACACTTTCTTGGTGACAATGAGAGATTGATCGGTCTCAAAATCATAGTAAGTCATTTCATCTTCCTCATCATCCAAATTAGGAATTGGGACATCCTCTTCTTCACATGTAGATTCATATTCTCCACCCTCCGTTATAAGCATGGTGCGATTGTTTAGACAATCCTTGGTGATATGGTCTCTCCCCAAGCACTTGATGCATTGAATGGCACTACTCTTTGCTGTAGAACCCACGGAAGAAGTAGCACTAGCTACTGGACCTTGCTTAGCATTTGGAGTAGATGGCTCTTTTCCACTTCGAGCAACATGAGAAATAGGAGCAACACTTGCACTAGGATTGTTAGCATGAAAGGAATTGAACCGAGAAGTGGATTTACCTGTAGTAGGTGTTGAAACAAGGAGCAAATGAAGAAGTCCTTGTAATTTTGGTGTCTTGTTGCACTTGTCTTTTAGCTTTGGTCACTTAATGCACTAACTCCACCACATTTCTATAAGGCTGAAATTTGGTGATGCGCTTGATGGGATGGTTCAAACCAGCAATGAAACGTGCCATAGTTTTCTCTTAATGTTCATATACATTAGTACATATCATGGCCTTCTCCATCTCCTTATAGTACTCATCCATCGTGCGACTTCCTTGCTTCAATCCCTACAGCTTATAAAATAGATCACGTTTATAATGTCGAGGGACAAACCTTGCTCGCATTTCAACCTTCATCTCAGTGCACAATGCGATGGGGTTGTCGCCATGTTCTACTCTTTGGCTCTGAACTTGTTCCCACCAAACCAGTGCATAATCATCAAATTCAAGTGATGCCATTACAAGCTTTTTGTCTTCGGTATAGATGTGCAACTGAAAGATTTTGTCAAATTTCAGCTCCCAAGTGAGGTAGTCCTCCAGGTTAGTGGAACCTACAAACTTAGGCATAGAAAACTTTAGTTTGCCAAACCTTTCTTCCTCAGGGCGATCGTTGTTGTTGCGGTTATGCTATTGGTTTCCTTCGTTACGGGGCTGCAGGCTGTTGCGAATTGGCTCATATGCAACACCTCCACATCCCAACCCATGACCATGACCCCTTCCTACACCATGTTCATCACCTCTTGTACCTCGCCTTGGTATGGGTATCCGATTGGCATTAGGAACACGGACTACTCAAGCAATGGCTTCTTCATCAGTCTCATCAAATAGAGGGCCATCTTCAGCTTGTGGTCGTAATTGTCGTACAATATCACCAACTATGTTGGTGTGAAGCACGTTCAACTGTTGATTCACCTCAATTTGAAGATCTTGGATGGAGTTGTTCACTTCTTCCCTTACATGGTCATTTCCTATGCGGAATTCTCGTCGTAGTGTGTCTCGCAAGGCACAGTATTCAGGTCATTTGACTGGCACATCAGGGTCACGTCCTTCATCCGCCACGTTGTCTCCTTGACCTGACATGGTTAGTTGTGCAAACAGAAAGAGAGACACCAAAATGATGTATGGACAATTCTCTCAACCTCACTTATCCTTACACCAAAATTCTTACTCACTCTTTGTTGATTGATGGAGGAGCTCACATTTGAGTTGTGAGGCAACACAATGTGAGGTTAATCGAACTCACAGCTCAGATCAAAAGCACACACGGGTTTATATGTGGAGCTTGGGGGGTATAGTGCATGCCCTATACAATCTAATTTCTAGGTGTTGTTTTGATAAGTAAATATCCAAGCAAGAATGCAATGCCTAGTTGCTGAAAATAAGATTTAAATGATGAACATAGCAACTCATTGGCAAGAATGATAGAACCAAATGCAATCAAATGAGTGAGCTAGAACAAGATATGAGTAATAACACAAATCAGCTCAAATTGCACTAGTTATAGAAAGACACTAGCTAGCTGCAAATGATGAACTAGGGCACAAGATTGCACTACAAGAATGAGTTTCTCACAACGGTGCAAATTATTTTTCAGAAAGTTTTCTTCTTCTCCTTTTCTTTTCATACAGCCACAAAAGCCTTTCTTGTCTTCTTTTCTTTTCATACAACTAGCAACCAGCCACAAAGCATTTCTTTTCTTCCTCTCTTTTGATTTCTTGCAACCGTGAGATCAAGATAAATGAGTGCAGCCCTAAGCAACAAATTAGCTAGTCTTGATGGCTGCAAAGCATTCATAAAGTACAGATTGGCTATCAAAGGAGATCTACTAATTTTCAGAACCAAAACAACAGTAAGGTTCAAACCCAAGTTCGACCAATTTATAAGCAGAATCAGCAAAATTTGTCTCTACCAAAGTTGTAGAGAATTTCATAAGCATTTCAGAAAGCACAAGAATGCAAAAATCTGAGTTCGTATGTGAGAGTTATGTCCAAAACACTAAACTAGACAGATTAGATCTAGAAAGTGACGCGAAGGAATATGAAGAGTTCAGCAACAAGAACACATTCCAATGGACAAGAACTTAGCAAAACGCACAAGAATAATAGATTGAAAACTAAGGTTCAATATTTTTGTGAGGTAATTTTTAGATTTAGGAATGAATGTAAATCTACAACTAGGGATAAAAGATTCTACCATGACAACCGGAGCTCTGATACCAAATGATACTAGGGGTGCCCGACCTTCATGGCGTAGTATCAAAGATACTCATGAAACATGATGAATCTTGTGCAGCCAACCGTTGCAAGCGCAACAACCTGCAGCACGGAGTTCACCCAACCTCACGTTGTCCACTCAACCAAGTCAAGTGGATTACAATCCTCGCTGCAATCACAAAGAGCTTGCAAGAATAATGGGAAGGAATGCACAATCTCAGAGATGTTTCAGCCAGTGTCATGAAAATCCAAGAACATGCATATATCTGATTTGGTTTCAAAATAGTCTAAGTCTTTTTCACCAAAGGGTGCCTTCCACATATAAGAGAGGAGAAAAAGGAAGACAAAGGAGGGCTGGACAAGCCCAGGTCACAGCACAGAAGCCAAGGACCAAACATAATGGTGGCACAACACCCAACACATAGGAATCTGTTTCTGGCTGCCATATTTATCTGATGATATCTTCATGCTCCAATTGAATTAAAGGGTGAGGCTAGATCCGTTTGAAAGCTTAAGAGAAAATCTTTCAAAGCTATGGTCAAACACTCCAATCAGACTCCATTTGCATCTTCTATATTATTTTTTATTAAAGACTGATTATGGGAGCCCCAGCTATGCAATTTAGCTATTATTGCATGGTTGTTAACTTGTCTTTCTCCTCCTGATCTTTTCTCTGGTGTTCACACCTCCTCACATTATTTTCATGCCTGAGAATAGTTAAATTACTCACATTAGGTAGTAGCTGATTCTCGCGGTAAAATAGTTCTTAGTAATGAGCAAATTGACCTGTTGATTGATTTGTTTAGTATGAGCGTGTGTTATTGGTCCTTGAAAATGATTTGGAGTCTCATGAATAGAACTAGGGTAAGGGTGTAGCGATGGTGTTATGCTGCCCGTATCACTTGGATTGATCTTTCTGTTGAGCTTTGGATTATGCTCTCATCACGCGTGGATTTCTGTAAGGCATTATGATGAGGACATCAACACTTCAGTTACATGCACAACTTCAAATAATGATCATTCTTTGTCCTGGTACAAGGACCATTGACTCAAGCTTGAGCTCACCAACTCAATTATCAGGTAAAGTCATTCTTAAGATTATCTAATTACACTTTTAAGAATAGTCCACTACTTGATGTGTGTGATGTGCTTATATTTAGGAACCATGGTTTGGATATGCAAGAATGCACATTCTACATCAGATACCAGCCTGAAGTAAAACGAGCATAACTTTTTTATACGACATTCGATTGGCAACTTCTTGCACTTGATAGAAAGCTTACTTCGAGACCTTTCCAACAGATTTGATCTAACTTTAAAATTCCTTTGGAGCACTCTGCAATCACCAAAATAAGTTAAGCCAACTTCCTAGTCCAAGTCAAACTTGGGTCTTGGGCCTTGCACAAGTCCTATTTGGCCACCCTTTGTGTTGGCTGAATCCTCCTTTTATTTTACTTATATATAGCTAGTGAGTCGCCCAAAATTACTTGGGTTTTGTTTAGTCATAGTTTTCATTTGTGAAACTATTTGGTATTCTCTTGTTCAGCTAGATCAACATGAATATTGTGCTTCAGAATCCTACTTCAATCCTTCAATTATATTTGCAATTTTGGTTTACTCTTTAATTTGTTCTTGCTTGTTCTTCGATTGCTTGCAAGAACTAATCTTCATGGTCATGTCGATCGTACTTCTAGCTAGGTCGATAAAAATCTTAGAGTTGGTTCAACAATTGCTTGTCATATTAGTCAAGTACAGTTGGTAGCCGGATCACGAGAGTTGTCATCACAAATTGAAGTTACCACTCTCATTGAAAGATCAGGACGAATAACCCGCATCACGTTATCTACGACACATTGAAGTTGTTCCTTCAACAATTTGTTGTTTCTACCCATCAGCACATTGGAGAGGTTCCTCCAACACTTGTGTTGAATCAAGGATTAAGTAGGATTAACTTTCTTCAAGAAAAGGATGGTGTTATATGAGCATTTGTTTGCACACCAACATCAATGTTATTCCACACATGATGTAAATTTAATTGACAATGATTTAATGTTTGCGTTGATGTTAGCTCTTTAAAATGAATGGTTTCAGTGAAGTTTGTGTACTTGTAATTGGAAAAGGTGTAAAATAGAAGAAAAAAGTTTGTCACAAAATAAAAACATAGAAAATATACTTCAAACATGAATGTTTTAAAATAACACAAAAACTAGGTCTTGTTAAATAGATGATTTGTTTGGGTAGTGAAAAAATTCAAATGTTTTAGCAACTTGGTGAAATATGACCATAGCCACTTGGATGGCGACATAGTGCCATAGTTTCATGGTATGATGCATGTTAATATTTGTACCAAACAAAACACTTCGGAAGATCCAAATATAGGTTAGCTCTTTGATTTGACATCATGTACAAATCTTTATGTCCAATTTGATTTGACTTTAATGAAATGTAACAAACCTAGAGAACCTATATGTGCAAGACCATATGGAGGTCAACCCATGGATGTGTGATGAGTATTTGATATTTGTTTGACATAATGGATGTGTGATGAGGTCAACCCATGGATTTGTATGAGTTGTCTTGGTCTACTAGTCGCAGTCTCAACTAGTTGGAGACTTGAATGGTCATGGCCATGATTGGTCGTAGCCTTAACTGGTCGTATACTTGACTTGTTGTAGTTTTAACTAGTTAATGACTTGAGTAGTCGTAGGCTTAACTAGTCGGAGACTTGACTGGTCATAGCCTTAATTGGTCGGAGACTTAAATGGTTGGGGCATCCTTAAGTGGTTGTGGCATTGAAGATTGGTCATGACCTATGGTGGGATCCTCAAGTCTGTGACTAGTCAGAAGATTACATATTGTATATTATGTCGAGCAATGCTATGTCATGTTTTACTTGTCTGAGATGGTTGCAGGAATTTGGAGCTAGGTTATGGTGAGGTGGTGGAGACTGTCACCACCCTAGGAGAGAGCTTACATTTAGATGGTCAAGGTGACTTCAAAAGATAACTAAGACTAGGGAGTTGTTGCAAGCTAGGATGACAAGAGGATAGTTAAAACCCGTTATATTGTTGGTTTATGGGTTAGCCCATATATGAATGAGAGAGTAAATCTCAACACTTCATGAGGTTTCTTAAGGGCCAAGAAGTTCAACTAAGGATGTAGGTTGATCCTATTGTGCTATAAATAGAGGGGTGGAGGAATGCCTCTAGATAAGTCTTAGAGAAGGATTTTTGGTTTTCTTATGCTTCTTTGAGCTTTGCACACCATGAAGTGTGGTTTTGTAACCATTCTTCTCTAAGCAATGCAAGATTCAAGTTTATCTATATTCTAAAATTTATTTTATTTCTTGCATTTTTGCTTGATTATTACTACAACTTGAGCTTTGCTTCCCCTCCTACGTGATGTGTTTCTATTGGATCTAGGATGTAAGAGGTTAAGGAATTCATTTATAACATATCCTAACCTAGCAACATCCATTAGAACTTATTCTTACTCAAGTTGTGCATGCAACTTCACGTTTTCGGCACAACCCAATATGTCTATTTGCTTCCTTTAAATGCTGATTCCAAAGATAATTCAGTTTGCACGTGAAAGAGCGCGATCCCTTCACATACTCTTGAGTGCAAAACCCCTATTCATAGCATAAGCTAACCAGCTTAGCCAAAACCAAGATTGGCATATACCAATGAAATAAAATACTCCAAAAACCATCAAATGATTACTTCACAATTACTCTTTCATCCTCATTTTCGACCATCAAAATCAATTCCGCAACTAGACAAAAATGCAAACTAATTGGGGGAGTTCTACTGTCCACTAAGTAGGACGCTTTAACCCAAAAAGGCAGGCACTCCTAGAAAATTATACACTCAATTGAGTCCATAAACCTTTAAAAGAAGTTTCGACTCGAATCCCACCATTTCTCGTATCCCCATACTCTTGGCCATTAAGGATTTCATATTCACCGAGTCCTGAAAGATCCAACACCCTTAAACATAAGTTACAACATCCAATCTTTCTTTAATTACATTCTCCTATTCATATAACCGCCACTGGTCATATTATCATTAAACCCTAAACCAAGTCTAGCTCATGACGATTAATAAGGAGAACCACGTCACACTTTGTCAGCACTATTAACTTAGCAGTTAATCCAACATCAGACGTGCATCAACATTTTCTTTTGATCTACTAATTATAACAACCATCAATCATACAACTGTCTATTCCAAACTTAAAACCCAACCTTTTTCAACATTAATTTCGGCATGATCACCAATTCACTTTCGTACAACCCCTAAGTCAACATTTTAATATCCCAAGTTCATTCAACCAATAAATACTTCTAACAGCTCGATGTGATCTCCACCAGCCATATTCCATAAAACAATGCTTCAAGACAGATATTTGTCAAAGACAAAACTCAATCTCTCATACAATCATTCCATATATACCCATTCTTTGGTTACACATCGATTGAGTCATTTTGTTGATCCACAATATTAATTGACCCATAAACAATATAAAACAACAATCCTCATGTCTTCACACCATCATACTCCGGTGCTTTATACCATCGTCTTGCTATAATAAATTCATCAATTAGAATATTCTATACCTTCTCAATTGTGATCCACACGAGCCTTATCAGAACACAATCCCTGTACTTCCAATTAATTTCCAGGACTTGCAACACTTCATAAAAACACTAATCAACTTTCACTTTAGATTACTTACCATCTCGATCAATCTTTCTCTACCAACACAATAAAGTTAGGTTGTCTTTAAACAACCAGCAAATTCACTTTAACCACATTAATAGTTTACATCATCTCAATGTTCTAACTACGTATCATATACTTAAAGTTTTGAACATCCTCGTGGGTCACGCACTCAACCTTCAAAGAAACCATAGTTCTTAAGCATGAACAACGTCAATAAACATCTTTTCTTTTCAAAAAATCCAATCGTAAATCATAATAGAACTCGACTCTCGAATTCCCAAATTCTGACACGCAATTACTCCTCAACAAATCTCAGAGCCTACAACTTCCACGAAGGAAGATGGATGCAAGGGGGAAAAACCAAACGATCAACCACATCCTTTCCGATAAAACCTTAACACCAAGAATCCATAAGACTTAAGTTTTACAACAAGACTTCAATAATTTCTTTTAACTCGGAGAATGACAACACAAGACTAAATCGATAACTTTGTCCATAAATCAACCAACAAAACCGGGCGTCAAAGCTGAAATGGTAACTAAAAGAGGCGTAACATTAAACTCTTCTTCTTTGTCTTCAATCAAAGAAGGCAAAACCAAAAACCACCGAAAGAACAATCAGTGAATACTCATTATCAAACGCCTTTCCTTTGTTTCCAACCAGAAAAGACCAAAATAAATCAACCAAACCGATCGTCAGAATGGTAAAAGAAATCCTAAAGGATCCACCACCAACTTTTCTATTTGACTCCAACCAATGAAGCCAAAAGAAACCAACAAATTCCATCCACTCTCTAAACCTTGTCGCAAAAGACAATGACTCTTACCTACGAGAGGCTCCAAACTTCCGACTGTGGCTTTACCCAGCCACAGCCACCACCACCATGGCCCCTACCATGGTCACTCCACAACAGAAGAAGGTGACCGAAACCCTTCGGCAACACAACTCACTTAAACACGATTACTCATTTAGCTCTTACAAACAATAAACATCATGCATATTCAAATTTAGCATTCAACCTCGAAGCTTAGATATAGCATTTAAGCATAACGCAACAATACCCATACCCTTTCCAACTGTGCATCAGAGTGTATCAAGTTTTAAATTAATTAACCACTCTACTTCAAATTTTAAGATTGTTGCCCTAAGGCCAAATTTTTAGCAAGAGTGGAAACCTATGCCATGTTTCTAATTTCATGCAGTAAAATTTTAGTTTACTCTAGAGTAATTTGATAAATTCACATGCCACGGACCTAAAGCCCGCTCTAATACCACTACAAGAAAACCTGGTTGATTCGTCGGCCAAACCTAATTCGTCGGCCTTCTAGAAGCCGTCGAAAATATGTTTATAAATTCGTTGACCAAATTAAGCCGTCGAAAATGCCAGTATAAGTTCATCGGCCATATGTTAGCCGTCGAAAATAGACAGTTAAGTACGTCGGCCTGCTAAGCCGTCGGAAATACAAATATAATTTCGTCAGCTAGAATAAAGCCGTCGGAAATAGCTAGCTAATTTAAATCGGCTTGAGTGAAACCGTCGAAAATAAGACTTAAATTAAATCGGCCCAAGTGAGTTTGTCGAAAATCATTGGAGACCTAAACCGTGGCCGACCAAAAATTCCCTCACTCACAGCCAAAAATATCTCCGTGCCCCGGTCCGATCGCTTCTTGCGCTTGACCAGCCTTTGCCGCCGACCCGCCCCATGCAGACAGCTGCCGCCACCCACCAGACGCGCCGACCACCACGTCTTCTCCAAGGTACCTCCACCTCCTATCCCGAGCGTCGTCTCCTTGTGTTGCTCAAGTGAGACTTTAGCTTTTATCTCTTAGTAGATGTAGCTACCCAGAACAACTTTACAAACTGTCGTGTGATCATTGTACCATCACAAAGAAATGCACATATATATCGAGTTTGTGATCTTGCATTATGAGATTAGAAAGATAGCCAGTGTATGAGTATCATGGTTCTTCTTGACATATAAAACCAAGATCTTGTGTATCATAATTGTATATGTTGAAGTACTATATTTACTTTATTTATTTACTACATATGCCACATCAAATTCGCAAAGTATTATAATTTGGTATGTAATGCTTCAAATCAGCCCACTAACACAATAATCAAATCCATTGTATTGCAATATCACCCTTTGTTCAATTAGCTGCTAACTATTCCCTGTCCTCCCCCACTAATCATGTGGAGGTCTTGTAATTAAACTGTCATGGCCCCAAATTCGAATTTGACTCATGCGGCTAACATTAGTGCCAACCAGGTTTTTAGCCGCATTTGAAATCAACTTCCGACTTCAGTGAATCTATCCTAAACTGCCATTTAAGAAATTCCAAACTTAGCAAAATTTAAGAGCTAGAAATTTCAGGTTGCGAGTATGATTTTCATCTAAGTTTGTAGCCTTGTAACTTGAGATCTATAATGATCTAGAGTGTACATGTTAGTAAAATAAAAACTAGAAACTTTTCTCTATGCAAGAGTTGAGTTTTGAGCCCAATCCAACATCAAATACTAATTTAAATCTTAGTATCAAAATTGAATCCTATGCTGAAATTTCTGGAGACTTAGCCACTCTCTTGCTTCCAAGTGGGGTCAACTGTGCAGCATCTAAATGAAATTAGAGGGTAGCCAGCACTTCTTTCCTCATTTCTCCTTTCCAGCCTCACCTTGTCCCTTTTCTTCCCCAAGCAACCGAAGCACTTCTCCAGCTCCTTCCCTATCCAGCCGCACCTCCCTCCTGCATCCTCTCCATTGGTGGCGCCTCCTTCATCCCTCCAAGCAGCAGCTCCCTCCTCCTCTCCTCTCTTGATCCCCATGTGAGATCTTAAGGTGAGACCTCTCCCCTAGGGTTTGATTGGTTATTTCTGGTTTTGGGGGTAGCCATGGTGGATTTGAGGGCTTAGGTGAGTGGAGATTTGGGATTTGGATGGGGGATAACCAATCTAGGGTTTGGAGCAAAGATTCAGATTTTCGAGCAGATTTCGTAGCTCCTGTTCTTGACTGATTCGAGCAAGTTACGAGCATTTCCTGCTAGATTGACTGTAGAGAAAGTTGTGGGTAATGGAATTGTCTTTTATCTCCAACTGGAATCACTCAATTTTGTCAATCCAGCTGAAAGTTATGTCGATTTTAGTGCGTGCTGCTCTGAAAATGCTGAAATTGTGGAGCTGAAAATTGAGCTGCGAATTAAAATTAGTTAGAGGCCGAATTAGAAATTAATTTTGCCTGAGACGTTGTAGGAAATTTCGTGTAGATTGTAAAAATGTCATCCTTTACTCAATTCCGTTAAGTATAGCAATTTATATGATGAAATTTTGCATGCTGTTCTGAAACTCTGAAACTTCTGAACACTGAAACTGTTCTCTGTTCCTGGCCGAACTGGGAATTCTCTGTGCAGAATCTGGATGATTGGCCAAAGCTAAGTGGTAGGTTTATGTCTTGTGGTCATCTAGGATCTGAGTTTGCTCAATTTGATTAAGTGATCAAAAAGTTATGGCCATTTGTATCAATGCTGTCCTGAAACCTGTTTTGCGGAAAATTCAGACCTTGGGGCTGAAGTTCAGGGTTGGGTTGAGGGCTTTAATTCCATTTTCTAGATGTGTTGCACTTTTTGAACTATCATGGGGGGGATGCATTTAGCATTTCATTTCATATGCATTGCATGCATCTCATTTTTTTCATGCATTGATATCGTGTAGAGAGCGAGTTCGCGGAGGTTGACGCGGCGGTGACCGAGGGGGGTACCGGAGAGCCGGCTATTATTGAAAATCTAGCAGAAGCTCAAGGCAAGCACCTAAGCATTTTCAACCTTATATAATTGTATTTTGGCGAATAAATTGCTTATTGGATGATTATGTCTTGCATTAGGAATTGAAATGTGGGATAGGGTTAGAACCTACTTGTTGCACATACACTCATTGTTAATTGTTGAACATCTTCCTTGGAGCTAGTGTATGGGTAATTATAATGTGTCCATGCTTAGTTTGCTTAGATGTCGGGTATGGGCCAAGTGGTGGATGGCTCCATCACTTGAGATTAATTACTTCACTCTAATGGGTTGCAATTGGTTATAATTATGCTTTGAAATGGAAGACTTGAGACCGGGCGAGCAGGTTGGATCATTTGGGTGTGGAGACTCAAATGTTGTAGTCTCGCCTGTGTTGGTTAAGGACCGATCCGTTGTTTGCCATGTTGATCGAGCACCCTTTGTTGATCGCATGCCCGATATAATGGTGCGGTAAGCCACCCTTTCATGGCATACTACTCGATGGGTCATGCCCTCATGCGATTGGGCGTGGTTGAGGCGAGGCCTAGGTCTCTCGAGGGCTAAGCGAGGCTTGAGCCGCCGAGGAGGTTGCTAGGTGCTCGGCCGCATGAGGATGGTTCAGAGTAGATATGGATGGGAGGGGGTTGACATGAGGTTCCTTGTGGCACATGTCGTGCAATTGATGATCCCCGCGGGGTGAATAAGCGATTGGTTGCAGCGCTCTCGGATATGAGCACGCTTGTATCATCCGACACTTCAACGTAGTAATAACTTAAATTGAAACTAGTTGGTATACTTGATGTTGATGCTTGTTTATGCTATTACTTGCTCTCTTTAATGTTTAATTTCAGATTTCACTCTAGTAATAGGTGCTATCCATAAATGCTAAAAACTTAAAATTTGTGTAGTTGAATGTGATTATGCAACAAAGTTAAGCTTTTATGCACTTTTACCTTAAGCTTATTCCTTGCTACATCCAAATGCATATTCTTTCGAGTCGGTCATATATGGACCACGGGTAAGTCTTATGTAGTACCTTCGTACTCATGCTACGCTTTGTGGTTTTCGGTGAGGACCCTGACGGATGTGAGTTCTGTCGTTTTGCTTCTCGGTGGTCGGCGGGACACGAATGAGGCTAAGCTCGACGTTACTACACGCCGGAAGTGTTGAGGGCAGGACACTTCGGAGATGTCTTACTTTTGGTTTAACTTGGTGGTCGATGTCATTTTGTTGTATAGTTAGCTTCCAAACTATGTCATGGCTATGTTTAAATACTTGTTTAATTCCGTTCTTGAACCTTGTTGTATGACCATGCTTAACTCATGTTTAGGATGTTACTTCTATCCATGCTGATCCTTATGCTATGGTTGTTGTTGTTGTGCTTTACTTGGTTAATTGTTTCTTATGCCTGCTGAGTGGATGTCCGTACTTCTAGGGGCGTCATGCCGAAATTTTGTAGATTTTTGGGATTAGATATTCAACCCAATTGCTAATATCACCTTGCCATGATTATTTGTATGCTGTAATTCATTTGTAACCCTAAGATGGTTGATTAATAGTTGGTTGTTATTACTTGCCAACGTGGGTTGGTTAGACCGTGTATAATTGCTTAGCCATACCACGCAACTCATGTCTTTTGAAAATAAAAGAATAATACTGATTAATGGATTATGAAATATGTTTGTGAAATGGTCTGACGTGTTGCCACACGATGATGTTGATATGTGGAACCAGTGTGGTTCTACATGGATGTTGAGTTGTTGTTGGCATTGTGTTGCGCAATAATCAACTGGGGTGATAAAGGATTTAGACTGGAGCAAGTGGCAAGTGGCTTTATGCCAGGTGGGCCATTGTGGCATTTGGGTGGGTTGAGTGTTGTGAGGGCTATGCGCCAATTTTGAGAGAAGGATGTCTTGCCCTGGTCAGTTAAGGACTTCACCTTGCAAGCCTTTGACCTGAGTCACTCGTACAACCACATGTCTAAATAGGAAGACCTAGTTTAGTAGGATTCGATATCTCACCTTTGATACCTCGGTGTGCGATCATCGAGGGTGTGTATGGGGGAGCGTGCTGTGTTGCGGCTGGGGCACCCTCTCTCTCACCAATTGGCTAAGGAATGATTGGTATCGCCCCTTGTTCTTGGGAGAACCCATGCAGACCCCGTGGCATTGAACTGTAGAACCTGCAGCGTTCTCCTTGTGGCCCCTTTGTTTGATCCTCGACCTTCTCACCTTACTTAGAGCCTCAACACTTGAAACTTGGCTTAGCCCTTGAGGAGCACATTGAACTCTGTCTGGTGATGAGCCGATGCTCTCTAATTACGACATTTTGAGTTTTTTATCTGACATGGTCATATATTTGATATCAGAGAAAACAATTCATAGCTAAACTCTAACATCATGCTGACAATAAGAGCAAGAATAAATTGCTAATCCCAAATAATAATACAAAAATTACATAATCCAAACATAGCAGTAATGACATAATCAAAATGATTGAGCATAACATAAACTTTTTGTCATTTTTGCAATGAATCATGTCTAGTAAAACAATTTGATGAATAATCTGTTTTACGAATATATATTTGCGCATCTCAGATTAGGGCTCATTCAACAAGAGCTACCAAATCAACTAAAACAAGGAAGTCCAAGAGCTAGCTAATCATCAGAATCAACCAGAACTATACAGATCAGTAGCAAGTCCCACAAGCAACAGAGGATAGATAGAGAGCAATGTGCAATATATATACTCACAAAGGAACAACACTCTGAGCTAGTCGAAAGGAGGAGAGGAGGCAGCAGCATCGGGGAAGGAGGCGATAGTGGGGAGAGGCGACGCAAGCGTCGAGGAAGGAGGGCGCGCAGTGGGGAGGGGACAGGAGGAGAGGAGGTGGTGGTGTCGAGGAAGGAGGCGGCGGTGGCGGGAGGCGATGAAGGTGTCGGGGAAGGAGGGCGCATGCTGGGGAGGGGACAGGAGGAGAGGAGACGGTGGCATCGAGGAAGGAGGCGGTAGTGGGGGGAGGCAGCGGAGGTGTCGGGGAAGGAGGGCTCGCGATGTGGAGGGGACAGAATGAGAGGAGGCTACAGCATCGAGGAAGGAGGCGAAACCGTGAAAGACCAGATGAAATGGAGAGCGAACCACCAAAATATTTAGGATTATCTAAATTGGTTCCAAACAAACCTATTCTGATGACAAATCATCTGAATTGGTTCACACAAAAAACCGATTCTAATGACAAGTCGTCTGAATCGATTCACACAAAACACCAATTCTATTGAGAAGTCATTTGAATCGGTTCCCATAGAAAAACTGATTCGATGATAAATCATCTGAATCAGCTCCCATAGAAAACCAGTTCTGATTACATGTTATCTGAATTGGTTGCCATATAAAACCGATTCTAATGCCCAGTTGGTCCTGCGCCTAAGGGTTTCACCCCGGACTAGGTTCATGATGAATCACTTTCTATGCTGGACTAAATCTTTCTTAGTCCATAGTAAAACATATATTCATGTAAGTCTATCTGAATTGGTTCCGCCAAAAAACTAATTGTGATGAGAAGTCATCTAAATCAGTTCCCATAGGAAAACCGATTCTGATCATACATCATCTGAATTAGTTTCAATAGAAAACTAATTCTAATTACATGTTATCTGAATCAGTTCCCACATAAAACCAATTCTAATGGCTGGTTGGTCTGGCACCTAAGAGTTTCACCCCAAACTAGATCCATGATGAACCACTTTCTGTGTCGGACTAAATCTTTCTTAGTCCGTAGTAAAACATATATTCATGTAAGGCTATCTAAATTGGTTTCGCCAAAAAACCAATTGTGATGACAAGTCATTTGAATCGGTTCCCATAAAAACCGACACCGATAGTATTTAATCTCAATCGGTTTTCCCACAGAAACCGACATTGATAGTATCTAACGCTACAAATTCAATCTTAATTGGTTGTCTCAAAGAAACTAACACTGATCATATCAGACCCTTCGTCTTCTCGGTGGTATAAATTTGCGCGCTGCGCAAGAGGCTCTTCATTTTCCATTCGTCTTCAAGCCAGCAAGTGTGCGCAACCATTTGTATTCAAGCCAGCAACCGTGCACAACACCGCAAGCGATGGCAAGGGCGCCGGCGCTCGACGTCATTCTTCCCTTTGAACTCCTCATCCATATCGTCAGCCTCATGGCCTCGAGTTCGTCTCGCCCCATGGATGACCTTTGCATCCTACGAGCCACGTACTCACTATTTTGTTTCCCTTTTTATTGGTTTTCTTTTTATTTGATTAATTAATTAGTTTTCTTCAATTTTTTGCTATATTGCAGTTGCAAGACCCTATCTAAGGTGGCCAAGGATCGGTCCGTGGGCAAGCGGGTGTCATTGTGGAATAAGGCGACAAAGTGGATGCAGAACGAGCGCTGCCTCACCATCGTTAGCCACCTGGCTAGGGCTGGCAACCTAAAGGCTTACTTCGTTGTCGGCCTCAAGGCCGTGCTCTCTGAGTCAGAGCATGTGGATGTGCAGCGTGGCATCGTGTGGCTCGAACAGGCAGCCACTGGCAGCGGCAAGGTGGTGGCTTACGTTCTCAGCCTCCTCTACTTCTCCCTAGAAGAGATCGATCTAGCCAAGCACTACTTCGCCCGGAGTAATCGGGTCGGCTGCCGCTGTGGCTGTGCGTGCATCGACATGGCCAAAACTATCAACCGAGAGTGCAAGCGCTACCAGAAGATCATCCTCGCCACAGTCGAGGACCTAGCATGGAGGAGAATGGTCGGCGTGTAGGGAAAGGAGCCAATGCTGCCGGAGCAGGGCCCATGGTGCTACCGGAAGGTGGTCTGTAGTTGGGAGGACTACATAGTGTTCATGACAAAATTGCATGAACTACATTTTTCTATAGCATGAGCTTTGAGAATTAATGTTATTTATTTTCCAAGTTTTGTTTTATTAAACACCAAGTTTTTTCTGTTGAATGTCAAGTTTTAATTTGTTTAATGCCAAGTTTAAGCTACTCAGTCACAATGTCTCTATCGGTTTTAGTCGAAAAACCAACACAAACAATTAACAACCAGTGAAATTGTGTGGGAGGTGGCAAGGTTTGAGCCAGGCATTTTGTATCGATTCAAGACTAAAAACTGATTTTGATATACATTATCAGTATCGCTTCATAAAGCAAATTGATTCTGATGAGCACACTATCTGATATCGATTTTCAAAGAAAACCTATTCTGATAATACTTCTATCCATATCGGTTTAATAAGAAAACCAATTCTAATGAGTCACTATCTGTATCGGTGCACAAAGTAAACTGATTCTGATAAGCTTTCCATCCATATC
This sequence comes from Guadua angustifolia, assembly GCA_036346375.1. NCBI lineage: Eukaryota > Viridiplantae > Streptophyta > Magnoliopsida > Poales > Poaceae > Guadua > Guadua angustifolia. The sequence goes on from CM070501.1 coordinate 10,684,048, forward strand.
GGTTTACTAAGAAAGCTGATTCTGGTAAACACACTATCTGTGTCGATTCACTATGAAAATCGATTTTGATAAGCTTTCTATGTTCTCAATTTTAATCATACCTCTGCAAGTTCTGAATTTTTAGCATTTCATCAAAGAGAGAAAAGGCTATAACCTTTTCATACATTGTTGAAATTATTAGAAATTTTGCAGAAACATACTTTAGGATACTGCAAAGGTTTTCAAAGAAGAATTTTTCCAAAAAGAGTCCTCATTCAAGAAATATGCCAAAATTCAATTCGTAGGCATCATTTTTGTGTAAAGCATGGAAAAGTCAAACCTTTTTCAAATTACTCCTAAGTTGCTTGAACATTACCAGAATTGAACTTTCAACTATTTACAAGCTTTCCCAACTATAATTTCATGAAAAGGAATTTTCTTTCACAGCATATATAAAAAGCAATTATTCAACTTGGATTTATACACTGCATACATTGAAAAATATTTTACAAACAGTGCAATAGTCTATTTATCTACAATTGTCCATTTATTTACAATACTGCCCTTCTTGATGATCTACTCGCACGTAATTGGTTCCATGTGTGTCGTCGTCGACACCGCTAAGACAGGCCCCATCCACAAACGGAGGTATTTCAACAAATTGGTCATATTCTTCTTCATCTATGACATTTTTGACACCAACGATCCACCGCTTGCCATGAAGGACGACATGCAACCTTGGATTGGTGGGGTCACACACGTAGAAGACTTGATTTGCTTGCTTCGCAAGGATAAACGGGTCATCTTTATAGGCCAGTCTATTCAGATCCACTAGAGTAAAACCTCTCTTGTCGACCTTCACTCCATGTGAGAGTCCCATCCACTTACATCGGAACAGTGGAACTTGATATATTCCGTAATCGAGCTCCCAAATATCTTCGATTGTCCTGTAGTATGACTTCATTGCCAATGAGGATCCTCCTTTCGAGTGATGATCATCGGAGAAAGCATCTGTGCTTACACCACTATTTTGAACTGTACTCTTAGCATCTTGACTTTCATTGTAAAATGTGTACCCATTGATATCATACCCCTGTCATGTCTGTACATTAAATCTAGGTCCGTTAGCCAACCATTTCACATTATCACTAATGGAGACCTCCGCCTGTTCTTTGAACCATGTGAGAAATCTGTCATTGTGTGCCCGCGTGATGGAAATCTCATCCATATGTGGATTCTCTTCCCGTAATACCAACTTGTGCTGCTCGACGTACCCTACAACTTCTGCACTGTGATGCAACACTGTAAAATGTGGTGTGCAATACATATCAAACCGTGGCCTCGTTAGTTTCGATCCAATGATTCCTTTGCCAGCAAGTTTGCCCTCATGTCTAGATATAGGAACAACGATTGCTTGTCTTTTTCCGAGATAGTCCACGCAGAACTCAATAACCTCTTTAGTCCCATAACCTTCAATAATACTACCCTCAGGCTTCGACCGATTTCTCACGTATGACTTTAATATACCCATATACCTCTCAAAAGGATACATGTAACGTAGGAATGCAGGTCCACATATCTTAATCTCTCTAATAAGGTGTACTACAAGGTTGACCATCAAGTCGAAGAAGGATGGGCGAAAATGCATCTCAAGGTGACATAGAGTCAGCACCACCTCACTCTGTATGTTGCCCAGCACATCAGGGTCGATAATTTTGCAAGAGATCGCATTGAAGAAATAACATAACTTCATGATTGTGAATCTAACATCCTCTAGTAGAATATTTCTAATTGCAACAGAGAGCATTTGGGTCATCAAGACATGGCAGTCGTGGGACTTCATCCCAGCCAACTTCAAATCGTCCATAGACGCAAGCTTCTTAACATTTGCAGAGTAGCCTGATGGAACTTTAATACCTTGGAGACACTCGCAGAGGTCTTCTTTCTACTTCTTGGAGAGGGTGTAGCATGCAACAGGGATATACAGACCTTCCCATCCTCCTCTATCACAGCAAGCTCCGGCCTGATTCCCATGTAAACTATGTCGCGGCGAGCATTCACACCATCCTTGGTCTTCCCAGGTATGTTCAGCAGGATGCTAACCAAATTATCGCAGACATTCTTCTCAACGTGCAAGATATCAAAACAGTGTCATACATCTAACTCCTTCCAGTATGGTAGTCCCCAAAATATCGACCTTTTCTTCCACATGCCTTTGGGACGAATAGATTTATGGCTCTTCCCATATTGGACGTCGATATCCTCCATATGTGAATATACTTGCCTTCCAATCATAGGATGCGGGGCCGAACGAACTTCCCTCTTCCTATCAAATTTGTCACCCATCTTATGGTATCGATGGCTGCGAGGTAAAAACCTACGGTGACCCATATACATAGTTTTCTTTGAACTTGGCAGCCAACAGCTGTCAGTGTCCTCTTCACAAATAGGACACGCTTTGGCTCCTTTCGTAATGTAGCCCGCCAAACTACGAAGGGCCGGAGAATCATTTATGGTGCAAAATACCATAGCCCATAGTGTGAAGTGCTCTCTTGTGTATGCATCCCACACCACGACCCCCTCGTTCCACAGTTTTATCAAATCCACGCTCAGTGGAGCAAGGTACCCATCAATATCATTTCCTGGTTGTTTGGGTCTTGAGATTAGCAATGACATCATGATATACTTCCGCTTCATGCACAACCAAGGAGGGAGATTGTATATACACAACAGAACTGGCCAGGTGTTGTCACGACTGTTCTTGTTACCAAATGGATTCATTCCATCCATACTCAAGCCAAATCTTATGTTCCTCATTTCGGCACCGAACTCCTCATGTTTCCAATCGATGTTTCTCCATTGTGCCGAATTAGCAGGATGTCTCAGCTTGCCATCTTCCTTTCGAGACTCATAATGCCAACACAATAATTTTGCCTCTCTAGGATTTGCAAACAACCACTCCAACGGGGAATGATGGGCAAGTACTACAATACCTTGGCCGGTGCACCTTTAGTGACCAATTCACCATCACTGACTTGGGTCTCACACTTCTTGTCCATATGCATCTCCTTTTGTTTGTATCGGGGCACACCACAAACTGGACAAATGTGCAGCTCCTGATGTGCATTACGGTACAAGATGCAATCATTCGGACATGCATGTATCCTTTCTATTTCCATTCCCATGGGACATAGTAGCTTCTTCACTTCATAAATGCTTGATGGCAACTCATTTCCCTCTGGAAGCAGATCCGATAGAAGAACTAGAAGTGCATTGAAACTTGCATCTGTCCAATGATGTTTAGCATTTAGTTCAAACAATGCAAGGACCGAACCCAGCTTGGTGTATTCTAATTTGCAACCCAAGAATAGCGGTTTGGCATCGTCTTCCATTAAGCTTTTAAACTTTTCAAAATCTCTTTTCGTGTAATTTCCCTCCACATCCCGCAACATTTGCTCCAAATTGGCCTCCTCAAACATATCACGCTGCAACTCGTCATCAGGTTCCACCATGTCTTCATTGCATACGGGAAGGGTACTAATAGTCTCCCCGTGATGGATCTAACACGTGTAATTCCTCACGAAGCCACGTCGAATCAGGTGGTCCTCAATTTGAGCTGACTTATTAAATCTCCTAAGATTGGTGCAATCAATGCAAGGACAATATATGAAGTTTACACCCCTCTTCACCATGCCTTTTTCTACAATTTTTTTGAACTCCTGAACACCCCTCTGAAATTCATCACTCACACGGCTTTTGTAATACATCCATTCCTCATGGTCCATCTGCAATTAGACTTCACACAATAAAATTAAGGAAAAACTGGAGCGATGGCTAGCTAGCTATTTCAAATATTGAGACATCATTTCAATTAATATTACCATTGCAAAATAGCGAACGGGTTACGGGGTACCATCGATGACTCCTAATGTAGTGCAAAATTGAAGGGGTCTGAAGGAATGCTTACATTTCAAGAAAACCACAAATTCTGCAAAATAAGGGAAATCTCCTCCATCTTGGCTTCAAATTTACCCTCTTAACACCCACCCTTGAGGATTTCAATTTTTTCACACAAATATTACTTCCAACCATAAAATATGAGTTTTTTTCTCAGGTGGCGACGGAGAAAATCTCCTCTGAAAAACAGAGGAGATCGAGTTCAGAATGAGTAATAACCTAGTGAGGCACATCAGAATCGGTCTTACTTACGAAGCGATAGTGATGTTTATTCTTATCACTATCGGTTTCCAAATAACAAGCGATACTGATATGATCATGCACATCACAATCAGTTCTTACGGGAGAAGCGATAGTGATCTGCATGAACATCACTATTGCTTCCTTATTAAGAACTGATTGTGATGTGCATGTTCACATCACAATTGGTTCTTGTGTAAGAAGCGATAGTGATGATCATACACATCACTATCGCTTCTTACAAAAGAACCGATTGTGATGAACATGTACACATCACAATCAATTCTTTTGTAAGAAGCGATAGCGATGTGTATGTGATGAGACCATGTTCGCATGGATATGACCAAAAGCACATCAGGAAAAGCACAAACTCAAATTGGTTTGGACAGAGGTAATCTAATCTACTGTATATATATATATATTGTTTTCTAAACTATAGGTAAATAAACGCAAACTAGCAATCTCTCACCGATCAACTTGGTGCTCTGATACCACTTGATTTGCTTTTGGTCATATCCATACCAAACATGGTCTCATCAGTATGATCACCACTATAGCTTCTCATATAAGAACCAATTGTGATATGCCTAGTGCTATATCATAGTCACTTCTAACCTTAGAATCGATAGTGATTATTTTTACTACCCCTCCTAAGTCATCTATCACAATCGGTTTTTCCTAAAAATTTAAGAACCGACCCAGATGAAGCGATAGTGATATACCGTTCTATAGTAGTGAATCAGTGAAAGTGAGAGGTCAATGACTCCATGTTGTGGTAGACAAGTGCAGATTTAGGAACCTAAAACTGAGTCACACGACGAGTAGAAGTACTAACCATGAAAATAAAATACTAAACTCTAACTTCTCTCCGAGGCTCAACTATGACAAATCTAGAAACAACATCTATAGAGAACTGGAAGCTGGAGCTAGGTTGTTCCGTCGATGTGCAAAGGCCAACCATCCTAGTAGCACTACCCAAATCTACTACTGGTAGAAATAGTGTCATGCCACTAATATCTATCTTGATAATAAAAATAAGGAATATCATGAGGATGGTAGAAACTCTGAGCACAAACAACTCCAGAACCCAAACCAGCGCTAACAGTCTGAAAACCATGTCCTGGACGTTGTCTAACAACAAGAGACTCTACTATGTCTGGAAGCCATGGGTGCTTCAGGAGCACTCTGAGTCTAGGAATGACCTTGAATACCCCTAAGAGAATGAACACACTCACATTGTTCTACCTTGGCATGTCTGAAGTAGAACTTTGCCAAATATCCATCCTTCTGAGAGAAGGTGTAAGAATACTTCACCTTACCAGAGGGTAGAGCTATAGGAAGGACTACCTTCTCATCAGAAATCCCATGGATAAGACCTGTTGACTGAAACACAGTAGTGCTCGACCTAGGTGAAACCATAATCTCACCATTCTTGGTGCCATGATGAATAGTAGGAGGATGTGTACGAGCATAATTTAGGAAATCAAATCTTATACATTGATTGAATCTATAGATTTTGGATTGGTCCAAGATAATATTTAGTTTCTTCTTGCCTCCAACAAAAATCTTAAGAGTGCTCATGAGGTAATCACACTCTTGATAGAGAGAGGCATATGAAGAACAAGGGAAGAAGATGGTGAAGAGCCAGAAGTAGAAAAATGAATAGCACATGTATATCTCTCCCTATGCATGGCTACCTCAATCTTGAGTGCCTCACAAGAAATGCACTTGGTATTCCTAATCCTAGAACTCTGGGCCTCAAGCTTAATTCTAAGCTCCTTATTAATTTTATCATGTTCTACTCAATCTCAACATATCGCACACCAGCATCTTGAGACTTAGCTAGTAGGTCCTTAGTCAAATCACCACTCTTGACATTCAAAGCACCATTGTCAAGTTTTAGTTTCCTACAGCCCTCACAAGAGTTGACTGGATCCTTAGAAACAAAATTTTCAAGTTTATCATTCTAGCATAAAGCTTCTTAAAGTGACAATTTAAATCATCCACCTCTGTGAGCAACCTAGGGTAATTTTCACATGATGCAAAAGTAGGAGCATAAGAAAGACTAGCATCCTTCACTATAAAAACCTCAAGATCAGACAACACATTATCATGCGAGGTCCTTAGATTCTCTAACTCCACTAGCGAAGTATCACAAAGAGAGTAGCCATCAGTACCATGGAAGGGGCTAGATCTAAGTGAAGCAAGTTCCCGTGACAAGTCATCTACCTTCTTCTCAAGCTCTGAAAACCTAACCCTAGCTCTAGCATGAAATTTTCCAAGCTTACAAAATGTATCATTAAGCTCATCATAAGAAGGTACCTCATCTGACTCACTGTAGAGCTTGTTGTTGTTGATGCCATTCTCGTCAGCCATGAAGCACATGCCGGTGAACTCGTCACCAACCTTGGTCTTCTTCTGCAGATCATTGTCTCCATCGTCATTGCTCTACGTCTCAGTGTTGGAGAGAAAGATGTCATCGAGAGTGGCGAGGATATGGTGAAAGAGCTTCTTGTTCCTTGTAGTCATTCTTATTCACACCACCATAGTCATTCTTTCCTTTCTCTTGCTTAGAGCAATAGTTCGAATGTGCTTGAGGACACCACACTCGAAGCAAGTGTAGATCCACCTATCCTCCTCTCTCTCACCCTCTTGTATGCATGGGGTATTTTCTGGCTAGGAGAGCAAAACCTCTCTAGTTGCTCATCGCTCACCTCACAATGAGCCGAGAGGTAATATGAGAACTAGGGGATCGATGACCAAGGCTATCGACTGTGAGTTCATCTTAAGTGAGACAACATCAATCTCATAAGTTTTGAGTTAAGATTAAAACCTGTCCAGAGTCAAAGTCAATAGATCTATTTTGTCCTTGATGGAGGTCACCTTTATCTCCTAAACATGAAGGTCGAGTGCTGTGAGAAAATATCGAGCATTCTCTGAGTCGAGTATGTGGTACCAATAGCTCAGAGATCACTCAGGATCTTGTGAAATGCCCAAAACACTCATCCAATGACTCTCCAGTGTGCTGCCCGAACTTGTTATAGTCACGCTTGAACTGATGCTATCTCACTATCTTGATCTAGGTGGTACCCACATGGTAGGCATTGAGGGTCACCCAGATCTAGTGAGCGGACCTTGGATGAGAGATCCTATCATTCTCACTATAGCTAAGGCCCTCTATGAGGATGTTCCTTGCCATAGCATTTGCCTCAACGTTAGGCATTTATCAGCAGGAACCTCATACAGGAGCTTCACCTTTTGTCAAATCGAGAAACCCTAGGCAGTGATGTATGACTCTATCCTGGATTTTTAAAAAGAATAATCCTATCTAGGTGGAATACTTACTGATCTGGGTGATTCTCAATGCCTACCATGTGGGTACCACCTAGATCAAGATAGCGAGATAGGATCAGTTGTTATGTATGACTCTAGAAAGAGAGTACTTGTTATGTATGACTCTATCTTGATCTGGATTTTTAAAAAGGATTTTCAATCAAGTACTCACTCATCCTGAACAAACTGTGTATGGAAAAGTTATGGCTAGTTGAAGGTGGACTACTCCTGGAATAGCTTGTACTCTAGCTTGTTTTGAAGAGGGATGGCATCCTTGCTGCTTAATCCATGATTCTTGTTGATTCAATTGTCATGCAAGAGCTCGGGTAATTGGTCCTTGTATGTGGGTTGAATGTTGCTGATTGCTAGGAGGAGTTTGTTGTTCATTGACCATTGATATCATGGCTGTATCTGACATAGCTATGTCCTCATCATCCTCCCCTTCTTGCATTTGAGTCGTTTTCAACTCAACCTCACCTTTTAACTCGTCTTTAGCACAAAACATTCTTATATAGGTCCTGCATTTATTAGCTCTGTCTCTTTATATATTTTTGAGACAAGGAAAACATTTAGAGGATTCACCTGATAATTATCCATATAGCTTAACAATTCTTTCCAGCATATAATAGCATGATGAAAGCTAGCACTCTTGGATGCTTCCACCCCTCCTTGAAAGAAAACCAACATCGGTTTTGGACAAGCTGGAAAAGAAACAAGCAACAAAATGAACAACATGTACGCAATATATATGTATATATCCTATTTTTCATTGTTCTTTTAGATTTGTGAAATGTTATTTTCATAACAACAAATGAGGAAATCAAATTTAAGCAAAACATCTTTGCTCACAATTTTGCAACTCAATTTGTAAATATATGTAAAGCACATATCTATCCCTAACCTTGGATAAAGAAAACTCATGTTTTGTAAACCTCGTTCAAAAACATAGATGGGCAAGACTTCAAATTTTGGCATTAAGCATGGCTCATTCATATCACGAAATTGTAAACAAGCAATATCAAACCATTCCAACAATGGTGACACAATTTTAATGGCCTTCCACCCATCAACTACGACATGTTGATTTGTAATACAAGTCAATGTACTAAAATTCGAACAATGTGGTAGCAAGCTATGGGTATCACACATATTAGGAAAATTCGATGGTGCCTCAAATGAAACAAGCTGTTGCATACAACGATAATTGCCCAAAATAGCACGTTTCAATTCAACAAGTTTATCACAAGTTATTCATATTCTGTAAACAAGAAACTTGCCATCTATGCCATAATCACCAAATAAATTGAATTTAAAATAGTAGGCATAGGTTCTAGATAAATACTTTAGAGATGAAATTTCAAAAATCTTGTCTGATGCGCACGGTGGCCCGATCTTCCGACAGGTAGAGGTAAGTCGATTGGTGGAGACTCGACGTTGACGATCCGGCTTCCGATCAGAACCAATCCGAACCCAGCAATCGCTACACCACGGCTCCGTTGGTTATCAACCATGCACAAACACGGTCGACCTCGCCAAGAAGGCTTATCCCTGCATGCGAATCGAGAACACAAGCAAGAACGTAGAAGAAGCAATCTGAAATTGTGAATTATATTAAGCACACGAGTTGGGGTCTCACAAACCGAATGAACGACGATACTGTTCAAAGACAGAATTGATCTAAGCAAAACCCAAGTCCTAGATGAGGGTTTGGGTGGTTATTTATACTAGGGGAGCAGGAGGGGGTCGTCCATAGCATTGGAGATCTAATACAACTCAAATTGAAAACACCAAGCCTACTTTGACTAGAGTTTGACTCGGACTGAAAAAGCAATGTTTGGTTTTTGGCAGTTTTCGGACGCATCTAAAGGAATTTTGAGGTGAGGCCGGATCCTTTGGAAAGTAGACTCTGAGATATTTCAAACGTGTACTCATGGGTCTCCAGAGCCCTCCAGAATCAAAAGTTATGGCACTTTAAAGTCAGTGCTATTGCTGAGGCCGAACTGGACTCGAACTCGGACTGAAAAAGTGTTTTAGATTGTTTTACATATTCCTGTTGACTCCAAAGTCCAATTGATCTGAAACTAGTGCCATTGGAAAGGTTGTCTCCTTAGCTTTCTATACATATGTGGATCATTGAAATCGGAGTCCGTTTGTGGCCTGGGCGACGATTTTAGTGAACACTGCTCCTGGTGGCCGAGGTAGTCGACTCCGAGTTGAATTGGGACTCCGACTCCGAGATGAATTGGGACTCCAACATGACTTGGACGCTCTCCTTGCCTCCCTCCTGGCCCTTGCTGGTTCCCAAGGCCTTCATGATCCTTTCCAAAGTTCCTAAGTACGATATAATCAATAATATCATTAGGTAGCATACCTTCCTCACAAGTATATACACGGGCACTTAGGAACAAGCTCACCTGTTGATTCAATTAGCGTGCTCGTGCTCTTGTGATGGGTCCTTGCATCACAAATAGAGAAGTCTCGGGCGTATGCATAGGAGTGATGTCCTCATCATTGTCCATAGCACAAGTCAAACTAATAGGTTCATTCAACATGATATAGCACAAAACAGTGGCAGAGAACATTCTAGTTATCACCTCCTTATGCATAATTAGCTCCACATGATCAAAATTATAAGCATGCAATTCATCACATGGTTCTACAATTGTAGCACAAGGTGGTAACTCACTAGAATTTAGTATAGCAGGAATATACTCATAAATTTGCTCCCTTTCTTACTGTAGAATCAAATCTGTACCATGGTCATTGATAGAAAGATTGGTCCCGATCTTTCGATGAAAGAGGTGGATTCGATTTGGGAGGAGAGGACGTTGGTGGCCCGACTACACTGTTCCCAGACCATACGCCTTAGCAATCGTTGCACCAACTCCCGAAGTATTATTGATCTTGCTGGAAGCACGATCAATTGACCATGAAGGCTTTTGTCCCTACAAGAAACCGAAGAACAAGCAAGAACAAGATGGACAAGCAACTGAATTGCAAAGGAATTGAAGTGTTCAATCTGAAACTGGAGAAAGGTGGTGTTGGAGAAATATACCAACTCCTTAAGGGGTAGGCATTGTCCGTGTCATACCTGGCGAGCATACTCCCCGGGCGTCTACGGGCACCCTCCTCCATGGGTACACCTCCGGGGCATACCCCCTGAAGGGTCCTCCTAGCCCCCTCGGGCATGCCTCCAGGACATACTCCGTAAAGGGTCCTCTAGGCCCCTCGGGCATGCCTCCAGGGCATACCCTGGGCATGCCTCCGGGGCATACCCCCTGAAGGGTCCTCCTAGCCCCTGGCATGCCTCCAGACATACTCGTAGAAGGGTCCTCTAGGCCCCTCGGGCATGCCTCCAGGGCATACCCCGGGCATCCCTCCAGGGCATACCCCGTAAAGGGTCCTCTAGGCCCCTCGGGCATGCCTCCAGGGCATACCCCGGGCATCCCTCCAGGGCATACCCCGTAAAGGGTCCTCTAGGCCCCTCGGGCATGCCTCCAGGACATACTCCGTAAAGGGTCCTCTAGGCCCCTCGGGCATGCCTCCAGGGCATACCCCGGGCATGCCTCCAGGGCATACCCCGTAAAGGGTCCTCTAGGCCCCTCGGGCATGCCTCCAGGGCATACCCCGGGCATCCCTCCAGGGCATACCCCGTAAAGGGTCCTCTAGGCCCCTCGGGCATGCCTCTAGGGCATACCTCGGGCAGAGGGTTTTCTCATGCCCAGTGGGCGTGCTCTCGGGAGCATGCCCCGTAAGAGGCCTGCTATGGGATCCCCAAGACATGAACTTACCCCTGCAAGGCGATGACGTGGAACCCACGGCTCTCGCCCGGAAATGACCAAGATGCCCCCGCATTGAGCCATGGTAGTAGGGTTAGGATAGTACTTTTATGTAACCAAGGCTGGGTGCCTATAAAACCCGACTGTAGCCCTCACATGTAAACTAGACTCATATGGAATACAAAACTCGAACTACTGGTGTGTCCCGCGAGAGCCCGAGCTAGGTGCTCCCTGCTCCTCTTGGGGGACACGCCGACAGGAGTAGGGCACTCCCTTGGGTGCCCGAACCTGTATAAACCCCCATGTTCACTTTATCCCCTTTGGACGGTGGCCCGTAAGACGGCCAGCGTCCCCTCTCTCTCTTGTGTCTCGTTTTACACATACGACAGGTGGGGTTCCGTAGATAGTAATTCGGGCGGTTTAGCCAACACGCATGATTACAGCATGAATTAGCAAAGCTATTTATAAGGGAGAGTTGGGGGAAACTGAGACCAAATAGAGGGAGGCCAATTACAACTCAAATTACAAGGCCCAAGGCCCACATCAACTTGGACTGGAAAAATGACGTCAATTGTTTTGCAGTTTCCTGTCGACTCGGATGGAATTTGAAGATGATTTTAGATCCATTGGAAAGTAGACTTGGTAAGCTTTCAGAGAAGTACAAGAACACCTCAAACGGAGTCTGAACATAGATGAGGTGGCCAAAACAAATCAGTGCTGTCCTGGAGTCGAATCCGAGTCCAACTCATGCACAGAACTTGTTTTATGCTTATTGACTTCTCTTCTACACTTGCGCTTGTATGGTTCTGCGCCATGGTTCCTAAGGACAAGAAAATCATCACAATAATTAAATAGTATTCCATTCAGTGAAATATTAGTGTGCAGCCCAAGGAACGCATTCACCTGGTAATTGAGTTGACATGCACGAGCTCGAGTAATCGGTCCTTGTATAACAGCAGCGGGTTCCAATTGATGTGTAGACGTGGCTGTATACAAGGAAGTGATGTCCTCATCCTCGGAAGAAGTAGGAACATCAAAACCTTCACTTGATAATGTTGATTTTTCAGCTTGTAGCTCCCCTTCTTCAGAAATAACCTAAATAGCACATGGAGCAACAACAACAGAAGTAATAGAGTGGATTGGACTATGTTAGTAAAATCATCCTCACGTGTGTTGTCCTCTACTTCACTCGATTTTTTTGTGTTTCTTTCGCATGCTCGGGGTGTATGCCCTCATTAAGGATTGATGTAGCTTCAATTTCCAACTCTTCACAATCGTATGGAGCAGTAAAGAACTCTTCTTTTGTACATTTTCTTCTTCATCCTTCTCTCGTTGGTGCACACTTTTCTACAAAATATTAGCTACAACAGGAGGTGCAAGAATGGGCACCTCAAATGAAGCAAATACTCTTTCAAAGATTCAGCAAGCATGTTTTCAGCTCTACAAGCACATTTAATCCAACCTTAAAGAGAACTATATGTTTCAAAAACAAGAATATCCTAAATTTCATGATCAAGTCTACGCATGAATCTAAGCTTAGTAGCTTCTTCACATTCTTGTAAACCATAACGCAACAAGCAATTTTGTAATTCATGATAGTATTCTATAATAGTTTTAGAACCTTATTTCAAGTATTGAAGTTTAGTTAGCAAATAATCAGTGACATATTTAGGAACATAATCATCTCTCATAAGTCTTTTCATGGTATTCTAAGTTTTTGGTTCTTTATTATATCTAGATATATGCTTTCACCAAAGTATTGCATCTGACATTGACACCTTAACAACGGCACTAATTCATTGTCTACCACTATCTCTCAATTAATATATGCATTAGGATCATACTCTCCAGCAAATGAGGGCAATGTAAATTTAATCTTTCCTAATGGATCATCACGTACCTCCCGTGGTGTTGAAGTTGTGCTCATACGTTCTTTGAATCTAGGAGTCTGAACTATCTCTTCTCCTAGGATGTTGTTGGTCCAAGCACTACGACGTTGACAACCTACCATTGTTAGTGATAAATTGGAAAACCCACAAAAGGTATGTAGTTCCCTATCACTACTTCTTGCTGAAATGATCAAGTGTCACTCTCACTTTCTCTTTACCAAGCTCTTACCAATTCTTACAAATGTAGCAAGGGGTGCAATCCGGTGGCTGGTTCGTGATAAACCAAAATCAAATGCGAGCAAGCGATTACAAGGTTATCACCTGTATGGTTAGTAGAAAGTGGAGCGCGGAAAGGCTTTATAATGAGTAGCAAAGGAAAACAATTAGTTATCTTAGATTTGCTCAAATTGAATAAGTGTTCGAATCTAGTAATTAGCCTATGTTGCAGATCAAACAAGGATGGATATTAGGCTAAAACAAATGATATGGTAGTGGATATAAGTGGTAAACACTGCAAAATTTACGAATATGCAATTTGCAACTTGGGAGCACAAGATTAATTCCAACTTTCTAGATTGCTGATTTCTGTCCACCAGACAGCAGGTTGATATTTTGGCCGTAACTTTTGGTCAGGTGTTTTTTTAATGATTCTTTTTTTCTCTTCTTCTTGATGACTTTTTCAACAACTGTTGTTTTGGGCAAACTTTCTAAAAACCTACTGAGAATTTTGCATGACTTTTGCAATTGCACACATATGCAGATTTTAGGACTGCAATTGGGTCTGATTGTAACACACCAAACACTGAGAAATTAAGATGAGGATGCATGGTTGAGTTAGGAAACTTCTCTTTTTGGTCTCACACAGAAATGATGTGACAATAGAGATTTATGGTGTTTTTAGTGGCGGCTGCAGAAAGGGGATCTTTCTAGCCGAGATGGGGTTGTTTGTTTTTGGATTTTATGGATGGATGTTGGGGTGGAGAGATGAGCAAGAAGATGAACAACAACAAGACAACACTAGAATGGAAGCAAACTCAATTTAGCAAAAACAATTTATCAGATTGCAAGGCACAACGGGGTTTGGACAGTGAACAAACAATCTTTTTGTGGGGCAAATTTTCTAAACTTTAGGATGAACACAATCAAACAACTAAACAAGATACAAGAACTCACCAGTCAACCAGTGCTCTGATACCAAATGATGAGGGACGAACGGGTGCCCGATCTTCCGATGAGAGGATAACTTCGATTAGGCGGAGGATGACTTTGATGATCCGGCTACGAACTATAGAAGGATAAGCACTCGCAATTGCTAAACCACACTCCTAGTTGTTATCAACCGTGCCAAAAGCCTAGATGACTTGACCACGAAGGTCTATTCTTTCAAGTAATCAAAGAACCAACAAGAACAAGGGTAAAGCATACTCACAAACTGAGGTTCTAAACTTGTTTACTGCTGCTCTAGCTGAGTCAAGAGAACAAGGTTATAGTTCCACACATGGGGGCAACTGAACTTAACAAAACCTAAGGGATAGAGACGGAGCTTGTCCAAGATATAGCAAAGGAGATGGCTGCTAGGAGGTGGACTCACATCACATTGATTACATGGGAACTCAGCCCAAAATAATGGTGGCGCATCACCCCAAAAGACTGAGACCGTCGCACATTTTTCACTGCTATGGCCAGCTTGAGTGGAATTTGATGGTGAGGCTAGATCCGTTGGAATGAGCATGAAATTAGCTTTCAATCAAGTACTCACTCTTCCCAAATGGACTCCATATGCAAAAGTTTTGGCCAGTTGAAGGTGGCTACTCCTGGATGGATGTTTTAGCTTCCACCTTGGGAATAGCTTGTACTCTAGCTTGTTTTGATGAGGGATGGTGTCCTTGCTACTCTAATCCATGATTCTTGTTGATTTAGTTATCGCGCATGAGCTCGGTAATTGGTCCTTGTATGTGGGTTGAATGTTGCTGATTGCTAGGAGTTTGTTGTTCGTTGACCATTTATGCCATGGTTGTATCCGATATATCTATGTCCTCATCAAATCAGCCCCTGGTCAGTACAACCTCGGTGTGTCAGCGAGGCCTTCGTGTGGTCAGCACTACGAACCACCAACGATGGGAGAGATTTGTTTAGCTCGTGCGTCGAGGGGAACAATGGAAGCAATGGGAGATACTAGGCATTGCTGCAGAAAGAGAAAGGGAGTTCGAAGAGGAATGGGTTGGCTACTATAGCATAAATTCAAAATTTTCTACTGTGTAACTAAGGAACCACTTTAAGTTATATATCAAGGAAATAACACTCAATGTAGCATGTTGGTAAGGTTGTAGTTGTATTAGCCCCACGCCTCCTTCAATAGCTCCTTGTGACTGTCACAGATTGCGATGTCCTCGTCACCATCACATGTTGCGAATCCTCCTATCGTTGAAGTTTCATAGCAACTTATCCAAGGTATCCACACGTACAAACAGAGACGCCATGCACTGGAGTGCTAGCACTGCTTCACGGATTTGGGGGAAGGATGCGTGCCAGCTTGGATTTCGAGAATGCATTGAAGAGAACAATGAGAAATAAATAGATTTGTACCTTCATATTATTCTCATGATTTATTGAACAAATTGTAACGTTTAAGACAAGGTGGAGGTTTTGTAGAGGATTACTATCAAGAATTGCAAATTAGATTACTACATTGTGGTTTAGAAGAAACTAAAGATGCTAAAATGGCTAGGTATTTGAGTGGTTTAAATCATGAAATTCAGGATATACTTGATTATAGGAGTTCAATTATGTCACTCCTTTATTTCATCTTGCTTGTAAAGCTGAAAGAGAAGTACAGGTATGACAATTCAAGACAAGTGGAAATTTGGGAGGATATTTTGTAGGTAATTTCAAACAAGTGCAATAAAAGGCTCCATACAACACTTCCAGTCAAGCCTCTACACCAAGTTCCTCCCACAACAACCAGCGCCCTACTACTTCCACTACTCCTTCATGTGTACATAAAAGAAGCAAAACCATGGTACAGGCCCTTGCACAAAGTTCATGCTCAGTTGCTTTGATGGGAAGAGAATGAGAAACATAGAGCCATCGCTGCAAGTGCTACAGTCATATGATGAGGGACTGCCTTATCAAGCGAGCTCTCCTCATAAAGGATAATGGTAAGTATATTTCAACTAGTGATACTGAAGAAGAATATGCTATGTTTCCAACTGACCATACAGGTGACGAACAAGAATCTAAACATGAAGATAAATATTTGAACATCATTGTGAAGCATGTGCTTAGTACACAAATAAAACGTGCTAAACAAAATCAACATCACAATTTATTCCAAATGAAGTTCGTCATCAATGGGCATTCGTGTAGAGTCATCATTAATGGAGGGAGTTGTAACAATCTTGCAAACATATTATGATTATGTTGGTAAGTTGAAGGTAACTCGTATTATGAGAGTACGCTTTTCTATTGGTTCATATCATGATTATGTTGATTGCGATATTGTTAGGTGGACCATGGAAATATGATAGAGCTAATTTGCATCATAGTAGAACTAGTGAGTATACTCTCATATCTAAAGAAAAGAAAATAACTTTGCTGCCCTTGTCTCCTGAAATAATTTTAAAAGATGAATTAGAGAGAGCTAATAGAAGAAAGGAGAGTAGCAAATGTGAATCAGATTGTAGCTAAAGAACATGTACAACATAAGAAGAAAGAACTTAGTGCTAGTAAAGGTGAAATTAAATTGAAATGTTCTATTTTGATTGCTATAAAATCTGATATTACTGAGATAAAAGCTAGTAATTCTAATTGCTATGTTTTAGTGTGTAAAGAAACATTATTTTCATTTGAGGATATGCCACTTAATTCATCAAGCATATCATCTAACCTAGGAATAGGATGACGATATCGAATGGTAATGTTATTGATTGCTCTACAATCCACACACATACGCCATGATCCATCCTTCTTAGGAACTAAAATGACCGGAACAGCACAAGGACTAAGAGATTCACGCATGTACCCTTTGTCAAGTAGTTCTTGCACTTGGCGTTGTATCTCCTTAGTTTCTTCCGGATTAGTCCTATATGGCGCTCGATTGAGCAAAGACGCTCCAGGAATGAGGTTAATCTGATCCTCAATCCCTCGAATTGGTGGCAAACCTGAATGAACGTTCTTGGGAAAAACATCAGCATATTCCTGCAAAAGGTTAGCCACAGCAGGAGGCAAAACAGCAGGTATCTCCGCAAATGAGAACAAAGCATCCTTGCAAACTAAGGCATAGCAAACAGATTCATCAACAACCAGTTCCTTTACATCAGATTTGGTAGCGAGAAAACATGCACCTTTCAACTTAATATCATTTTTGTTATCACAAACAGAACTAGAAGTTTTCTTTTTAGCATTTTCATCAATCTTTTGCTTACTCACCCTAGCAATGTCCTCTTTAAGAATGGAATCAGGAGTCATAGGATGCAATACAATCTTCTTTCCCTTATGCACAAAAGAATACTGGTTGGTTCTACCATCATGCACAGAACTTTTATCATATTGGCATGGTCTACCTAACAATATAGAACATGCTTGCATAGGTACGACATCACATTCAGAAAAATCATGATAGGAACCAATAGCAAATTGTACTCTCACCAAGCGTGTTACCTTAACCTTACCAATGCTGTTGAACCATTGAACACAGTAGGGCTAGGGGTGTGGTCTTGTCTCCAACGAAAGCTTCTCCACCATGTCCAAGCTTGCGAGGTTGTTGCAACTTCCTCCGTCAATAATCACACGACATGATCGCTCCTTCATGACACACTTGGTTCGGAACAGGTTGTGCCGCTGATTTTAGTCGGTCTTTCCAATCTGGACACTCAATGCACGCTGTACAATGAGGCTCTCACAATGATCAGCATGGTCAGCATCAATGTGCTCTTCCTGGTCATGATCATCATTGTCTCGCACAATCAGCACACGCTTGCTCGGACATTGACTCCTCATATGACCATACCCCTTGAATTGATGGCATTGCACATCCCTCATCCTTCCAGTTGAAGAAACCCAAGCAGAGCTCTTGGCGGGCTCTGGTGCAGCAGTTCTTGTTACCTCTGAAGCCTTGGAAGTCGGTGCGGAAGATGAAGGTCGATTCTTGTTGTTGTTGGAGGACGGTGCAGTCGGTTGCCTTGTGGTTGTAGATGGAGCTCGTGTTGACCAAATGTTAGCACGACATGTAGAAACATGAGTTCTCATGCTAGACCATTTGCGTCATCCCTGCACTTCTCTTTCACCATGGCAAGCAAGATGAAACAAGCGAGTGATTGAATTATATTCCTCGTAACTAAGAATGTCATAAATCTCACGGTTCAGCCCACCCATAAATCTAGCCATAGCAGCCACCACAGACTCCTCTATACCACAGCGCAACATGCCCATTTGTAATTCCTGATAGTATTCCTCTACACTCTTACTATCTTGCCTAAGCAATTGAAGCTTATTTAACAAATCACGCTGGTAATAAGAGGGAATAAATCTAGCTCGCATGATTCTTTTCAAATCAGCCCAGTTTTGCACAGCATTGGGATTCTTACGTCAAAACTCACTCCACCAAACAGAGGCAAAATCAGTGAACTCACTAGTGGCAGCCCTAACTCTTTTGTTTTCAGGATACTCATGACATGCAAACCTTTGTTCTACGGCTAATTCCCATGTAAGGTATGCATCAGGATCATATTTACCATCGAAAGGAGGCATGGTGAACTTAACCTTACCAAGAGAATCTTCATGGTCACGTACCTCATCTTGGGGTGCAAAGGACCCATACCATGCCGGTTGTGGTGAAGTTGACGCCGTGCAGGGTCTTCTTCAAGCTCCGAGTCAGCAGCGTAGTTGTCGACGTTCTCATCCACCTCGCTGCCCAAAACACCATTGCCGCGTGCAGCAGGAGGTACTCGACCCATGTCCTCTAGGCGCCGCAATACCTCCGTTAGGTTGGTATTGATGGTGCCAACGGAAACCTCCAAATTGGTCAGCCTGGTGTTGGTGTCAATCTGAGCCTTCTCTACCTATCCCAGCTGCTCATTTACCACCTGCACATCACCATCAAGGCCCTCTGTATGCAGCTTGACTTGGCGCTCGAAATGTTGAATGATTCCCCTAGTGCGAGGGGAATGCTGACCATCATTGCTCGTTGTTCCTGACATGGTTAGAAAGCAAAAGAACAAATAATTTACAGGAAAGGGCACTATCTCTCAACTTGTATCACCAAGCTCTTACCGGTTCTTACCAAGCTTTAGCAGGAGGTGTCGGCAACCGTGAGTCAAAATCTCCTAGAGAGGTGGTGTACAGATGCCAAACGCTAGAGCCTGATAAGTTGTAGTTTTCTGCGGAGCTATAGGTGGCTGGCAAATGTAACAAAGGAGAGCTTGTACCACATTAGTCACAACAAGTTGAATAAACGTTCCACGACAGTATGGTGCTGGTCCTAGTCTCAAACCACACTAGAGACGTGAGCCGAGGACACAAATGTCGCCACAATCAACCTGAACAGAAACCGCAAAGGCTGCAATAGAATTTTTTTTGCAGCGATCACCAAAACTCTACTAGAATGACTCAGGAACCCAAAAAATCAACTTTGCACATTGGACTCTCTCTCTCTCTCTCTGAACTTTGGTTTGCAATTGATCTAGTGCGGCTTTTGAAGATTGCACTTGCCTTTTTTTTGTTTGATTTGGTGCGCGGAGAGGAAAGAGTCGTCGAACAGTTTGATCAATTAAACTTAACTACAATACGATTACACAATGAATTCAACTAGCTATCAGGTGTAACATTCCTCCAATCTACTATTTTCCGACCCGACGAGCTATTCTCACAGTACCTAAAAACATTAAACAAACAAGCGTGAGTCCAAGATTCAGCAAAGTGCATGACGGACCAATTAACACAAATAATTTAATAGTAAGGGCATATTTGATATCCGAATGCACAATTCATACCACTGATATCAACCACACATTTACCACTCTTCACATCATTCCAAATTTTTACCCATACCTTTTTAAATCTTTTTGGATGAGTCCACGCTCGATCCCAGCCCTACAAATTTCCATTCAACTCCAACTCATTGGTAAGATGCAAAGCGACACGAATGCTCTTTTCGATGAATGTACCAGTACCGCTGAGTGCACACCCGTCGGTGTGCGCCCTCACGTCCCTTCCATCCCGTGGAAGGTGCCTACTATTACTGTCTCGCTCCCATTCACCTTAATGAATGGGACTATGAGGGAGGACTTTGGTGTTCACTACGTGTGAACACAGAGGCCCGCATCAGAATGGGTCACCTCTTCCATTATGAATGCACGAATGCAATTACACAATTAAATTGCAACTACATTCATTTCTAACATTTCACATTGCCAAATTTAAATACATGATCATCACAATATTCACATTCAATACTCAACATTCATATTCTTCTAACCGATTCACACACATATGACATACTCATATATCTATAAACTTTGCGTTTGCATCATCATAATTATCAACATATTCAAAATCACAAAGCAAAGCTTGCCACATTCCTTTTAGCATTTAATCGACATGATACACTTGCCTTCTACCGAGAGGAGTGGAGTGGCGGGAAGAAGAAGCCACTCCCAAAGCTACTCCACCTGAAAAGGGGACCACAATCGCACATACAACTTAAAAACTATACAAGATCAAATTCATATTGCGCAACTATGCCCTAAACCAAAAATAGCCCAAATCAGCCCCAAATCTAAATTTCAAACAAATTAGTTTGGATAGCCCACTTTGCTATAGCATAACTATTGCTATACAACTCCAAATTGAGCAAACAAATACATTCTAAGCATCTAAATAGAAATTCTCATCTATCTCTAGGCAATTGTAAATTCCAACTCGGCCTTCATCTTGTCATAAATCACAGGACAAAATCAAAACTGCTACTAGTCACAACTCGAACAGCATAAGGTAAAACTTACATAACTTTCTAATAGTTGAACCAAAATTCAAGTTCTTAGACTCTAAACGACTACAAGAGGATGAGCTACAATTTCCCTATAACCATTTGCTTAGAAACTGAAATTAAAGTCCTCAAATTGAAGTCTGAATGTCAGACCAAACTCTGAACATTTCAGCATTACCCTAGTTCTGGACAGCAGCTTCACAATAACATAACTTTTGATTCCTAACTATAAATCATGAAAAAAATACATTTTCTAAATCTACAGGAAATTTTCTACATTTCTCTAGGTAAGTGGAAAAGCTCATTCGGCCTTCTCCTAGCTCGAAATCTCAGTTGAACATTTCAGCTCACAGAACAACCTAATCTGGACAGCAAGCACTAAAAATGTCATAACTTTTGATTGGCTAAACGGATTTTTGTGTTCTTATACTCAAATTAAAGGGGAAAGGATAATATATAACTTTTTCTACAGCCAAAGATCTATTAGACCAATCAAAGAACCTCAAAACTTAGCTACAATATCGGGCAGAAAACTGCTCGAAAATCAGAAAAATGGGGTTTCCTCCCAAAGAGCTAGTTTCCCTCCAAAATTTTAACATCTAGCAACCCTAGAGCACTCAAACAACCAGGGGATAACCTCTAGAACAGCAAGAACAAGCTCAAGCTTCAATGTCACTTACCCTCATGGAGGCGAAGAAGGAGCAGCTCCAAGGGGAGGGTGGCGCCATGGAGGAGGGAGCTCCAAAGGGGAACGCGCCATGGAGAGGGAGCTCCAAAGCGGAAGGCAATATGGAGAGGGGGAGCTGCTGCCTTGTTCTCCCTTGGGCTGGAGGAAGAAGAGCCCCTTTCTTTTGTGGTGAAGAAACCAAAGAGGAGCAAGGAGAAGAGCTAAATGGGCTGGTTCGGTTTGGAGCAAGAACAGGGAGAAATGGCAGCCACTTTGGGGGGGGGGAAGGGAAAAGGGAGTGAGGGAGTTGGTGGGGAGTTAGGTGGGAAAAGTACTAGGTGATTCTGCTCATAGAGACAAAGTCTGAGCCACAGCAGATCACAGATGGTCCACCACACCCCCAAACTAGAAGTTCCAAGGAAAAATTAGAACAAAGTTAAACGATATTACATCCTCCTCCCCTTAAAGGAATTCGACCCGGAATTCGAAGAACGCTAAACACAACAACAAAGTCCACAAGGGATTTAAAACTTCTTTGACCCACGCAAAGATTCAAATGGATCTAAGCAATAAACCAAATTTCCAAATCCAACTATTAACCAAAGTGATTTGGCTTAGCTCAACTAAATGCACTTCTCACGATTCCACATTCGCTTCAATTTCTACTAAAATCTGCAAGGGCCAAAACTCGAAGGCATTGCCTTGCTCAAGACCAAAGCCTACACAATCCCTCACAAATTAGATCCGAAAGAACTTCCTAAACAAGGAATTCCACAAGAACTTCCTCAACCTTCAACAAAAAAACATCATGTAAATACTTACACAGACTCAATCGAAATGCCAAATTCCCATATCATACCACCCTCGCAATAGTCTAATGAACTCAGAACATCTTCCCTTTGGCACCATAGGGTACGACCCCGTAGAATCAATGATTTTTCTTCCGAGGAACATAATACCAATATTCAACTCAAATCTAAATTTTTCCCCCTTCAACTTCATTCATAAAACTCTAATCTCTTTTCTCAACCTCTCTACCACATTCCATCAAGCTCAATGTGACATGATTGACGCGAGGTACCTCTTTAACAAGCATCTAACCAATCACCAAATCATCAATGGTATCTAATTGGACAACTAGGGTTCCAAACTTGAACCTCAAAGACTCAAATCCACATAATCCCATCTTTTCCAAATTGTTTGACCTTTTTCAACAAAAGGATCATAACCAATCGATGTCATCTAAGGACATAGCACACTTTGGCAATATTTTTCCTTTTCAATCATAAACCACGTTATATTTTCATTCTATCCTCTCCCAGGCATATCTCATACCGAAAGACAACTAGCTAAGACAATTGTTCACGACAGAACATTTTTCCTCAAAATTACTTGTCACCTTCACTACCACCAAACGATACTCTTAATAAAAATTTGAACCAAGACATCAATAATCTCCATCATAATCCGTCCTTATACCACTAATGTCTAGCACCTAGCCCAAGTTAGGATCGTAAAACCGTACCAAACCACAATTGGTTCCTTTCTTAAGAGGGTCTCGCCCTCACATACTTTCACTTAGTAATCAAGCCCAAGAGTATAAATCATTAATATACTCAACCATAAACCATGAACATTCATATTCTTAACCCCATCTAGAATGCAAAAGAAGTACAATTCATTTGAACCCAATCGAACCACATGCATCAATTTGAATCCAATGTGCTAAAATTTACTTTGGAAAGAATTCGACAACATCCAAAGAGCACTCATTTTATTTTCCTAAGCCAAATCGTAAAGGAAACTCAAATCTCTTACATCACAGCCAAAATACTAGAAATTATTCATTCTTTCTTTTCATGCTAGAAAACAAAGGAAATCTCGATTCCTTTTAACCACTCGATCCATATCCAGCACATTAAAACCAAAGCACCAAGCTTTACCTCGGGGAAAGCTCCAATAGAAGAGAAACACTGCACAAAACTTTATTGAGGTAATTCACTTTCACAAAAGCAAACATTAAGCCTTTACCAAAGCAAAACATCTCATTTTAACCAAAATCAACATTTTGAGAGAGAAAATCGATTCTCAAGTCAACTATTTGCACCCACAACCGCCTCATATCCTCTCAAAGAAAAAAGGAAACTCATTCCCAACAAAAACACTTAGCCAAAAAGAGATTGGCTTGATTCAATGAAGTACAATATTCTGGACTCTATGAGTGAGTGAAACCACCTACTGCCGCCAAAGTAGTTGATAGGGATTATACCACCGATTGTTTTGTTTCTTTTGTCTTTCTTTCAACTAACAATGGCGGTAATGAGGAAGATGAGTGTGTTACCGGAACGAGCTTAACAAGCGCTCAATGACATCAGCATAAACATCGCAAGGATTGGCCAAGATAACGACCAAAGATTGGAGAGGATAGGCGAAGCATCACCAATCTTCTTACCAGGTTGGAAAATTTTGAGAGCGGCCGCCTCCTAATGGAGCTCGCAGAGTAGAAGATCAAGAAGAGTCATCACGGGAGATGAGGTGGATGGAGAGGGCCACGATGCCTTTTGCTTCAAATGTGCGACAACAACAACGCTGAATAACAACCGTCAAGGTATGGGAGGTAACAATTTTAATCCTCGTAATGGTCGTGGACATGATGATTCTTTTGCTAGGGTTAAATTTACCATACCATCTTTTTACGGTACTTATGATGCGAAGTTTAATGGATCCAGCCCCACTTCCAAATTCACTCTAGAACGACAGGAAAATGCGGAACAATGTCACGGGCCAGAAATTCAGGGTGCTGCATCACCTCACTTTTGGGCCTATGGCCCATGTATCCTAGGGTTTTGGTGGCCACCGCTGTTTTGGCTGCCTTACACCTCCTGGCCGCCGCTATATATGTGGCCGCCACCGTTCTTTTACGCTTAGGTTTGGTTGTGTTTTGGTAGACCCCTTGTGCCTCTCTCCTCGTGTTCGCGTGTGTCGACTAGACCACCCGTGACGAGAAGCAGAACCTCACCTTTGTATCTTTGAGAGTATTGGATTGGAGTTGCTCTCACCTTGTTCTTGCTTGTTCTCGGTTGCAGCAGGTACAAGGATCGATCGGTCTTTGATTCGGTTGATCGCCTCGTGTGGTAACCGATCCTCGTTTCTCATCGGAAGATCGGGCCGTAAACCTTTAGAAGAAGGTTCAACTCCAATCCCACCATTTCTAGTATTCCAATATTCTTAGCCATTAAAGATTTCATATTCACCAACACCAGAAAAATCCAACACTTTTGAACACAGGTTACAACATCCAATCTCCGTTTAATTACTTTCTACTACTCACATAACCACCACTAGTCACATTATCATCAAACTCTAAACCATGTCTATCTTATGACAATCAACAAGGAGAACCACGTTCTCACATCTTTAGCACAATTAACTTATCAGTTAATTCGACATAAAACGTGTGTCAACATTTTCTTTTGGTCTACTAACCATTATGACTCATCATTCATACAACTGTTTATTCCAAGGCTTAAAACACATCTCTTCAACTCTTATTTCGGCAAAATCAACAAATACCTTTCGTACAATCCTTAAATCACATATTCAATATCCCGAGTTCATTCAACCAATATATAATTCTAACCACTCAATACGATTTTCACTAGTCATATTTTCATAAATTACGGATCCTAGACAAACATTTGTCAAGGACAAATTCAACCTTTCATACAATCATTCCATATCCCTATTCTTTAATTACACATCGATCAAGTCATTTTGTCAATCCACAATTTTATTGACCCATAAGCAACATAATCAACAACCCTCATGCCGTTACACCATCATACTCCAGTGCTTTACACCATCACCTTGCTGTAATAATTCCTCAATCAGAAAATTCTAGACCCTCCCAATTGGGATTAATACTACAATTCTCGAACTTCAAATTAATTCCAAGGCTCACAACACTTTGCATAAAAACCCTAATCAACCTTCATTTTAGATCACTTATCATCTCAATTAGTCTCTCTCCACCAACACCTTATCTTAGTTTGCCCTTTAAACAATCGACAAAATTCACTTTATCCTCAACAACAACTTACTTCATCTCAATGTTCCAACTACCCACCACAGACTTAAAGTCTCGAGCATCCTCGTGGGTCACGTACCCAACCTTTAAGGAAGCCACAACTCTTAGACAAAAACGAACACCGATAAACACCGGAAAGACTCAACCACAAATCTTAAGATTTACAACTTCCACAAAGGAAGAAGGATACAAGGACGTTTTTCACAAAAAGGAAAACCAAGTGATCCATCAAATCCTTTTTGATAAAACTTAACACCAACAATCCACACGATTTAAGGTTTACATCAAAACTTCAATAGGCTCTCTTGAACTCAAAGAATGACAAACACAAGAATAAATCGATAACTTTCTCCGTAAAACAACCAACAAAACCGAGCATCAAAGCTGAAATGGCAACCAAAAGAGGTGCAACACTAAACTCTTCTTCTTTGTCTTCAACCATAGAAGGCAAAACCAAAAAACTGCCGAAAGAACATTCAGCGAATACTCATTACCAAACACTTCTCCTTTGATTCCAACCAACTAAGACTAAGGAAACCAACCAAACCGATTGCTAGAACGGTAAAGAAATCTGAAAGGATCCATCACCAAACTCTTCTATCTGACTCCAACCAACTTCCCGATCTACGACAAAAAGGACAAGCAATCTTCCCCATGGGAGGTTATTAGTCCTTTGGGGATGGCTCTAACCAGCCACACCGATAAACCACAACCTTACTATGAACAAAAGAAGGTGATCAAACCCTTCGGCACCACAAACTCACTTAACCTCAAATATAGCAACCTAATCAATTCTTTCATAAACATACAATATGCATAATCAATTATAGCATTCAACATCAAAGCTTAAATACAACATTTAAGCGTAAAGCAACGATACCCATACCCTTTTCTACTGTGCATCAGAGTGTGTCAAGTTTTAAATTAGTTAACCACCCTATTTCAGATTTTAAGGTTATTGCCCGAAGGCCAAATTTTCAAAGAGTAGAAACCTATGCTATGTTTCTACTTTTCCAAGTCGCATTTTAGTTTACTCTAGAGTAGTTTGCTACATTCACATTCCACGGACCTAAAACCCGCTCTAATACCAACTGTAACACCCCGGCACCCGTGACCCAAATGTTACAATCTCTAGCAAGAATAATTACAAAACACTAGGAATAAATCTTAGCAAAGCAAGCGAACAACTAGGAGGTTGCCGAACTTATTAAAAATTTCGGCAGCACCTCCCCTAAAACTAGAACATCAACTCAGCAAACAAAAGAGAATAATCAATCTAATAACAATAACAACAAGTCATGATATCCGATTACCATCATAATCAACTACGCATAATCAATTATGCAAGTATCAAAAGGACAAATATGATGCACAATCATCAATTAAACTTAACTACAACACGATTAAACAATGAATTCAACTAGTTATCAGGTGTAACATTCCTCCAATCTACTATTTGAACATGGCATGACAGTGAGTGACGTGATGCTATTTCCCGACCCGACGAGCTGTTCTCACAGTACCTAAAAACATTAAACAAATAAGCGTGAGTCCAGGACTCAGTAAAGTGCATCACAGACCAATTAACACAAATAATTTAATAGTAAGGGCATATTTGATATCCGAATGCACAATTCATACCACTGATATCGACCACATTTACCACTATTCACATCATTCCTAAATTTTACCCATACCTCTTTAAATCTTTTTGGACGAGTCCACGCTCGATCCCAACCCTACACATTTCCATTCAACTCCAACTCATTGTTAGGATGCAATGCGACATGAATGCTCTTTTCGATGTACGTACCGGTACCGCTGAGTGCACACCCGTCGGTGTGCACCCTCACGTCCCTTCCATCCCGTGGAAGGTGCCTACTCTAACTGTCTCGCTCCTATTCACCTCAATGAATGGGTCTACGAGATAGAACTTTCGTTTCACTACGTGTGAACATCGAGGCCCGCATCAGAATGGGTCGCCTCTTCCATTATGAATGCATAAATGCAATTACACAATTAAATTGCAACTACATTCATTTCTAATATTTCACATAGCCAAATTTAAATACATGATCATCACAATATTCATATCCAATACTTAACATTCATATTCTTCTAACCGATTCACACACATATGACATACTCATATATCTATGAACTTAGCATTTGCATCATCATAATTATCAACATATTCAAAATCACAAAGCAAAGCATGCCACATTCCTTTTAGCATTTAATCGACATGATACACTTGCCTTCTACCGAGAGGAGTGGATTGGCGGGAAGAAGAAGCGACTCCCGAAGATACTCCACCTAAAAAGGGGACCACAATTGCACACACAACAAAAAAACTATACAAGTTCAAATTCATATTGCGCAACTACGCCCTAAACCAAAAACTACCCAAATCAACTCCAAATCTGAATTTCATACAAAATAGATTGGATAGCCCACTTTGCCATACATAACTATTGCTATACAACTCCAAATTGAGCAAACAAAGACATTCTAAGCATCTACACAGAAATTCTCATCTATCTCTAGGCAATTGCAAATTCCAACTCGGCCTCCATCTTGTCCTAAATCATAGGACAAAATCGAAATTGCTACAAGTCACAACTCGAACAGCATAAGCTAAAACTTGCATAACTTTCTAATGGTTAAACCAAAATTCAAGTTCTTGGACTCTAAACGACCACAACATGATGAAATACAATTTCTCCACAACACAAGGAGAAGAGCTAAAGGGGCTGGTTCGGTTTGGAGCAAGAAAAGGTAGAAATGGCAGCCACTTTGGGGGGGAAAAAGAGAAAAGGGAGTGAGGGAGTTGGTGGGGAGTTAGGTGGGAAAAGTACTAGGTGATTCTACTCATACAGACAAAGTCTGAGCCCTAGCAGATCACGGATGGTCCACCACACCCCCAGACTAGAAGTTCCAAAAAAAATTTGGAACAAAGTTAAACGATATTACAAGGTGATTCTTCCTAAGGTTGGTGAAGGTTTTGCCCAGATCCTCAATCATCCCTTCACTCTTCTCAGATTTCACCACTAGGTCGTCAACGTATAGCTCCAGGTCGCGCTGACCTATGGTCGAAAAGTGGCATGCATGGCACGCTGATAAGTAGAACCGGTATTTTTTAACCCAAAGGGCATTTGAATGTAGCAATAAACACCCATAGGAGTTACAAATGTGGTCTTCTCTTCATCTTCTTTCGCCATACTGATCTGGTGGTACCCGGAGTACGCATCCAGAAAGCACAGTAGCTCGCACCCCGCCGTAGAGTCCACAATCAGGTCGATGAGTGGCAAGGGGTACGGATCCTTCGGGCAGGCCTTGTTGAGGTCGGTGAAGTCGACACACATTCGCCATTTCCCATTGTACTTCTTGATGAGCACGGGGTTGGCAAACCATTCGGGGTGAATGACTTCTCTGATGATACCCGCGTGCAGCAGCTTCTCCACTTCCTCGCGGATGGCATCCTGACGCTCGGGGGCCTGGCTCCGGACCTTTCGCCAGATCGGGCGCGCCTCCGGGAGCATTGCCAGCTTGTGCTCAATCACCTCCCTAGGGACCCCGGTCATGTCGGACGGTTGCCAGGAAAACACGTCTGCGTTAGACTAGAGGAATGTGACGAGCGTGTCTTCCTATTTGGCGCCAAGGTTGGCACCCAGCTTGACGGTCCTTTCGGGCTCGGCCGCGCTCAGGGAGACCACCTTAACCTCGCCAGACGGGCCGGGCGAGGCACGGGTTCTCACCGGAGGGGCTCCCGAGTAGACAGCGTCAACTTGCTAAGCACAGGTGGCGCCTACCAGGTCCAAGGATTACTTATCGCAGTGCAGGGCCTCTGGCTTGTCCACATGGACACTTATGGGACCTCCAGGTCCCAGTATCTTCACCACCATATAGGCATAGTGGGTGGCCGCCATGAACCTGACCAACGCGGGTCGGCCAAGCAAGGCGTTGTAGGGGAGGTCGAAGTTGGCAACGTCGAGTCCACCAGCTATGTGCAGTAATTGTCCACGTTCCCGAAAATGAGGGAAGGCGGACTTGGCCCAGGACATTGAGCCAGCCCCGAGGTGACTCTGTAGAAGGGGAGCGCTGGGCGGAGCTCTCGCTCCGAGATCTGAAGGGCTCGGGATGCCCTAGGGGACAGGAGGTTGATGAAGCTCCCCCCGTCGATCAGCACGCACCCAAGCTGCATGTTCCAAACCATGGGTGAGATCACGATCGGAAGGTGCCCTAGGCCGGTGGTGCTCGTGGGGTGGTCGGCGCGGCTGAAGGTGATCGGCTCCTCCGACCACTTCAGCGACCTAGCCGCCCCCGCGCTTGGTACAGTGGTATAGACTTCCCTCATCAGGAGCTTGTACTTCATGTTGGAGGTGTGGGTGGCCGATCCACCGTGGATGTAGGCCACCCTATGCTCCGCCTGCTGGAAGGGCAACTGGGCGGAGTCATCTCGCTTGTCGTCGTCGTGAGGAGGGCGGCGTTCCCTGAGCCGCTACTCCACCTTCTCGCGCACGACATGGCAATTATCCAAATCATGTGCATTAGTATTATGGATAGGACAGAAGACCTTACCCTTGTTTTCCTGTCAACAGTAGTCCTATCGATCGCGATAACCGTCCTGCCGATCGCGGTGATCGTCCCGCCGATCATGGCGATCGTCTTGCCGTGGTTTGATGACCTTGTGCTTGCGCTCAGCGGCCAAGACCTGATCGGACTCAGCCGCCGGCCGCTTCTTCTTGTTCGTGGAACTGGGACCTTTCAAGGTCCTGGCCTCACCTCGCCTGTCGCTCCGATGGTCGCTCTGCGCTTCGCGCTGGCGCCTTTGGTGCGCCAAGGCGAATAGCTCAGACGTGGTGGCGATGTCATGGGTGGCCATCTTCTCCCGCATCTTACAGTCTCGCACTCCCCTCCGGAAGGCGATGATGACAGACTAGCCAGAGATCTTGGGGATTGTGTTGCGACAGTGGTTGAATCGCGGATGAACACACGCAACGACTTCCCTCTCTTTTGTTCAAGGGCATGGAGATCATCCTCTACGCCCGGCTGGGCGTAGGCCACACAACTCCGCCCACGAGTGCACCGATCCCCTCAGGAGGTTCATCAGCCAAGAACGAGCGGAGCACGCCAAGGCTGTCGAGAGATAGCTTGCCATAACCTTCTTGGAGCCGCCAGCAGCACGCACTACCGTGGTGTAGATCTGCAGCAACTCCTCTGGGTTGGTGGTGCCGTCGTACTTCTCGATGGTTGTCGGGCGAAACCTTTCTGTCCATGTGACACGGCACAGCCGGTTGGAGAACACCTGGCACCCCATGCCGTAGGGAGAACCGCGCAGCCCCCCGGAACCTCGGGCCGAGGGCCACACCAGGGAGTGCAAGATTTGGCTTCCACAAGACTCGGAGGAGAAAGTCTCCTCTCTGTAGAGAAATCGGGGTCACGGGAGGAGCCGTCTTCTTCAAAAGCCATCCGCTTGCCGTGGTCCTGCTCCTGCGCTTGCCGATGGTGCAACTTGCTATGCAAGTCACCACCGCGCGCTCGGCGTCGCTCCTCCAAATGAGCCCTAAGATCTTCACGAGCGCTCCCCTCACGCTTGGGGGACACACGAGACAGTTCCGGAGCCGTCGCACAACCCCCGGCGAGAGAGGGTTTTGCACCTTGAATGCCTTTTCCCTTGCTTCGCCCACCATGACGTGAGCGTTGCTCGCTTGGGTGGCTCGAAGCTTGCGTGCACTCTGCGTGCAACTTGGACCGCGAGATACCAGAGGACTCCGGCCATTATGATGCCTCCGCGCGGAGCTGGGCCGCGTCCACGAGGCAGGCGATGTCCCACAGCCATGGTGCTGCCGGGGTGTCGTCCCCTAGCTCCACCGGCGGGAGCTCCAGGAGGAGGCAGGCCGCATGCAGGTTTTGGGCCAACGTGGCCTCCTCCATCGCTAGTCACCGTCGGATGGCTGTGCTCCTACCACGGTGGGGACATCGCCGCCTTCTACGGAAGGAGTCGGATGGTCCCCGGCCTGTTGGGAGCGTGAAGCCTCCATCTTCGCAGTCAGTGCTTGATGATCTGCTAAAGAAAACAATGGGTGAAACAACTACTACCACCCCTACCTAGCTTGCCCTGTCGGCATGTTTGTGCCAAAAAGTATTGGTTTGAGTGTATAACCAAGTTTTGGTAAGGGGGTCTTCGCAGCTGTGTCACTCTCGGTTCTCTTCTCTACTCTCTTCGCGTGATGAGCAGGACAAGAAGCTCAAGAACACATAGGGAGCACACAAGGAATACACACGATTTACCCAAGTTCGGGCCCCAATGCGGGTAATAGCCCTATGTCCTGCTCAAGCTCGTGTTGCTCTAGTATTCTGCTTGCTCTTCATTGTGAACTGATCGATCTCCGTGATCTGAGTTTCCAACCCCCTTGCCTCATGCACACTAGCTCTCTTATATACTCCCGGGAATAGCTAGGGCAGGCAGAGGGAGTGGTTTTACATTAATTACATTGACTGTGTCTAGTCCTGTCACTACTGTCCCTCGGAGCCTCTTTGTCTATGTCGTTGCTTGACGCCGCCTATCTTCGGACCGCTCGAGAGTAGGGGTTGGACTGCGTGTGACACACTGGCCCCATCTGCCGGGGGTGTAGATGGAGCGAGTTGGTGAAGCTAGCTCAATCATCTTGCCGAGGAGCCACGCCCATGGTGTAGATGGAATGAGCGCATTCAATGCGATCTTTAATGGCGAATGCATTGCGATCCTGGCGAATGCTTCGGGCGGAAGCCTCCCAGCCTTGTTTGCGTGGTCGGCTGGTAATGGGCTCGCCTGCACGGTGGGAAGCCACGTGGCCTGGTCGCCCGACTGCTCGTCGGGGAGCCACATGTCCTGGTCCTCCGCGATTGTGTTCTGGTCGCCCGAGGCTGGGACCTGGTCGGCCGACTATCCTCCGGGCGACCATGTGTTCTGGTTGCCTAGGGCTGGGATCTGGTCGTCCGCCCAGCCTTTCTTTAGCAAGTTGAGTCCTTTGCACAGGATCTTCTTTTTTTGTATCTTGCGCTCGCGGTCCCACCTGACAGTGGTGGAGAGAGTACCCCGGTGTAGAATACACTGACAGCTACTAGCCACGAGATCACCAATCGAGCAATCGCAACATCACCACACGAGGCGATCAACCGAATCAAAGACCCGATCGATCCTTGTACCTGCTGCAACCAAGAACATGTAAGAACAAGGTGAAAGCAATTTCAATCCAATAATCTCAAAGAAACAAGGGTGAGGTTCTGTCTCTCATCACGGGTGGTCAAGTCGACACATGCGAACACAAGGGACGCATAAGGGGTCAACCACACGCAACAAAACCTAAACGACAACGTACGACGGCTGGGGCATTACATAGAGTGGAGACTAGACTTCGGGCCCCAAAATAGGGTCGGCCACTACCCTAGGGTTGGCCACCATGCAACCCTAACCATACATGGGCCATGGGCCCAAAAATACGGTGACGCAACACCTGCTAGATTTGGCCCGTGATATTGTTTGGTGTTTTCCTATTGATCTGGAGCGAATTTGGAGGTGAGGCTAGATCCATTGGAAAGCTTATCTCCTAAGCTTTTCAATGAGTGGTCACACGCCAAAAACGGAGTCTGGGAGCTTGAGTTATGCCCGTTTGAATTTGGCGTGTTGCTGGATAGCCGAATTGGGCTTTTTGGCATCTTGGGCTTCCATACGAGCCTTGGTGCGTGGGCTATCCTCAGGGTGTGTGCTTGAGGTGCTGGTCCTTTGTTGTGGGCTTGAAAGGCTAAGTTTCTGGATTAAGGCCCTTTGGTGACGAAGATGTCGCAGCGTTGAGTGTAGGAGATGAAGGCAGCGCAGTCAAAGAGAAAATAGTAGTAGCGGTCGTATCCTTGGGGTTGATGTCCTCATCATCAATGAACCGATTACAAGCAATAGAGCTAGTCCTAATTACAAGGAAGAATATGAATATGGGGGTGACTAGACTATAGCTATCAGATGCCTGGCGGAGATTTTCCTATGCGTCAGACTCTGGATGGTGATGGCTTGAAGCTTGTGCTCTAAGTTGGCTTGTGCGGCTTTGTGATTGGCTGACTTCTAATTGGCTTGTCCTGAACGACGTCCTCCCTGGTCCTTATATAGTGGGCTAGAGTACCGAATCGTAGTCGATGAGGAGTCCTCTTGCCGTTATGATCTCCGTATCGCGCCTGAATTTCCATAGTGGCCAGACGTATTCGAGTAGGTTTCCTCGTATCAAGAATACGATAGAGTCCTGCCTTATGCGGGGACATATTTGCTCCGTATATCTTGTCCCATCGAGTTGGGCTCGGAATATCCGAAGTTTACAAATGCTGGTAAAGATATACCTGGCATAGCCTTGAACTTTATGGCGTCCCATATCCCATGTTTAGATATTCGACAAAAGTCCCAATAAGTGGAAAGTAAGCAGTTTTTGCACATCAGATTAGTTTCACTCCACTTCACAGGCCCCAACCATCACCTCAACCATGTTCTTGAACCTTGAATCTGGCGGGGGAAGGATTTTTTATTAGATTGATTGAGATTATAAATGATTCCGAGCGCAAGGTTCTGGCCTAGGTACAAGTGAAAAGCACACAAACAATATAGCACATAACTAAAAGGAGATCTTAAGCCTAAACCAACAAACCACTTGTCAGCCTTTTCCCTTTCCCCATTTCTATTTTCTTGAAGAAAGAACCGAAAGGCTTGGCAGAATAGTATTATTTTGTTTTGTTCTCTTTTGATCAATAAGATATTAAGGTATATTGATTTTTTAGAGAGAACTAATGCATGCAACTTTGATATCTTTGACTCTTTAACTAAAAAACTCAAAAGCTAGAGACATAGCATTTTTGTCAACATCTCATAAGTCATACAATGGATAAGCAGTCGGCTATAGAAAAATGAAAAAAATACCTCTTCATTGGTAGGGTTGAAAGCATTGAAGCATTTGACAATATCCTTAATACCATGGTTTATTCTAAACATGATTATGTGATAGTGATTCAGTGGCAGAAATCATCTTTTTATTTCCATTAGCCTTTTCTTCCACGGTTCACATGATATTCATCAAATCCACATCACCATTCACCTGCCAAGAGCCATCCGCCTAGTCATATAAACATGACACGTAGAATTTTTTCTAGTTTGGTCGAGATTCCTAAACAAAATTCTTCACAAAAACATGACCAAATATAAGTGAAAGGGAGACATGTACCACAACCAAATATGTATACCGGTAGTTTGGTTTGAACCAACCACGTGTTTGCTTTACTTTCCTCTCTATTCTCAATAGCCCATTTCCTAAAATGGAAAAAGAAGAGTCAATTTTGCAGTACATGTCACAAACTGGCAGAAATAATCTTTTTTGGGTGTCGGGGTGGGTTTTGGAGGCCTAAAGCCACAACCATCTTATTGAATGCAATATGTATATTTTCCTTGAACTGTCTTATTGAATTTCTTGGTTTGATAGAGTATATTCATACATACAATCCACATCCCTCTCTTCTTCCTCCCTGAGACATCAGCACATTGGCCTCCTCATCCATGGAAGGACACAACCACTGCCCCTCCCCAATCTAGAAGCTAATAAATGCACAAATAAATTATTTAACTATCAATGAGAAAACATTGCGTCTATGTTGATGTATCCCCCAACAGTTCCTTTCTCCTCTCTCAAACCGAGTCCTATGTTTCATGAAAACCAAAGCAACATAGACTATCTTAAACATTGATAATTAGAAAATGTACATGAATAGCTTAGCCAAAAAGAAAAAATGAAACAACTAAAAAGATATAGTTGAAAAATATTAGTAAAATACTAAAATATTATGAATTTTTTTATTTTTTCCTTCAAAAAACATATTGCTAGCCTTGGGAGTAGATTGAACTGCTTGGTTCATGTTGCTATAAACCGCAAAGTCACAAACAGCATCTTTTCATTAAGTAGTCATCATGATATATCTAAGCGTAATGTGTCTATAAAGGTGATCATCTAAAATACCAAAATAGTACTATTAAATTTCTAAATTTGCATGTTCTCAATAGAGTCTTAGCCTACAATTATTTTCGTCATAGCTTGTTGCCATGAAAATGGTAAAGGAAACACAGTCGAATTGCAGCCGAAAACTTAAATTTAAGCTTTTGTTAATTAAAAAATAGATACAGCACTTGATTGCATTTCTTAAGTCCTATGATAATAGAAACATTTGGTAGTCTGTACTCTGTGAAAAAGCACTGGTGGTCTGTGTTTGGTACCTGCTAGAAATCATATCTGATAGGACATTGTGCTAGACAAAGGGGTTAGGATCCATTTTATCATCTAACAGCTTCACCTATTCTAGAGCAAATATCTTTTCATATTTTGTGACAATAATATATGCACAACATACTAATAAATTCAATTCTCCAAATGTAATGCTACAAATTCAAAATTGTAGGTCACACCATGTTCTAGTCCTAGAGCTTAAGAGTTCAACTGGTCATTTTACGCAGCATGCCTACAAACTAATCATTTGATTAGCTCATGGTAGCACCCCAATTACCCACATCCTAAGCTTTAGCAATCCAAAGTCCAAAAGTCAATTTATTAATAGAGCACACATTCTCATGCAAAAAAGGCATCAAACATAGATATCTCCAATGTTTCAACCTTCCCATCGTTGCACTCCTTGTCATAGAAGCCACAAATAGGTAGCTTTCCAAACGCCCACTCCAAAAACACATCTCTATACGGGGTCAGCAGGGGCAAGCGAAACCCGTTTTCCCTACCCCACCTCCCTGCCTCTCCTCTGCAAAGTAGGATGCTAGAAGTTGTGGCGTCACCTGCAGCCCAAAGGGCGCATCCATGACAGCCTCTGCCTCCCGCTGAGAAGTTGATGAGGCCAGAGGAGTTGAGGAAGGTGAATAGCTTCTGGAGGAGCGTGGCGTCACTAATGAGTGCCCTGCGGACCTTGGTGAAAGTGAGGCGACGTGCGGGGTCCTCTCGGTACTTGCTGATGGTGTAGCCAGCGCCACTAAAGAACTACAACAATGCCCGCCGCTCTGCCTCATGGATCTTCCCATTGGAACCAACCTACGGGGCAGTAGACACGCAATTGGTCAAGCGGCTAAGCTTTCGGTCCCCTCCCTAACCCTAGGAGCGCCTAGTAGCGCGAGGGGAAGGGTTCATGGTGGGCGGGAGAAGCAATTCGTGAGTGAGTGTTTACCAAACAACTCGTCCCCATGACGCCAAACCCCTCACCATCGCTGGTGTTCTAGACAAGGTAGTAGACCAGTGCGATGGTGTCTAGATCTGGCGGACAAAGCGTCCTCCGTCCAGATCTTGCGGCCGACATCCTCGATCTGGCGACTTCGACCTCCCCTCCCTCGATCTGGCCGTCTTGATGATCCGGTTGCCAGAGGCTCCCCAATGGCACACTCGAATGGCGGAAGTTTATAGAACCATCCGGATCTGGCGGACGAACTGTGCTTGTGCGTGGGCAAGTGTGAAGAAGGCACGTGGGGGTTGGTGCACTGACCGGATGACACGAGGGTTCTCTAGGTTGAACAACGAGGGTTTCATCTGGGCCAAACTCGTGTTGGGTCTAGGATTGGACAATCCATGCTACGCGTGGGGTAAACCCCTTCTTTTATTAGTTTGGACTAGGAGCGCCTAGGAGCATGAGGGGAAGGGTTCATGTGGGGGGGAGCGATTTGTTAGCGAGTGCTTACTAGACTACTCATCCCCATGACGCCTGACCCCCCCACCATCGCTGGTCTTCTAGATGAGGTAGTAGACCAGCATGACGGTGTCTAGATCTGGCAGACAAAGCGTCCTTGTTAGTTGTGATCTTCAGTCATAACAGGAAATACCTAAAATTTAGGAAGATCCGAAAATCTAGGGTTGACCCATTTTTTTGCACTCTAATTGGGAGCAGTTTTAGTAGTTTTGGTTTTGGTCCCGATACCTGCGCCATATAAGATAGGAAGAGGCCGGCACTCAAGAAATCAAGAAAAGACTTGAGTTTCGCCATCTTCCGAACACCCCTTCCGATCTAGGGTTTTGTCGCACAGGTTACCGAAGACCGTGACCTTCACCGAGAACATCTCGGTGCTCCCAGGTTCTTCATCACGCATAACCCTCACCGATGCATCAACACCTACACCGATTAACCCTAATGCCTTCATCATCTTCTCCAAGTTAGTGACCTTATGCTTATGTTTATTTCCACACAATTACTTTTCTGTGATCAAAGTCTTAAGGCTAGTTCATGCTTTAGTTAAACCTAAGACTAACATTTGGTATCAGAGCAGTGCTAGTCTTTTCTTGATCCAAATTAGCTTAGTTAGATCTTAATTTGGCTCAGTCTCGGCCTTGTTCCTGTCAGATTAAGCTCGGTTTGGTGTCTTTTCAGCTCGGGTAGCATTGAGAAGGAGGGGAGAAGAACAGATCCAAACCCTAAATCCCAAATTTTGTCCCCAAAATCTCAAATCCCAAACCAAAAGCCCCAAACCAATCAAGAAGAACCTAAAGATCTAAAGGGTGTTTGGGGTTTGGGGTTTACCTATTTCGGTCGTCCTCCTCACCATCAATACCGTGGTTCCCAACAGAGCTCTGCATCCGCTCGCCATGGCTCTCGCTGGCCTAAGCATTGCCCGCGGCTGCGTTGACCTGCGTTCTCATTTTGCCAAAGCTACGCTGCCTCCGCCTCCGCCACATGCTGCCATGCGTGATCTGTTGCCCTTCTCATTTGGACCACGCCACTTCGCGCCTGCCGCCTTGTTGCCTCTCTCTATGCTCCCAAGCTCGCATCAGGTCACCGCGGTTGAGGATTTTTTGGGGTAAGGAACACGAATGGCTTAGGGTTTCCAGCCGCGCTTGGTTTTGATCCGACCCGGAGAGATCCGGTCCATCCGTTTCCATCGACGATCGAGATTTATTGAGCGCAGGGTCGACCTAGGTTGCACATCGCTTATGACCCACGATTTTCAGCGATCTTTGCTCATTGGTGGGCAGCGGTCCTATCTAAACGCGTGGCTTTGGGCTGTTGAAAACAATAGCTTTAGCCCTTTAGTTTATTTCTTTCAGCCTTATTTAATTTCAGTCTTTAATTCCAGCAATATATTTATTTCTTAGGCATTATTATTATTTAGATTAATTTTAATGATTATTTTGTTGTGCAAGTTAATTAATGAGGCTATTAGGCCGGACTAATAGCCTGCATGGTGTTTTGTTCTGGCAAAATCTAATCTCAGCCATCGGATTGTGATATGATGGACGACGTTGCCTGAGCGCCGCCATGGGCCTGCGGCGTAGATGGGCCGCCTAAGCGATTTTTGGGCTGAGCTAAGCAAGGTAGAAGTTAAATTTTGGGTTTTAATTAATTTCAGTGCATTTTTTATGATTAATGTTGTTCTTCTTTATGCACTACAATAATTAATGCTAATTGCCCAATAATAATGCATTATTTTATACACCCTTTGGTTAATGTTTAGTTGCCCTATGTGATACAATTATGATAATTGAGGAATGCACAAATTTAGTTAATATGTTCTAGCATATTATGATTAAGTTTGTCTCAAATCAAAATAGAACTAACGAGAAATTTTGATTTGGGACTATAACCAAGTTTTGGACATTAATATACTTAAGTATTGACTATTCATGGTTGTATTTCTGACCAAAGTTGTTTATAATCATGAATTATTAAAATTAATTGCCCACTGATGAAATGTTTTAGATCCTAAGCCATACATTATAAATAAGCCCGTCTTTGGGCATAAATTTTATGCTGGTTTTTGGATGTTTTCTCAGATAGGCTACAAATTATGCTTTAGTGCATTCTAGGAATAAGCTAAGATGGGATTAGTTAAGTGCTATGTTTCTACCTGAGTTATTTGTATTTCCACATATGTTACAATTTCTTATGCCCTAAATTCTGAGCTTAAGTTTTCCCATATTTTCAATTTAGCACAAAATTTACTGCTCATTAATTATTAATTGTTTACGATTCCGCAATTAGTACTTAATGTCTAATGCTCAGTATTTTTGATCATGTGGTTAATTTTGTCTCTTATTAATGTATTCTACTTTGAGACAATGTGATTATGATTAATTAAATGCTTCATGACTATATACTGACCAATGTCTTTTATGGGTCATGTGATATTTAATTAATTCTCATATTAATTAAGTTATTGAATCTTTTCAAGCATTTATATGATAAAGACTACATTATAATTAAGATATCTCTAATTAAGATGGAACCAACAAGAGGTCTTAGTTAGAGATTAATGAAGTTTTGGGATTATGTTGTGGCCATAATTGCATTCTAACCAAAGTTGTTTGCAATTGTGTACCATTCCCATAGATTAAGTTCTTTTCCGTTATGTACCAAAGGTGATACAGTTTGGAACTGTTGTCATATCTTGGGATTATAGTCATTTGTCATTCCCATAGCTTCTCTAATTAAAATGGAACCAACGAGAAGTTTTGGTTAGAGATTTTATGTTGATTGGAGGATTACGTTTTATGGCTCATGGTTACATATTGACCAGCATTGTTTGTGATCATTTGCCATCCCCATTAGTGAATCCAGTTATTCTTCGTTTTCTACCAAAATGTGATGCGAAGATAGATTGTTGATTCTTTCCTCATGCTAAGTTCTTCATTTTTGCCCAATGGTGAAGTGAATTAGAATTGTTAAACTTTGTCATTAGCCTGTTATTAACCTGATCAGTGTAGGGTTAATTTTATGATATAAAATCATTCATATTTTGTGGATATTAAGTAATGATCAATGTTTTATCCCTATTATCAATTCAGCCATAAATTCTTCAGTTGTTTCTAGTACCCTAATAAGAAATAGAGTAATTTATTAGCATTTATTCTTAAGGCTATTGATTACGCACACAAACATAATGTTGATGATTAGCTCCAATTAGAAGAAGCATCTAATAACTTAGACATTGACAAGAATTCAATATTCTGATAACTAGTGGGATCAATTGAAGCAAACGTCCCTTTTGATAATAAAATTTAGGATGTGGAGGAGCAATCCTCTAGTTAAATTATGACTATCTGGCAATAATGGAAAAACATTATGAAGCTCCTTAAAAGTTCTTGCCAGTATACTGATCATAAGAGTGTTTAAAGTTAATGAGTTAGGACATGAAAAATTATTGGAGCCCTTCTAATTCACTTCATTACATCGTTCATAAAAAATGTAACAACAATAATGAAGAATAAAGAATGAGAAGTGAACTATTGTAAGGACCCGAATTCACCAATTCGAATCCACTGTGTTTTACCGCACTAGTCCCAGGATCAATGCTAGTGCACACAGCTTAACATCAGTAAGTATCAAATCATACACAACGATAAGAACAATAAAACATCATTTATTTAATATAACTAGTATATGATCTTATGACCACTTACATTACTCAGCCTCACAAGGCAATAGTAAGATCAAATGAAACAACTGCAACGAAAAGTAGTAGAAAACGTAGATGTCCCATCAGCACACCACAGGCGACTGACAAGGATTGGCCTAGTGACCCGCGTCCACCTGATGATCCTCCTTCGATGATTCCTCCACTGTGGTTGGTTTGTTAAGCAAGGGTGAGTACACCAACACGTACTCAACAAGTTGTGCACAGAATGCAATCCTATCATAGCTATATGCAGGCTTATTCCAAAGGAATGGCTAAGGGGTTCATAAGCAGTAAAGCAGCATTTCAGAAACATACATAATGTAGATTTCAAAAACAGTAAAACAAACAATAACAAGTAATAGATTCAGTGATTCTCAAATAAACCAAGTTTCCATCCTAAACCAAGTTCCATTATCCACATGGCATCCCGCCATCCCATCCAGTTGTTTATTTTAATTAACTACCCTTAGTTGACCGAGGCAAGACTAACCAAAAGTTCATCACAACAACATGTCATAAAACCAAATACGACCGCCCAATTGCCACTCTTGTCCCACCAAATGCGACCGCCCAATTGCCACTCTTGGCCCACCAAAAACCAAATGCGACCGCCCAATTGCCACTCTTGGCCCACCAAAACAATCTTGCCACTTGCCTCAGTTTAAATCATTTTTCCCACCCCAGTTGATTACCAAACACCACGTGCTCTTCACAAATCAACATCGTTGCGTGACTCCGCTGTCACAACAACTCAATCTCTTTGTGCGACCACACATGGCCCACAAGTTATCATCATTGTTCCATATTCCATTAGTCAAGTTTAATAGTCAACATTTCATGTACATGTGATGACGTGGCATGGCTAAGCCTTCCTAATCCGGTCTAACCATCCATGTTGATTTCGGTATTAACCAACTATAATTAACCATCCTAAGGTGACAAGTGAATCATGGCATACAAATATCAAGGTAGGGCATAATTCAAAGGGTACAATAGCTAATTCCAAATTTATGTCAAAATCCTTTGTACACATAAAATAACAAGTGATAAAGTAAATCAAAATAGCATGCAATCTAGTTTATGGGTGCAACATGATCAAAGCACAACTTGCCTTGCTTAAGCTCCTGGTATTGCTCCGAAGATTGCTCTTGAAATAATAATCCTTCTTCCGACACCTCGCTCAACTCAACGTTGATTCCGTAGTGACGTGGACGAATTCCGTGCGCTCGATTAAGATCCGACGGCTGACGAAGCTCCCGATCGGTGATGAAACGACGGCGGCTTGAATTCACCGGAGACGAAGATGATGACCTCGGCGACAACTCGGCAGCGCGTGTTTCGAAAATCTCCGGTGATGCTGCGACTTCGCGATTTTCCCAAGCAATGGCGCGACTCGCTCGATCACCCGGAATTTCTCTTCTGTCGCTTGTTTCTTTTCGGCGTCTGCACGGGGTTTAAATACCCGGCCGAGCGCCCTTCACCTGCCTAAAATCGAAGTCCGAGTTCGCGTCGACTCAGCCTTGCGCTGGCGTATTCGAATCAACCACGACTCAATCTTTCCAAACTGACGCGTCTGTATTCCCGCGCAGTGACGGAGGGTTCGACGCCTCGCCTGAATTCGGCGCCAATCGCCACGCGCCTGAAGGATTTTGAGTCGGCTACAGCTTTGCTCGATCTCATTCCAATTGGCCACGTCAGCTCCCAGGTCTGAATCGAAACAAGGCACATCCGTACTCCCTACGTCATCTCGAGCGGAAAATCTTCGGTCACGGCGTCCTAATCCCGCGCGGAAGAAGTACATGGCGATGAGGTTTCCTTCGGCCGGGCTGTAGCTTGTTTGTTTTCCCGGTGAATTCAATCGATCACGCCTTATCTTGGCCACGTCGACGCTTCTGGAACAAGGCCAGCGAACAGCTTCGCTCGTATGCCAAGCATACACGGCAACTGCTACTCTCGATCGTTTTTCCCATCCTTCCTTTTCTTAAAAAAAATACCCAGATGTATTTGATTTATTTGAACCCCCTTAAACACCAGGAAAAATTCCCAGAGAACACTTTGAGACCTTATGAGCTTAATAAAATATTTTTGACACCACTTTACTTTGAAATTATGTATTTATAAAAAAATAATATACTTTAAATTCACATAATTTTAACAGATCTCAGAAAATCTGAATAATCCAGAAAATTTCACAAAAGACAATAAAGTAATATTTAATAATTGAAAAGCCAAAAATTGGGATGTTACAAACCTCCCCCTTAACGGAATCTCGACCCCGAGATTTATGGCTAACTAAAGAATAGGTTTGGGAAAAATTTTTTCCTTTAGGTCTTTCTCATGCTTCCAGGTTACTTCACTCCCTGAGTGTTTGCTCCGTTGAATTCTACCGAAGCGGACAGACTTATTTTTAGTCCTTACGCTCCATCACATCCAAAATCTTGATCGGCTGCTCTTTATAAGTCAAATCCTCCTGTAATTCGATAGCTTCTAATGGTGTTTGCTCTGCTGGTACTCTGAGACATTTCTTAAGCTGAGACACATGAAACACATCGCAGACTCCTGCTAATGACTGTGGTAACTCCAACTACTATGCAACCTCTCCTTGGCGGCTTAAGGTCTTAAATGGTCCAACATACCTAGGTGCGAGCTTTCCTTTAACGTTGAACCTTTTCACACCTTTCAAAGGAGTGACTTTGAAATA
This sequence comes from Guadua angustifolia, assembly GCA_036346375.1. Taxonomy (NCBI): domain Eukaryota; kingdom Viridiplantae; phylum Streptophyta; class Magnoliopsida; order Poales; family Poaceae; genus Guadua; species Guadua angustifolia. Next base: position 10,728,103 of record CM070501.1, read on the forward strand.
CACGAAATCGTTGGGTTTGAAACTCAACTCTCGACGACGATTGTCAGCATAGCTTTTCTGCCTCGACTGTGCTGTTTTCAATCTTTCTCTAATCATGGCAACTTGTTCCTCGGCCTCTCTAAGCAACTCAGGCCCAATACTGAACATTCTCCCGTTTCACTCTAATTCAACGGGCACGGCAGGCGCGACCATATAGGGCTTCAAATGGTGACATTTGAAAACTAGCTTGGTAACTATTGTTATACCCGAACTCTACATATAGCAAGCTTCTATCCCAAAACGTGGCGTAAGCTAACGCACAAACCCTCAATATATCTTCCGGATTCTGATTTAACTTTTTCTGTTTGACTATCGATACGCAGACGATAACTGTACTGAAATTTAAGCGAGTTATCATTGCTTCATGCAACTTATTCTAAGCCCTCGAGATAAATTGGATATCTCTATCAGACACAATCTTCTTAGGCACCTATGCGGTTATTAAATCCCTGACAGATTTGCCAAATGATCTTTTGAATACGTAGTCTTTAGTGATATGAAATGAGTAATTTTGGTTAATTTAATCAATAATGATTCCTCTGAATTTATACCTTTTAGGGTCTTTTTACACTAGGGATCATTTTAATGATTTGCCTCCTATAGGAATCTATAATGATTTGCAATGAACCTTTAGATCCCTATTGCCTTTATACACATCACATCGAGTATCATATCCAATAGTTTCACGCTTCTCCTTAGGCAATCAAAACTTTTCCTTTAGACCGTAATATATCCGGGCACTTTCTGGGTGAATCGATTACTTAGAATCATAGGCTTCTTTAAGTATCATCTACTTAAAATCTTCCTATCCGGCATATTGGTCCGGCCTTAAATCCTCATAGTATCCTAATCACTTAAAATTTCTACTTTTCAGCTAAGCCTTCTTCTTTCTTTGACTTGATTTTGTATCCTCTCTTCCTTCAAACTTCCTGTTATTTAATCTTTTAATGTGGGTTTTACTTCCAAGGCAGTTATGAAGCTTTGTCGAACAATCCTTGATTTCGACTTCACGAATTCTTTGCATAACCCTTGTTAATTGCTAATTAACAACATATTCGTTTTGCGGTCTCATAACTCAAGCATCGACCCTTATATTGGCCTTTCCTTGGACTATAATCTTCGATCATTCCCAGCTTTATGTATATGTTTTTTTTACGGTCTGACTGGGTGAATATATAAATTAAACTCTTAAGGTTTACATCTATTTCTGATGAAATAATGAGGTCGTGTCTCCAAATCGTGTACTACGATAGCTAACTCCAACTCATGCATAGAGTAATTCCCCTCATGCTGTCTCAATTACCTTATCGCATGACAACACCCTTGTCATTTTATGTTGATTTACCTTCTAGATCATACCTAGAAGTAACACCTTATGTGTCGAAACTGCTCCACATAGTTAGTAATACTAACGCATGTGTTGGTGTTAGCCGCTTTTTTTTTCAATTCCGAAATTCTTTTCATACTCCAGCTTCCATGCAACTTTTCTCTTCCATAATCGTATAAGAAGTCTAGCTGTTGTTGAAATTCCTTCTATGAACCAGCGATGTTATCTTGTCATTCCTAGAACTCCAACTCTAAGTCACAAACTTTTGGTTGTTCCCAATGTAACACAACTTCTACCTTGTTTGATTCGACATCAACTCCCTTGGTAATATTTATATGACCCAAGAGTTCAACCTCTTTCTTCTAGGGATCATACTTGTGGAACTTAACGTACGATTGTTGCTTCTCGCAAAACTCATATCAGGGTTCTGTATGTTTTCCTGTTGTCTCGGAGTTTGTTAAAATATTATCTATATGGTAATCATGAATTTATCCGAGTAACCTGTAGATACCTTACTCCTCATGTTTATGAAGTATGCGGGGTATTGGTCAATCCAGGAGATATAGCCAGAGCTTATACTGTCCATATCGCACAGAGAACGTAATCCTAAAACATTCTTTACTTGACTCCTCCATTGACGATAGCCTAACAAAGCTTTATCCTAGAGAAATTCTAACTCTCTTCTTAATTGTCCAAACACATTGTCGATCCTAATATTGGATATTTGTTCTTGATCTTTTCTTCATTTAGAGCACGATTCGATGCATTCTCCCGACCTTCCATTTTCCTTCTTTGATAAACAAGAACTCCCATGGTAACGCACTAAGTCTTCTCAAAACTCTTCCTAGTAACTTCTTGTTATGCTTTTCCATTTCCCACTAATTCCTTGGTAGACACTGACATGGTCTTTTCTCTACCGGCTATACCAGGCACTAATTCACTCACGAACTTGATCTTTTGATATGACGGCATACCAGGCAATTCTTTGGAAAATATATCAAAGTATTCTCTGATGTTTGGCGCATCTTTTAATTGGCAAATTCCACACCATTATCCATCAGTTGGCTAACGCGAACTATTATTACCTGAATTTTTCCCTTCTTCTTCCTTTCAGGGTTTTAAGTTGATATAATTTCTACCAAAATAGCCTTATGTTTGAGCATCTAACTAATTTCAAATGTCAAAGGTCTAAGTATCCATTTTGCGATTTACTTGAAACTCTACTCACTCAATAGCACGGAACTCTCAACATCCTAGTTAAATCTAGCACAGCTGAGCACTTACTGACAATTGACAACTCCTCCGACTAACAAGCTCGGGCTGGGTACCACTAAATTAGCCACTATTGCGTATGTATCAATTCCAAGCGAACCATAAACACGAGAATACTCTTAGAGAAACATCTAGCTCTTCATTATTGCCTTCACATTGCGTGATGTGTAACTTCCTTTTAATGGTCCTTAGCCAATCATCGGCCTCCAATGGGTTGGCATTGCCTGAGAATGTTGGAGGACGTGTCCTCATAAAATCTGACAACTTGGAATGAGAACGATGCCCATTGTTGCCTTGAGATACGTTGTTGTTGCCTACAGCTTGATTGTTTATGTTCTGCATTTGCTGCACCATGGTCTGCATAAGCTGTGTCTGTGCTGCTATGAAAGCTCCTAAGTTCTGCATATCTACTATCGGTGCCGGTTGCAGAGGTGTTCCATTATTAGGATTGTCATTCCGGTGAAGACCACCCCCTGTAGCTCCATTGTTACCACGAGTGTTCACCATCTGCTTTGATTTGTTTTCAGGTTTAGGGAAGGTAGAATAGGATAGATAAGGTGTAAGAATATCTAATGCGGGGAGAATAGGTTAAACCCAAAACTTTTAATACTTTTATTAATTAACTTGGTATGGTTTCTTACAAAAGCCTAAAAGCTTTGCAACACATACTGCACACTCAGCAAACGTTAAAAATCCAAACTAAACACTCAACCTTAACGTCTACTACATTTGGGTAAGCTTGTTCTATCGACGCGACTCCATACTTGAGCCTCAACTTTAAGTCTAAGATTCTCACTTCCTTGAGACATCCTCCACGGGAACTTCCTGGTGGGTATATTAGCGGACGTGCTGGTCCTGGTACAAATTGATCCCAACGTTCTTCAGTTTGATTGCTCCTCGCACTCTATGTACGACTATGTCCTCCTCCTCTATTTAAAAGAAATAGATAAGTCTTCAATCTTCGAACGTCCACTCCGAAAAATAATTTGGGCAACTTTCAGCAAAGGTAAGGAGTAGAGAATAAGATAAGGCAAGAGTGTTGTTTTTAATCCAATTAAGATTTTTCTTTTAGAAAATAGGTTTGGACTCTCTACCAACTAGGGCCAATTCCTACAGTCAGTATGCTCTGATACCACCTCTGTAAGGACCCGAATTCACCAATTCGAATCCACTGTGTTTTACCGCACTAGTCCCAGGATCAATGCTAGTGCACACAGCTTAACATCAGTAAGTATCAAATCATACACAACGATAAGAACAATAAAACATCATTTATTTAATATAACTAGTGTATGATCTTATGACCACTTACATTACTCAGCCTCACAAGGCAATAGTAAGATCAAATGAAACAACTGCAACGGAAAGTAGTAGAAAACGTAGATGTCCCATCAGCACACCACAGGCGACTGACAAGGATTGGCCTAGTGACCCGCGTCCACCTGATGATCCTCCTTCGATGATTCCTCCACTGTGGTTGGTTTGTTAAGCAAGGGTGAGTACACCAACACGTACTCAACAAGTTGTGCACAGAATGCAATCCTATCATAGCTATATGCAGGCTTATTCCAAAGGAATGGCTAAGGGTTCATAAGCGATGGCGACATTTGAAACATACATAATGTAGATTTCAAAAACAAGAAACAAACAATAACAAGTAATAGATTCAATGATTCTCAAATAAACCAAGTTTCCATCCTAAACCAAGTTCCATTATCCACATGGCATCCCGCCATCCCATCCAGTTGTTTATTTTAATTAACTACCCTTAGTTGACCGAGGCAAGACTAACCAAAAGTTCATCACAACAACATGTCATAAAACCAAATACGACCGCCCAATTGCCACTCTTGTCCCACCAAATACAACCGCCCAATTGCCACTCTTGGCCCACCAAAAACCAAATGCGACCGCCCAATTGCCACTCTTGGCCCACCAAAACAATCTTGCCACTTGCCTCAGTTTAAATCATTTTTCCCACCCTAGTTGATTACCAAACACCACGTGCTCTTCACAAATCAACATCGTTGCGTGACTCCGCTGTCACAACAACTCAATCTCTTTGTGCGACCACACATGGCCCACAAGTTATCATCATTGTTCCATATTCCATTAGTCAAGTTTAATAGTCAACATTTCATGTACATGTGATGATGTGGCATGGCTAAGCCTTCCTAATCTGGTCTAACCATCCATGTTGATTTCGGTATTAACCAACTATAATTAACCATCCTAAGGTGACAAGTGAATCATGGCATACAAATATCAAGGTAGGGCATAATTCAAAGGGTACAATAGCTAATTCCAAATTTATGTCAAAATCCTTTGTACACATAAAATAACAAGTGATAAAGTAAATCAAAATAGCATGCAATCTAGTTTATGGGTGCAACATGATCAAAGCACAACTTGCCTTGCTTAAGCTCCTGGTATTGCTCCGAAGATTGCTCTTGAAATAATAATCCTTCTTCCGACACCTCGCTCAACTCAACGTTGATTCCATAGTGACGTGGATGAATTCCGTGCGCTCGATTAAGATCCGACGGCTGACGAAGCTCCCGATCAGTGATGAAACGACGGCGGCTTGAATTCACAGGAGACGAAGATGACGACCTCGGCGACAACTCGGCAGCGCGTGCATCGAAAATCTCCGGCGATCTGCGACTTCGCGATTTTCCCAAGCAATGGCGCGACTCGCTCGATCACCGAATTTCTCTTCGTCGCTTGTTTCTTTTGGCGTCTGCAGGGGGTTTAAATACGTGGCGCCCTTCACCGCCTAAAATCGAAGTCCGAGTTCGCGTCGACTTCGACCTCGTATTTGGCGTATTCGAATCAACCACGACTCAATCTTTCCAAAGCCGAGCGTCTGTATTCCCGCCAAGATGACGGAGGGTTCGACGCCTCGCTGAATTCGGCGCCAATCGCCACGCTGAAGGATTTTGAGTCGGCTACGGCTTTGCTCGATCTCATTCAATTGGCCACGTCGGCTCCAGTCTGAATCGGAACAAGGCACATCCGTACTCCTCGTCATCTCGGCGGAAAATCTTACATCACGGCGTCCTAATCCCGCGTAAAAGTACATGGCGATGAGGTTTCCTTCCGGCGGTAGCTTGTTTGTTTTCCGGTGAATTCAATCGATCACGCCTTATCTTGGCCACGTCGGCGCTTCGGAACAAGGCGGTGACGACTTTCGCCAGATGCCAAGCATACACGGCAACCTGCTACTCTCGTCGTTTTCCCATCCTTCCTTTTCTTAAAAAATACCCGGATGTATTTGATTTATTTGAACCCCTTAAACACCGGGAAAAATTCGAGAGAACACTTTGAGACCTTATGAGCTTAATAAAATATTTTTGACACCACTTTACTTTGAAATTATCTATTTATAAAAAAAATAATGTACTTTAAATTCACATAATTTCGACAGATCTCAGAAAATCCAAATAATCCAGAAAATTTCACAAAAGACAATAAAGTAATATTTAATAATTGAAAAGCCAAAAATTGGGATGTTACAACTATGATTGTGCCCATGAATGTGTGCATTCATAAAGAAAGTTGGCTAAATACTACTATAGAAGACTACGTTTATGCTACCAACATTACCTCAAAACTATAAAAGTTTTAAAGCGAAGCCTTAGAGAATGAATAGGAGGCTAATGTTGAAGCTGTTGGAAGTTTTCCATCAGTACTAAGTTATGTTTTCACCCTCCATCCTAATATTGTAATTTATGTTCCCATTATAAAAGGTAATTTGCTTACACTTTTATAAATTATTTGGGGAGCATTAAGTATGTTGCTAACTCTATTGGCTTCACCAAAAGTGAAATATTTATGAGAATTCATCGAAATTGTGGCCTTAACGCTTGTACCACATTTCGAGGGGGAGAGTAGAACATCTCATTGAGAAAAGAAAAGCTTCATTGTGTGAGACATAAATCCCATGAACAAATTCCTTACACTATTAAAGATATTAACATCAATATCTTACACTCTAGGAAAATTAAGATACTTATATACATGGGATTGTCAAGCTTCCAACCAGACTAAAGGGTACTACTGAGTTTGTAAACCACTGAGTTTATAGAAATGTTGATTCTAATGGGAGCTTTGAGGCAAGGTAAACTATACTTGACATAATTGTGCTTATGTTCCAATGTCAATAGTCCGAGAAAATAGCAATCCTTGGTCTCTAAAGTTCCACCTCTAGTTGATTCTGGAGTTTACAATAATGCAAGCCTCACATAAAGATACCTTAAATTTTAACCAAGACCAATGGGAGTAAATTTAACCTCTTAGTTGTTTATATGGACTTAATTGTTTATATAGATGATGCCTTGTTGACTATCAACAATAGGGACATTAATGTTTAAGACCCAAATATTTCCTTTCTCTTCTTGGAATTAAGTTTGTCTTGGTGATGTCTCTCATGTTTTGACTATTAAGATTCACCGAGATAGGTCCAATATTAAGGGAGTTTACTCCGATTATTAAGGGCAACAGAAGTTTTGTTATGTTTCGCTGTCATGAACATTATGTATACTTAAGTTTGTATACACCCTTATTTAACCTTTGTAACTAGGATACTTGGAAAATACTAAACCGAACTAGACCACTGTAAAACTAGTAAAGACAACTTTGCATCATAGGCAAAGTGCTAATGATTACATGCTCACATATAAGAAGTCTAATAATCATAAAGTTGTGGGTTATTCAGACACAGATTATGTAAGGTGTGTTGATATTAAGAAATCTACATCAAGTCAAATCTTCAATCTTGTAGAAAGAGCCATAATATGTAATGGCTCTAGTCAATATCTTAATGCGTCATTAATGATGCAAGCAGACTTATGGCATGTCATAAGACTATTAGATAATAAGAAATCCACAATAGGCTATTGCGGTTTAAGAATAAGAAAATTTATTTTTGGCTTAAGATTTTATCTTGGAATTTATTATGTAAGAGTGCAATTTTTGCTTCGAGTAACAACATGTCAGGCTGTGCTGCCAAACACATGATGTTGTGAAAGATATAATCCAGAATTAAATTATTGATGCTCAGCCTATAAGAATTGAGTATCATGTTTAATATATAATTTTATGTATCATATTTAGTTTAATGATTCCCTATTAAAGGCTTATCTCAAAATTAGTGCTGGCATAAGACTTATTGATAGCCTATACTTCTGGGACAAATTGAGATCTTAAAACTTCGATTCTGGAAATTATAAAGTTTGTTTTCACCTTTTTTTAATGTGCACATGATGACAAATGAAAACAAATTGCACAAAAGGACCATAAAAATAAAACCAACTCCCGTTAAGAAATAATTAAATATCCTATCGAAATATAATAATGCACTATAGATTCTGGGGTTGCAGCAGTGCTTAGATTAATCACTGTAATACTTTATCTTAGTGTATTGTTCTGTTAACTATGGACTTATGATATTAGCCTTTGATCAAGTGGGAGAATGTTAGTTGTGATCTTCAGTCATAATAGGAAATACTGAAAATTTAGGAAGATCCAAAAATCTGGGGTTGACCCATTTTTTTGAGCTCTGATCGGGAGTAGTTTTAGTAGTTTTGGTTTTGGTCCCAATACCTGCGCCATATAAGATAGGAAGAGGCCGGCACTCAAGAAATCAAGAAAAGACTTGAGTTTCGCCATCTTCCGAACACCCCTTCCGATCTATGGTTTTGGCGCACAGATTACTGAAGACCATGACCTTCACTGAGAACATCTCGGTACTCCCAGGTTCTTCATCGCGCATAACCCTCACCGACGCATCAACACCTACACCGATTAACCCTAATGGCTTCATCATCTTCTCCGAGTTAGTGACCTTATGCTTATGTTTATTTCCGCAGAATTACTTTTCTGTGATCATGTCTTAAGGCTAATTCATGCTTTAGTTAAACGTAAGACTAACAGTCCTCCATCCGGATCTTATGGCTGACATCCTCGATCTGGCGACTTTGACCTCCCCTCCTTCGATCTAGCGACTTAGACCTCCCCTCCCTCGATCTAGCCTTCTTGATGATCCGGTTGCCAGAGGCCTCCCAATGGTGCACCCGGATGGCAAAAGTGCATAGAACCGTCCGGATCTGGCGGATGAACCATGCTTGTGCGTGGGCGAGGGTGAAGAAGGGACGTGGGGGATGGTGCGCTAGGCGGATGATGCGAGGGTTCTTTGGACCGAACAGTGAGGGTTGAATCTGGGCCGAACATGCGCTGGGTCTAGGATTAGACGATCCACGCTGCGCGCGGGGGTAAACCCTTCTTTTATTAGTTTAGGCGCGCGGGAGTAAACTAAAATGTAAACCTGATATACTAAACACCATTAATATACTCATAGCTCCAGCTTAAATTTTGGAGTTAGAAATTCTTTTTCTTGTTCAGCTTGAGGTAGCTAGTCTGAGCACCAACTCATTCCTCTGTTTTTTTTCCGAGAAATGAAATGGCTTAGTCTGTTAACGTCTCATCCACCCTTAAACGTACGTCCGGAAGAAAAATTAGAAAGAGTCGCCACTCTAAAATCATTGGATGAATTTACGATGATTCATCGAACCAAACACTATTGATATAGCGTGATCCATCTCACATGACCACAATGCCCGTAAAAGTCACGCCAAATAGCTGTTAGATGATCCCACCTTCAATAATCGAGGCATATCCGATACATCCCACCCTTAGGTGCACTCTCGTGTATCGAAACACCATATAAATGGGGATGAAAATTCAAAACAAAATCGCATTACCATGCGACAAATCTCAAATCTAAATTCAACCCACACAGAGAAACAAAAAGGCCAATTTTGGTAGAAAGAAAATGCGAAAATAAATGGGGAAAAGATAAAACTGCTATCCACTAAAATTTGCCTTTTTTTTTTGTTTGTCCTAATAAACATCGTGTATTCATTTGAATTTTTACAGGATGCTTGATTACTTCGTAACTTATCTAACAATTTTTTTTAGAATTGCTCATTACTATTTGCACTATTTTTCGAAGAAGGTACACCAAAGTGTACATGAAGGTGGAAAGATGTACAGGATACGGCCTCCGTCAACACATATCGTGAACCTCCGTGCAACTGGTGCAACCCAATTAAAAAGTTTCAAAAATTCTAAAAAATCATGGATGTACATCTCAACTTACCCACCTACATATAAAATTTCATGATCAAATTCATCCTATACTAGCAGCTACAAAAAAACAAACAGCAAAATGAATAGTGATGAACAGTAGAAAATCGCTGTTCATGCTGAATTTGTCTTTTTGTAACTGCTAGTATAGGATGAATTTGAATGAAATATATGTAGGTGGGGTAAGCTGAGATGTACATCCATTTTTTTCAGAATTTTTGAAACTTTTTAGTTGGTTGCACAGTTGCACCAACTTTATTTGCACAGGATATTTTCCCCATTTGTAAAGTCTCAGTTGTCTAAGTTACGATAAAGAGGGGCAAGTTACAATTCTACTGTAACTAAATGCATGTTGAGTAGTGTTTCTATGTAACATCTTCCTAATATAAAGCCACACAAATCTTAAAAGTAAAGAAATCAATAAATAATCATCTATCTTTCATTTATTTTTAATATTTAGATATATAGAAGTCTGGAACTTTCAGACAGTGACGTATAAAAGCACCTTCCCAACATGTTTGGGTGTTCACACTATGCTACGTCTTTTGTTCATAGCGTGGTAACTTGCAAGCAACAATATTTTGGCGGTCAGCTCGTTTGCCAAACTTGCTACAAGTCATATAGCTAAAGAGCTAGAGAGCCCATGAGACTATGACAGCTGGGGTTGGGAGCAAACAAACCATAGCAAGTCACAACTATGGTCATGAAACAAACATTAGCCAAGAAAAATAAAACTTAAGCTAACATGCGTGAGCCATAAGATCAAAAAATTACAGATCCTTAAATGATAAAAATTATAGCCATAGAATGGCCTGGGCGTACCCAGTCATGAAACATAACGTTAAAGGCACGGTTACACGTCCGGAAGGGCCAAAAGAGAACTTCCATGCATCAAAATATAGCACATAATTTTCCCACAAAGATAACTTTTTACTTGACCCCAAAAATTTTGTGGACAACATTTTTTTTCTTTTTGTACATGGCAACACGGTGTGGCTGTAAAAACCTAAATTGAAAAGAATGCGGCTCAGTAATTCAAGACACCGGCCACATATCAAAGTCAACATATTTTTAACAGTAGCCACTACAAACAAAGTAAAAAGAATATTTTGGTATATAGCAAACATATGGAATACTGTATCCTAAAGTAGCTCCTTCAACTGCTGGACAACATCTGCGATTGCAACTGATAGTGCTGTCAGATATATCCCAAGATAAGAATATATTCACTTTGCAACTAAAGAACACTCAATTACCTTGAACAATGTATGGTGTCGTCTTGAATTCATGCCAGAAGTTTGGGTGAAAGGTAATGTCATAGCGGAGGAACTTTGCAGCAAGGAATGAAGCCCCAGCAGCAATGTGATGAGGTTTGAACTGAAGCCAGAGAGAACTCCGGAGCCTGCGTTATTAAAATAACTAAGAATAATAGTTGGGTGATATTAGAATAAGTGAACACTCAAGTAAGAGCTGGACAAACCATCGATTAGTGTACTGTGTGCATGAAAAACAAGGGCATTTGTTTCAGACATGACAAACCATATCAGCAAGAGATGTCAAGGCTCCACCAAATAGCTACATATTAAGCAGAAACAAACTAGACAAGCCATATGCAATGATCCTTACCACTAATAGTTGCTTCAGATGAGAATGTTATCGAAGAGCCTTCTGCAGAATTTGCCATATTGCTAAATTCTAGCAATTAGACATGCCTCTTGAGATTCATACATCAATTCTTTCACCAAACAATAATGCTCCAGTGGCATATGCCACTCCAGAAATTGTACGTGTCATTTCACCATGACGAAGTTAGATTTGCCGGCCACAAAAGATATAATATAGCATGCTCCAGTAGGAGCATACTTGTTTACTAACGAAATCTCGAGTTGTTCTTGTGTACTAACTCTAATATCATGTAGGAAGATTTGAAGTTAGAAAGCAAGCAATGCTCCATATGACTTTACTAAAGATGAAAATGTCAGTGTCATTGTCAGTTAGACACTGTCTTCAGTAAAAGACAAGTGGAGTTGGCCAGGGAACTTCTCTACATAGAAATTCTGACTGGCAAACTAATGACAGAACTACTAAGGCATGCAAACTTACATAAAATACAAAAGCACAGGGAAGTCTATACAAAACAGAAAAATTGCTTAATAGTAAAGATAACAAAGAGCAACAGCTGATTGATTACAAATGTAACAATTCTTTCCATCATCATAGACACAAAATTTAATGTACGCTCAGATTTTAAAAATACAAATTTACGACATAAAAATGGCTGGGCCATGAGGACCAATACATGATCTGTAATAACTCAAAAGATAGAAGCGCCGTGTCAAACTTGTGCTCTTTGTAAAATTGGATTGCGCAGTCATTGAGTATGTCCATCCGAACAAAGATGTATATGAAATTAGTATGAGATTGAAGCATTATTCAACAGTAAAGGTCCAAAAGTAACACTAAAGCAAGCTCAGTGAGAAGTATAACTTCAATTTAAATGAAAATATTACATTTAGGGCCAAACTACTCTCTGATTTCTGAGATAAAATCTCAGCTTGGGCTGTGGGCAATTAAAATATATTCGTAGGTGCAAAGTGTTTCATTATGTCCCATTTTCCTTGTTGCAACTATCACATCATATTACAACAGTTGCTACATAATGATTCTTGGACAAGTGACAATGCCATTTATGCCACACAAAAAGGATCGATATCTACTTTCAAACACGAGAAAATTTCATTTCAAACTAATCAGCCAACATAAAAACATTGTTGGGCCTGACAAATCACCTTGACCATAGTATAGTAAATATAAAGCACATGAAGGTGAAGTATATGTGTGCATCCACAGAAACCAAATACATCATACAAGTTTAGCTGAAGCTGAAAGTATACTTGTTGAATTAAATGAATTGAACCAACGGAGAACACATCTATAAAAGCAAATGAAACGATCCTACCAGCATCACAGCAATAGTATCGTGGTACGGCAATGCTCTTTGCACATCAAATAGGCATCCAAGCATGGGACTGAAAAACTCATATCTAACAAGTACTCCCTCTGATTACACATTCTTGTCCCCATGTGAAACGTGTGGGCAAACATTTTTTTGTCTTTGACCAACAATATTTCAAAATATTTAGTTTGGTCAAAGGAATATTTATAAGTAAATTGTCACAAAAAACAAATACTTTCATAGTGCTATGCATTAGTAACTTATAGACATATATATTGATATATACTAATGGTCAAATTTGTAACTCAGATACCATGAAAAGTAAATAAATAAAAAATTGCACTTGAGGAAGCAATGCAGAGACTTTCCAGTAACAATATTTTTTAGGTTAAAATGTGCACCTTCTAATGCTGAGGAAAGTTCCCACTTGTTAGTGCAAATTAGTGCAAACAAAAAAAAAATTGTAAGTGGAAAACTGGAGAAGGGTAAAGAGCAAATCCTAAAAAGAGTTCTTCTTTTCCATAATTTAATAGGCAAGCAGGCAAACAAAAGATTAACACCGTTAGAAATGAAAATTTGTATTACGGCACAGCAAAACTAGCCATTTCCAAAAATGGCTTATCACACCCAAAAGCTCCCGCCATACAATCCAGGTAGCATTCTAGTATTTTTTTTAGTGGCATATTTACAACAGCTGATATGATTTTATAGCACCATATTTACAACTGTATAATGCAATATTTACATAGTTAATTAGGTTTCCATGTTTTACAGTGACATGGTGGGAGAAGTTTCAAGTGTTGCAATGGTGTACCCACAATTTTCACACTTTTGCAATGGCATATACGCAATTCACCAGATTAGAAATGAACCAGACTTGGGCCTTTTAACCTATTTGCAAAATAGTATTGCTTTGATCCAGCCTTATGAGTAACTTCCTCACCAAACCTATTAGGATTCATGCATATATTCTTGCAAAATATACCATAAAATAACTAAGTCACTCTCAAAGAATGACACATCAAGTTATACATTAACATAATATAGAATTGTAATACTTTCCCATGTTTGGAAACTTTTTAATCGATGCTTTAAAAATTACTATCACTACATTTTATTATCTAGAAGTTGGTTGTCCTTTTTTTCTCCTGAGAGTATGTACAAGTTCATCCTTGAAGATAGTTATTATACAAATTTGAATTAAATACAACAAAATCTCAATTCAAGCTTATTATATATGCATCAATAATACATTAAGTGGTATAAAAGATAAACTCAGGCAATTCATATTCTCATTGCAGTAGGATAAACATCCATACACAGAATGGAGAATTATCAAACTTAGTCTTAGAAAGGTTACATACAAATCAAGATAGGACCAACAACTCAGGTATGAAATTGAGATCTTAGTTGTTGCTGAAGTCTACACAGAGAGAAATCAAGATACGTATTTACAAGTAATTGCAATGAGGGTAGGAAGAAGATTCACATATATTTGCTTACTTCGTTGGCAACAATATAAAGCAAGCTGACATTAACAAAAACATAGCAAACTACGAGTGATAGTCAATACAGATTACAGTATTTTGTGTTAGTTGATAGTCGTGGATGATATTCAAGGGCACTTATTGTGTGACAGGTGGGACGAGTACAAGGAAGACTTGAAAAATGTATGATCTCGCACTATAACCAAATCAACCTTTCTCTAATCATTCTTGCCATCCAATCTCATCCAGTGTTGCACTGGCCAACAACTAGGTCCAAAAGGTGTGTTTTGGCAGCAGATTGATTGACCAATATGCACTGCCCCCCAAATGAGGTTAGTTCATAATGTGGCCACGGGAACCAGAGATGGTACCTTAATTCCAGTTTTGCTAACTATAGATCCACAAAAAAAATGTATGACTGGCATTTACTAGAGAAGAATCACCATTTAACCTCTCAAGTGCAGCTGTTTTCTGTCCATTCACCAGATTGGAATTGATGATTGTATCACTATGATCCACATATGATATACATAGAAATGTCTACAAACTTGAAGGATAACATCTAAAGACCCAGCCTGGTCCAACCATAGAAAACCCAAAAATCCAAACAGTGCAGATGATAACTTGACATTGCTAATGTCCACAAGAATATGAATGTTGTGCAAGATACCTTGACTGTTGTTTATTAAGAATTCAACAAACGAATTATGTCAGTAAATAATGATCAATTAATGAATTAAGCAATAGAAAATACTTACCCTTCGTTGATCAGATTCCAAGCCACATTACAAAGAACAGTATGTGAAAGTCCTAGTTTGCTCAAGGCAGAAGAAAGTGCAGCATATGGATGGGTCACTTCAAGTTCGAAATCAAGTGTTGTCAGTATCATTTGCTCAGCCTGTATTACACTTTCTCGATATTGTTCAAACCAGTCCTGCTGAAGAAATAAGAAATACAACCCATTAGGAGACAAAGTCCTGTGTAATTTCCCCAATTTAGTTCAGAGAAATAAGAACACCGTAAAGTCAACATCACACTGATCAAGCTAAACATGAAATAGTAAGAACATATTATTTGTGTGTCAACTTACACCACGCAGCATATAAGGAAGGAGGTTGAATTCTTGATTTTGAGAAACTTCACACGAAGCCCTAAGAACAGTATTCAAAAGGCATACTGTTTCTTCTGATTTAGCTGCCAAAAACAATGCTGCAGTCGCAACCAACTGTAAAAGTTTGGAAAAGAAAATATTTATCATCATGATAAGGAATAAAATCTGATTTGTTGTATCCACATATATGTAGAAAAAAATTGATATCCCAATTACCTGTCGAGTGGATCTAATGATATAATGGTTATTATGAGAGAGAAAATCACAATAAGGTCCCTTCCTATAAAGATGTCTAGTTCATTTTCTAAACAATATATGGCGCATTCACCAGGAAAAGCAAGTTGTGTAAAGGCACAGTACAAAATCCTTCACAAGCCAAGTTAAAAACAAAAAAGTGCACAGGAAGATGATAATAGTTGATACAGTGCACAGGAAGTACATGCAACATGTCAATGTACATTTAAAAAATAACATATATACAAATATATCACAAGTTTTTGTGTGTTTCATTTTATTTGTGGTCTTAAGAGCATCTCCAGCAGAGCCCCTAAACCAGCCCTTAAACTTAAAAATAGAGAGTTTAGTAAAAAACACAGGTCCAGCAGGGCCCCTAATCCAGCCCCTAAAATTAGGAGGCCCTTAAATTTAGCTCCTCAGCCCCAATTCCCAGGGAGCCCCTAAACCAGTCCCTAAACCTTAAAATAGCGAGTTAAGTGAAGGATGGTTTGCATTAGTTCGCTGCAGCTGAGCGTGTTTTTGCTGGATGAGTTACAACTGTTGCATCTGCATCTGCTGCTGAAAATTTTGAAAATTTTAAATTTAAATTTTAAATATCATGTTTTGAAAATTTTAAATTTAAATTTTAAATATCATGTTTTTAAATTGTAAATGTTAATATGCTTATGTTTTATGTATTACAAATATTTTTATTGAATTTTAGTGGTGTCAAATGAAGATTATACATAGCGGATATGTCAAAATAGGAGAAAAAGTAAAATAGGGCTTTGAGATTTAGAGGATGTTCTTTGGACTTGTGCTCAAAAGCAGGGCCCCAAAAATAGGGGGAGTCCCTAAATCCAAAATAGGGGCCCTGTTTTAAGGACCCTTGCTGGAGATGCTCTAAACACTGGAAAAGTTCTTCAATCCACATTTCAGGCTCAATTTGCTAACTTGCACATTTTATTATTTGAACAAAAAAAACAACTGTGCATTGGATTATTTTTAGGTACAGTTTCAACTTATTCATCTGAGTTAAATTAAATTTCTAGGAAACAAAACTTATGTAACCAAGAAACTTTAGGCTGGGGTATATATTGGAGCATTTACAGTCACTACTCAATATGTAGGGCTGGATATCGAGCTTAACGAGCTATTATCGAGTTTCTTTCGAAATTGACATAGTTTGATGTAAAATCATTTTATGTACTATTTAAGTGGTTACATCAAATTCGAGCTAACGAGCCATTATCAAGTCGAGCCTCATTAACTTTTTTCGCTCGAAATTGCCTTATTTCAATTTTGAACCTATCAGCTACTGTAATTGAAGAAATTTTGATTCAAGCTCTAACAAGTTTTTTTCCAGCCCTATCAATATGACCAAGCTGTGTTTTTTTGCCGTAACTATTTAACTACTATTTCAATCTGCATAATAATGTTAGAATTGTAGGTGAAACGCAACTTAATTTACAGTACACCAGGCAGGCACTCCTAGTTGACGGATGAAAATCCATATTGATAACATGGCCACCTGACATCTTATCCCCGAGTGGAAAACATAGTTCTTAACCTATTTAATTTGCATTACTAAGAAATTCTTGTAGAAGAAAGAGATAAAGACAACTAACAAATCTATCGTGGCAGGCGTGTGATCTGTGGAAAAAGAACCGGTGGCAATACACCACGGCAGTCGCAATAGTCGTCTGTGGCCTGCAGCAAACACAAGCCAAGATCAGCGACCACAAAGACAGATCACCAAACGAATAAAAAAACCGCAGAACCAGTAGCGAGCTTACAGCCCGAGGCGGATGCCGAGGCAGCGCAGGTAGGCGCAGTACGACGCGCGCAGCCTCGCCTCGAGAGCGGAGTCGATCCCGTCCCTCCGCGAAGGCGACCGTCGCTCGATCTCGTCCCGCGAGAGCAGCGCCCCCGAGCCGCCGTCCTCACACTGCCTCGCCGGCGCCACGGGGGCGACCGGCGGCGGCGGTGGGTCCCACCGAGGCTCAGATGCGCGGCGAGCACGCTTCTGCGGGGGCTGGTCCGCGACTCGTTGAGGAGGCGGCGGAAAGAGACGTTCTTGGAGGTGGGACAGGGCGAGGGGCTCACGGTGGACATGGTAGGGGACACTGGCGGCGGCGGTGTAGGGATGGCCGTGGGACAGGGGATAGGGATTGTAGGGGTCGTCGTGGTCGCGGCGGCGGCGGCGGGGGTGGGGGGGAGGGACGTGGTGATGGGTGGCCGAGCCGGCGGCGAAAGACTGGGAGAAGGACATATGGCGGCGGTGATGTCGACCGAGA
Organism: Guadua angustifolia; assembly: GCA_036346375.1. Taxonomy (NCBI): domain Eukaryota; kingdom Viridiplantae; phylum Streptophyta; class Magnoliopsida; order Poales; family Poaceae; genus Guadua; species Guadua angustifolia. The sequence goes on from CM070501.1 coordinate 10,745,954, forward strand.
AGACAGTTGTGTCGACGGCGAAGGCGGCGGCGCTGGCGAGGTGGGAATTTGGATCAGGCAGGGGGATCCGAGGAGGGGAAGGAATTGGGAAAGCAAGGAGATTTGGGTGGATTTTGAAGATGATGGTCTGGGAAAGGAGAAAATTGTAATTCTGCCATTCTGGACACGTAGATTCACCCAAATACCATTATTAACGTGGCAATCGTCAAAATACCACTTTTGAACGCTGACAACTCGTTTCCATGTCATTTTGGAGTTTTTGGTGCATTTACGGATAATAGCATGGGAAGTGATCTCTTTGCCCTCGACCTTTGTGCTTTCGGGCTAGACTGGGGCTTGACTCGACTCGGACCCCCATTTCACAAACCGATCTCATTGAGTCGAATCCCCATCTCCTTCTCCTCCACTCCACATTAGGCGGCAGCGGCGGCACGAGGAGCACTCTCTCGCGAGTCTCGATCGATTGCAAAGGTGAGCCATCTAGCTTTGTGTTGATGCTTTTACACGGTGCAGTTTTGATGCTTGTGACGGTGCATGAAACCCTAGGTTAGAAAGTTTTGGAGTTTTTGGGAGTGGTAGGGGAGTTGCGGTCGGCGGGATGAGTGCCAAGTCCAAGGGCGCATATCCTTGTAAATGGGGAGCAGATAGCAAAGTAGTTTGGTGTCTAGAGATTCCGATCCGATTAAGCCGCTCCAGATTCCGCTAATCCAGAGATTCCATAGATTAAGCTAGTCTCCAAAGATTCCGGCTAGTCCAGAGATTTCGGCCAGTCCAGAGATTCCGGCCACTGTAGATTGGGATAATATAAGGATCCAAGAGACACAAGATGAGGATGGAAGAATTGAGCAGTTGAGCGAGGATCAAGTTTATATGCTTATGGGATTACGGGATGAGGACAACAGAACAGACAATGCTAGGAATGATGAGAGGGACAGTGGTTTTGTGGATGATACTGAGGATGCAAGGATTAATGTTGATGATCTCAACCCAGATGAAGTCTTTATTGCTTATGACAAGGATCACCCCTCAATGGAGCTATAAGGCAGTATGCTATCAATGAAGAATTTCATTTGGGGGTTGAAAAAAGTGATCAGACAAGATTTCGGGGGTACTGTAAAGCTGAAGGCTACCCTTGGAGGATTGTTGGGCATAGGAGGAGTGATCTTAAAACCATAATGGTACTAACTATTTGACCAATATTGTGTTTGTAATGGCTTTGCATTTGTACTAACTATTTGACCAATATTGTGTATGTGTTGATTTCTTTTATCCTATTGATATCATGTTGCAGGTTTCAGTACTCCTAGGGGAGCACACATGCACATCTAGCAGTAGGGTAAGCGGTACAACAGCCACCAAATCATGGGTTGCATACAAGGCTCTCCCTATTCTGAGGAGGAGTCCTAACATTGGTGCCAAGGAGGAGCAAAAAAGCTCGAAGATGATTATAAGGTAACAATCACTTATGACCTTTGCTTGGAAAGGGCTACAAAAACTCTTAGGGAGATGTATGGTAGCTGGGAAGATAGCTTCCAATTGCTTTATAGATGGAAAGCGAGAGGTCTTAAATAGGTCACCGGGAAGTGTTGTAGAAATAGACACTACATGTGTAGATGAGAGAGTATATTTTCATAGGTTTTTCTGTGCACTAAGGCCATGCACTGAGGGGTTTCTTAGGGGATGTAGACCTTACCTTAGCATTGACCTTACCTCAGAAGCAGGTAGTCAAACAGCTAGTACCTCACAAGCATGTCAGCAATCAGCTAAGAAGAGAAAGGCATCTTCCTATTTTAAGAAGATAGCTACAAAAAAGTTGACCCCTAAGAAGAAGACGACCTGACATGGGCTTTTCGAAAAACTTTTGTAATGACGAATTTTGTAGTTGTGATGCTTGTAATCAGAACCTTATACTGTGATGGTTGTAATCAGAACCTTATGCAGCCAGACAATGCTCTGAGCTTTTTTTGTGTAATCAAAACATTATGCTGTGATGCTTGTAGCATCCAAACATTGCTTCATGCATATGGATGGAAAAATGGGGTGTTTGGTTCAACCAAGTTATCTGGAATGTTTGATATCTGTAATGCTGTGATGCTTCTAATGCCTTGCCAACACTACACAAATCAAACATTGTCTTGTAAGTGATATACATTACACAAATCAAACATTGTATTGGCACTTAAACAATTGTATTGCATTCTTCATCATCAACATTACACAAGTCCTTTGCTTGAATTGCAATACATTACAAAAAGCACTTCTTGAATTGCAATACATTACAAAAATCACTCCATTGCTCACCATTACACATTTTTCACAATCAACCTTTGCTACAACAAGAAGAGCTAACCTGCAATCGACACATTGCTTACAACCAAAATCGACAAATATTCATCAACTTTGAAATTCTTCTATCAATGTCAACATCTCCATTCTCCATTCTCATTCTACAAGGTGCATCTACCCCTTCATGAACAGATTCATTGCATGCATCAGTTCCAACAGAATTAGCAATGAAGTTCTCATATTGCTCCCTCCACATGTAGAATCCACACCTACCATGTATCTACAAACACCAAAACATCCTAGTTAAAAAAGAAAAACCAGTAAACCAATTACAAAAGAAAAGACTATAAGCACTTACATGTTGCTCATTTCTCTGACTTGAAGAAAACCCTTCCAGATTGTTGTTTGATCGAGAGCGAGCTCTAAAATAGAATCCTTGCACCTAGGGTAGTCTACGAGGCAAACTGACGGTAGTAGGAGGCCCTTTGCAGGAAGCTTGCGACATCGCCGACCAGCTCGCCTCGCTCGGCCTTGCTTGATGGAGACTCATGGGAGATAGTGCTCCTCATGATCATGATCGCCGTCGGGATCTGGAGTGGACGAGAAGTGGGGAGTGGCAGGGCGCGGGTGAAATGGGGTCCGATCGGGTCGAGCCCGAGTCTAGCCCGAGTGCACAGTGCCGAGGGCAAAAAGGTCACTTCCCCATGCTATTATCCGGTAAATGCACCAAAAACTCCAAAATGGCATGGAAACGAGTTGTCAGCGTTCAAAAGTGGCATTTTGGCGATTGCCACATTAATAATGGCATTTGGGTGAAGCCACATGTCCAGAGTGGTAGAATGACAATTTTCTCCTGGGAAAGGGGAGGAAAAGTTCGCTGAATTATGCAGGTGGGCTATTCAACTGCCGACATTTGTAGTTGATAGTATTTGTTTGATTTCAAATTAGGAAATATATGTTTCATTTAGAATTTAAACAATATTTATGATACGGTCCTACTTGTAACACCACTTTGAATTGTTTTCTTTATATGCAAGTCAAGAAGAAAAAAACAAAGAAATAATAAATGAAGCATATGACCGAGAAGGAGGTAAAAGAAGGCTAAAGGAGGATGATTGCAAACGTAAAACATAAGATGTATATTGTGTCAATAATGCGTAAATCATATAAAAATAATACATGTGCTATCTATGGCTACATATGCTAGTTAAGGACATTATTGGATGAGTTTTAAAGTTATGATCTCTTTGTATACCCTATTGTATAGATCAGATTATGCATGAGAAATAAAGAAAAGTTATAGTTGGTTTGTGGCACTATTGAGCATATGTGAGTGTCGGTGTATTCTACACTAGGGTACTCTCTCCACCGCTGTCAGGTGGGACCGCGTGCGCAAGATACAAACAGAAGAAGGTCCTGTGCAAGAGACTCAACCTGCTAAAGAGAGGCTTGGCGGGCGACCAGGACACGTGGCTACCCGGTGAGCAGTTGGGAGACCAGGTCCCAGCCCCAGATGACCATATCACAACCGCTGAGGATCAGAACACGTAGTGTAACATCCCAAAATTTGAAGTTTTGGAATGTTTAAATTCAAGAGTGAACCATTTGCATTTTCTTGAATTAATTACAGCTTAATTTGAATTTTCTAATTAATGAAAAGATTTAATTAGATTAATATAAGCATCAAATTAAAGGTTTCCAGTTTTTATTGGGTTCCTTGTGCTTCAAGGAATTTTTCTGTATTTTTGGAGATTTTTCTGAATTTATTTGCTATTTATTTGAATTTATTTGCCTTTATTTGAATTTCTGGGATTTTTCTAAATTCGGAAAAGGTTTTAAATTCTCTTTCTCTCTTGGGCGAATCCTCCGGCCCATCACATTTCATGCTTGGCCCAGCTGCATCGCAAAAAAAACCTAACCGCCATGGGTGTCCTCATGTAGCACGCCGCCTCCTCGGTTTCAGAGTTTTCCCCCCTCGAGGCTATAAAAGCACCGCCGCCCTTGCCCGAGGTTTGCCACTTTCTCCCTTTTGCCGCCCTATTCCTCGTCATGGGAGACCCATCCGGTAGTCCTGCGAGCTCGCCGAACCACGCCACGCACTTTTGAGCACTTCCTCGCCGTCATTTGCCTCTCCGGTCATCCTCGCCTCCACGGTTGCCGCCCGAACTCACCTCGAAGCCTTCTTAGGATCCGCCACTTCTTCCGCCCGATCCGTAGTCCTCCGTCGCGTCGATGTCGTCTTCTCCGCCTCCGTGAGTCTTGCGCGCCGCCCTGCCGTCGAGTTCCTTCACGAGCTCTCCGTGTCCGATCGCCCTCCGGCGTCTCGGATCAAGCCGCGTCATCGCCGCCGCATCTTCATCCCGTGGCCGTCCGATTCGGATCCGACGTTCCGGATTTTGCCGCGTGGACATCAGAGCGTGAGCGAAGTTTTTAGGAGCTAAAGAAGTGTTTGACAACTGCCCCAGTGCTTGTTTTGCCAGATATCAGAAAGGACTTTGAGATATTTTGTGATGCATCCCGTCAATGACTCGGTTGTGTGCTAATGCAAGATAAGAAGGTTGTGGCATATGCTTCGCGTCAGCTAAGGCCACATGAAGTCTACTATCCGACCCATGATTTGGAATTAGCTGCCGTAGTGCATGCTCTAAAGATTTAGCGACATTACCTCATCCGATGTCGTTGTGAGGTGTACTGCGATCATAAGAGCACAAGTACATTTTACCCAAGCCGAACTCAATATGAGGCAAAGAAGATGGTTAGAGCTAATCAAGGACTATAACATTGGTATTCATTATCATCCAGGCAAAGCTAATGTCGTAGCTGATGCTTTAAGTAGAAAGAGTTATTGTAATACCTTGATGATTAAGGAAAGTCAACTTGACACTCTATGAGGAATTTGAAGCTCGGTCTAGAAGTGGTGCAAGAAGGTTACTTAGCAACTTTGGAAGTCGTCCAACATTGGAAGATCGGATCCGGAAGCCCAAGTGATGATCTTGATATCAAGGAGATCAAGAGTAATATGAAGAAAGGAAAAGCCCGATTCATCGAAGATGAAAAGTGCAGTGTGGTATGAGAATCGTATTTGTGTACTGATCGAAAAGAGCTCAAGGAGTCATTACTCAAAAAGCGCATGAGACATTATACTCCATTCACCTGGAAGTACCAAGATGTATCAAGACCTCAAGGAAAGGTATTGGTGGCCTAGTATGAAGCGTGAGATTGCGAATATGTTGCTCTTTGTGATGTTTGCGAAGGTTAAGCGAGCATCGAGGCGGCGAGGATTGCTTGACCATTGAAGATTCAGTGGAAGTGGGAAGAGATTGGTATGGATTTCATTCTGGACTTCCTAAGACCCAAGCGAGTTATGATTCGATCTGGGTGATAGTGGATCGATTGACTAAGGTAGCTCACTTCATTCGATTAAGACTACCTACAGGAGATAAATTGGCGAAATTATATATGTCAAGGATTGTCGGTCTTCATGGAGTGCCTAAGAAGATAGTCTCCGATAGAGAACTCGGTTTACCTCTCGTTTTGCGAGCTTGTATGAAGCTATGGGAACTCATCTCGAGTTTAATCTCGCCTATCACCCTCGGTGATGGACAAAGCGGCGCGTGAACGATTCTTGAGGATATGCTAAGAGCTTGTGCTTTGACCTATGGTGCAAAATGGGACAAGTGTTTGCCCTATCGAGTTTTCTTACAATAATAGTTATCAGGCCAGCCTGCAAATGTCTCCTTCACGAGCTCTTCGCCGTCCGATCGCCCTCCGACGTCTCGGATCAAGCCGCGTCATCCCCGCCGCATCTTCATCCCGTGGCCATCCGATTCGGATCCGACGTTCCGGATTTTGCCGCGTGGCTAGCCCACGTCGGTCGCCGCGTCGTCCGCGTCTCACCGCCATGTATACGCCCGTGGCAAGCCACGTCCGGACCTAGCGACGCGTCGGCCGCCACCTCGGCCCTAAGCCGCGTGGCATGCCACGTCGGCGCGATCTGCCGCATCACCGAAGGTCGCCTCGGTGCTCTCGGTCTACCATGGATCGTGCCAGCGACGTCACGGGCCCCACCCGTCGAGAGGAATTCTTTTCCTTTTTCGATTTCCCGAAAATGAAAATTCCAGCCAATCGAAGTGACACGTGTCACCCTTTCCGAAATTTTCTGATTTTCTCTGAATTAAATCTTCCGAAGGCCGTTCTCCTTCGTCCGAACTCCGATTGAGCCGATTCAAATTTCTAAATTTTTGTAAAATCGAGATCTACATTCCAGAACCATTTATTTTCAATTTTGAGCTTGTTTTCTTCTCTGTTTTGTATTTATTTGATTTCGTTGCTTTATTTTACGGTGAGCCGCGAATCCAGAGGGAGTGAGCGGAGACTTGAAGAGCAAGAATCAGCACTTGAACAACAAGGCAAGTCGTAGACCTTTGATCATATTGAACCCATGTTTGCAAAAGTACTTTGTTTTATACAATTGCATGCTATTTGTGTAACAATGCTAGTTCTGAGGAGTAGCTATTTACTGTTTGAGTATGCCTTTGATTATTGGAATGCCATGTATCCATTGTTAACCATAGGTTTGGACATTATTAGTTGGACATAATCATAGTACCAGACCTTGGGTTATCGTAGCTATGTAGCCATGCTTAGTTGTCAGATGGGATTCATATCACTGTGAGCTAGTGTTAATCTTGACTTAATGAGATATTGAATTGTGGTACATTGACCCTTTGTTGTAAAACTTGTTGTACCATGGCGAGGATGCTATTGGTTTTGGGTTGAACAAAATGTTTCTCGTGGGCAATTGATCGTGCGATAAAGGGGTCTTTGTTTAGCACATTGGGATGTGGTTTGTCTTGCTAAGACAATTTAAGGACTTAATCTTGTGGGCCATTGAACTGGCCTAACCGTGCAACCACAAGTCCGGTATGGGACGGACCTAGGTGATTAATTTGCAATGTCGGACTTGAGTATTGCCGATGGTTGGTGTGGGTTCCGAGATGGGCGGGTAGACTCACATGGCTCAAGAGGGGGCCAGAAGGGCTAAACCTTAGAGGGCGATCTTGGGTTTAGACATGCATTGTAAAGGCTTTGTAGTAATCTCTCGCCGACACACCAAAGGAAGTGTGTTCTTAGCGCTTGGCATTAAGGGATGATCATGTCTTGTGGGTAAAATTGTACAACCTCTGCGAGTGTAAACTATTGAATAGCCGTGTCGCGGTCATGGACAAGGCCGGGATTTCACACGGGTATAGAGTATTTTCTTGAAATGTGGAATGGTTGGGATGTGAACGGGGGAGTTCACTGTTGTTTTGTTGTCTCAAGCTATACTTTTGAATTGTGTGGTTGATACTTGTTTCGAATGATGAAGGGTGATGCCTCGTCATTTTGTTCATGTTGTCTACCATTGATTTATCAGTTATTTATTATTGTTTTTATCAATTTGCCTTCAATCTATTTATTGTATTTAAATTCAAGTTATTGCTTTCCTGCAAATGAACCATATAACTATCCTTTGTCAAGCCGTGCATGAATATATTGCATCATTTCCCTCGGCTTGTTGAGTCGTTTGTACTCACGGCTTTATGCCCCTTTGTTCGATTCTTTGAGGAAGGACCGGTAATGAGTATCAAGAGGAGGAGTACTATGAAGACTAAATCGACTAGGAGGCGTTCCCAGACGATTGCTCGTGGCATGTCGAATAGCCCAAGTTATTTTATTTCTGCCGCAGATTTTTATTTGTTTCCTTAAGCCAAGAGGCATTGGTGTATGAACCTTGACCATAAGGTCGTTTGCTTTATTCAATAATAATTTGTTTCTTCTTAGTTATTTGATGTATGGAATGATATGTCATCTATGTTTCCATTGTGTGCACTAGCATGATCTGGACTAGTGCGGTATACGAGAGGTTTCGGATTGCACATCCGGTCCCGCAGAGATGGTATCGAGCCATATCATTGTTGGTCGCTTTCTTAGTTAGCATGGTCTTCAAAATTATTTTCTAAATCAAACCAACAAATTGGTATTTAATAGTTTGTCTCTTCTCATCTTATTCTTAGGTTCTTATTCCTCTCCTTTCTTTGAAACATTGCTTTGAAATTTAAATTGATCTTATCCCATTAAACTTCTTGAAAGCCATGGATCTTACGCAAGGAAACAAATCAAGGGGCGATGATCAAGCCGTCGAAGAGTATATCAGAAGACTACCATATAAGATAGGTTTGTGGTGCTCTATGGTGTTTGAGCCTGCCATTCTCTTTTGGTTTAGCTACGTTTAGTCTGCGTATACTAGGATTTTTGTTGCTTGTGTGCCGGGTATGTTGTACACTTGCCTCCAAACAGTGTTACAAGCTGTACCTTAAATTGAAAGCTTTATTTGGTTCTTTATTTTGTAGCCTTTTCGGCTATGTCTTTGGTTGACCTTTGTTCTTGGGTATTACCTTCTCCCTAGAAGACCTTACCACTTTCCTATTGCTTTTCCTCTTACCTATTAAACCCTTGTCTTTGCGCGCAATGGTTGACACTTTCGTTAGAGCCGGTCGCGATTAGCGATGGATGCCAATGCTAATGCGGCGCCAGATGCCACCCGCCACCTCCTCTGTAGTAGCGGACGAGAACTTGGGACATTTCTTGGCAGCTCGGACTCGGCTTATGAATACAATGATGAGAATATGAACAATATGATGAATCGGCGAGAATCGAGCTGCAGTTGCCCTAGCAAACTTGTTGAACCAACAAAATCAAAATGCTTGCCAAGACTCTCCTCGGCTAATGCCCTCGGTCCAAGCTAGCGAAATTCATGAGGACTTGTCCGCCTACCTTCTCAACTCCTCGTAACCATTGGATGCGAGATGATTGGATTCGCTCCATTGAAAAAAAGCTCGCTATTGCTCGATTACGGATCATGAGAAAGTTCTTTATGCCGCTCATCGGTTTGAAGGCACCGCCGTGAATGGTGGGAGAACTACATTGCCGCCCATGATGACCCTCAAACCATCATTTGGGCGAGTTTTCATTGCTTTTAGCCATTCCCATATCCACGATGGAAAGGTAGAGATGAAGAAGAATGAGTTCGAGGAGCTAAAGCAAGAAGGGATGTCGGTGAGTGAATATCTCAATAAGTTCACTTAACTTGCTCGCTATGCCCCGAAGATGTAGCCACAGATGATGCTCGCGAGAAAAGGTTCAAGCGTGGGCTCAACCCGAGATTAAAGGTACAAGTCATTGGCAGCGACTATGCAGATTTCCGAAGACTTGGTAGACAAAGCTATGCTCATTGAGGAGTCTCGTCGTGAGTTGGAAGAATCCCACAAGAGGAAGATGATGCAACATGGAGCTCATCGAAATCACCGCATGAGCGGGTCCAATGCTCAACGACACGCTTTCGTTTCACTACTCCTCCATCGGCGATGAGAACACACCTTGACACCTCGCCCGGCTCCTTGAGCAACCCTAACATCAACGCCAACAAACAATCCGCCTCGAGAGGACCAGTAATCCAGCTGCAGTAGTCACATGCTTCAATTGCCATGAGCGTGGTCACTATGCTAATAACTGCCCTAGGAAGCAAGCTGTGACACCCGTTTGTTTCAACACAGGATCGACACGGTCAAGACCCCGCACTTGAGAACAGGGGCGTGGAGCCTCCCGGACCCCAAATCAAGCTACCAGACTCCACCGCTTGTTGGAAGAGGCCGCGTGAATCATGTCACCACTGAGGATGCCCAGTCTGCATCAGACGTCATACTAGGTAAGCTCCTAGTCAACTCAGCATCTGCCATGGTTTTGTTTGATTACGGAGCTACGCGTTCGTTTGTTTCTCGAATTTTGCTGCAAATCATCACTTAAAGACAAGGCCTTTGAAAAGCTGTTTTATTGGTGCAATCACGGTTCGGTTTGAGTCTGAACCAAGGCTGCCCCGAAATTAAGATATTAATCGGAGGGTAGAATTCTAGTCAACCTCATTGTCCTAGACACCAAATCCTAGATATAATCCTAGGAATGGATTGGCTCTCCAAGAACCAAGCGTTTTTGGATTGTGGAAATAGAGATCACATTAACGATCCGGATGGAACAAAGCTAAAGTTTCAAGTGCAGTAGATCGGTCAGAAGGAATAAAAGTTTGTAGTGCCAAAGGAATAAGTTTAGAAGATGTGCCAATTGCTAGAGAGTTTCTGATGTGTTTCGGATGAGTTGCGGAATGCCACCGATAGAGATATAGAGTTCTTGATTGAGCTAGTTCTGGGCATACCCATTTCAAGAGATCGTATAGGATGCACTGCTAATGAGTTAGGTGAAGTAAAAAACAGATCAAAGAGTTGCAAGATCGGGGTTTTGTTAGACCAAGTTCTTCGCCATGGGGAGCCCCGGTTCTTCTAGTGGAAAAGAAGGATGGAACTTAGGGATATGTGTAGACTATCGTGCTCTAAATGAGGTCACCATTAAGAATAAGTACCCTCTGCCAAGGATTGATGATTTGTTCGACCAGCTTCAAGGAGCAGGAGTATTCTCGAAGGTTGACTTGAGGTCAGGTTACCATCAATTGAAGATTCGTAAAGAGGATATACCCAAAACAGCTTTTGTGACTCGATATGGACAGTATGAGTATACTGTGATGTCTTTTGGTTTGACCAATGCCCCTGCCTATTTCATGACCACGATGAATAAAGTATTCATGGAATATTTAGACAAGTTTGTCGTTGTCTTTATCGATGACATTCGGTCTATTCAAGAGTGAGGCGAAACATGAGGATCACTTGCGGAAAGTATTGACAAAGCTAAGAGAACATCAACTCTATGGTAAGTTCGATGGCGTGAGTTACGGATGAAAGAAGTTGCTTTCTAGGTCACGTTATATCGGCGAAGGTGTCGCCATTGACCCCGGTAAAGTGAGAGATGTGCTCAATTGGGAGTCACCAAGACGGTAACCCAAGTTAGAAGTTTCCTTGGAATGGCGGGATATTATCGCCGTTTCATAGAAGGTTTTCGAAAAGCTAGACCGCTCATCCAACTTTTGAAAAAGGAGAAGAAATTTGCTTGGACATCGAGTGTGGCGAAGTTTTGAGAGCTAAAGAAGTGTTTGACAACCGCCCGATGCTTGTTTTGCGAGATATCGAAAGGACTTTGAGATATTTTGTGATGCATCCGTCAAGGACTCGGTTGTGTGCTAATGCAAGATAAGAAGGTTGTGGCATATGCTTGCGTCGACTAAGGCCACATGAAGTCTACTATCCGACCCATGATTTGGAATTAGGCTGCAGTAGTGCATGCTCTAAAGATTTGGCGACATTACCTCATCGATGTCGTTGTGAGGTGTACTGCGATCATAAGAGCACAAGTACATTTTACCCAAGCGAACTCAATATGAGGCAAAGAAGATGGTTAGAGCTAATCAAGGACTATGACATTGGTATTCATTATCATCCAGGCAAAGCTAATGTCGTAGCTGATGCTTTAAGTAGAAAGAGTTATTGTAATACCTTGATGATTAAGGAAAGTCAACCAGCACTCTATGAGGAATTTCAGAAGCTCAGTCTAGAAGTGGTGCAAGAAGGTTACTTAGCAACTTTGGAAGTCGACCAACATTGGAAGATCGGATCAGGAAGCCCAAGGCGATGATCACGAGATATCAAGGAGATCAAGAGTAATATGAAGAAAGGAAAAGCCCGGATTCATCAAGATGAAAAGGGTACAAGTGTGGTATGAGAATCGTATTTGTGTACTGATCGAGAAAAGAGCTCAAGGAGTACATTACTCAAAAAGCGCATGAGACATTATACTCCATTCACCCTAGAAGTACCAAGATGTATCAAGACCTCAAGGAGAGGTATTGGTGGCCTAGTATGAAGCGTGAGATTGCGAGAATATGTTGCTCTTTGTGATGTTTGCGAGAAGGTTAAAGCGAGCATCGAGGCCGGCGAGGATTGCTTGACCATTGAAGATTCAGTGGAAGTGGGAAGAGATTGGTATGGATTTCATTCGGACTTCCTAAGACCCAAGTAGGTTATGATTCGATCCGGGTGATAGTGGATCGATTGACTAAGGTAGCTCACTTCATTCGATTAAGACTACCTACAGGAGATAAATTGGCGAAATTATATATGTCAAGGATTGTCGGTCTTCATGGAGTGCCTAAGAAGATAGTCTCCGATAGAGAACTCGGTTTACCTCTCGTTTTGCGAGCTTGTATGAAGCTATGGGAACTCATCTCGAGTTTAATCTTGCCTATCACCCTCGGTGATGGACAAAGCGGCGCGTGAACCAGATTCTTGAGGATGTGCTAAGAGCTTGTGCTTTGACCTATGGTGCAAAATGGGACAAGTGTTTGCCCTATGCAGAGTTTTCTTACAATAATAGTTATCAGGCCAGCCTGCAAATGTCTCCTTCACGAGCTCTCCGCCGTCCGATCGCCCTCCGACGTCTCGGATCAAGCCGCGTCATCCCCGCCGCATCTTCATCCCGTGGCCGTCCTATTCGGATCCGGCGTTCGGATTTTGCCGCGTGGCTAGCCCACGTCGATCCATCGTCGTCGGCAGCGTCTCACCGCCATATGTGCGCCCGTGGCAAGCCACGTCGGACCTAGCGACGCGTCGGCGCCACCTCGGCCCTAAGCCGCCAGCGTGGCATGCCACGTCGGCGCTGATGCCGCATCACCGAAGGTCTCCTCGGTGCTCTCGGTCTACCATGGACCGTGCCAGCGACGTCTGGGCCCCACCGTCGGAGGGAATTCTTTTTCCTTTTTCTGATTTTCGAAAATGAGAAATTCCAGCCAATCAGAAGCTGACACGTGTCACCCTTTCCGAAATTTTCTGATTTTCTCTGAATTAAATCTTCCGAAGACCCGTTCTCCTTCGTCCGAACTCCGATTGAGCCGATTCAAATTTCTAAATTTTTGTAAAATCGAGATCTACATTCCAGAACCATTTATTTTCAATTTTGAGCTTGTTTTCTCCTCTGTTTTGTATTTATTTGATTTCGTTGCTTTATTTTCCGGTAGACGCGAATCCCGAGGGAGTGAACGGAGACTTCGAAGACCAAGAATCAGCACTTGAACAACAAGGAAAGTCGTAGACCTTTTATCATATTGAACCCATGTTTGCAAAAGTACTTTGTTTTATACAATTGCATGCTATTTGTGTAACAATGCTAGTTTACGGGAGTAGCTATTTACCTGTTTGAGTATGCCCCATTGATTATTGGAATGCCATGTATCCATTGTTAACCATAGGTTGGGACATTGTTAGTTGGACATAATCATAGTACCAGCACTGGGTTATCGTAGCTATGCTTAGCCATGCTTAGTAGTCCGATGGGATTCATATCACTTGTGAGCTAATGTTAATCTTGACTTAATGAGATATTGAATTGTGGTACATTGACCCTTTGTTGTAAACTTGTTGTACCATGGCGAGGATGCCATTGGTTTTGGGTTGAACAAAATGTTTCTCTCGGGCAATTGATGCGTGCGATAAAGGGGTCTTTGTTTAGCACATTGGGATGTGGTTTGTCTTGCTAAGACAATTTAAGGACTTAATCTTGTGCGCCATTGAGCTGGGCCTAACCGTGCAACCACAAGTCCGGTATGGGACGGACCTAGTGATTAATTTGCAATGTCGAGACTTGAGTATTGCCGGTGGTTGGTGTGGGTTCGAGATGGACGGGTAGACTCACATGGCTCAAGAGGGGCCCCGAGGGAAACCTTAGAGGGCGATCTTGGGTTTAGACATGCATTGTAAAGGCTTTGTAGTGATCTCTCGTGACACACCAAAGGAAGTGTGTTCTTAGCGCTTGGCATTAAGGGATGATCATGTCTTGTGGGTAAAGGTGTACAACCTCTGCGAGTGTAAACTATTGAATAGCCGTGTCCGCGGTCATGGACAAGCAGGGATTTCACACGGGGTATAGAGTATTTTCTTGAAATGTGGAATGGTTGGGATGTGAGCAGGGAGTTCACTTTGTTGTTTTGTTGTCTCAAGCTATACTTTTGAATTGTGTGGTTGATACTTGTTTGAATGATGAAGGGTGATGCCTCGTCATTACTCGTTCATGTTGTCTACCATTGATTTATCGATTATTTATTATTGTTTTTATCAATCGCCTTCAATCTATTTATTGTATTTAAATTCAAGTTATTGCTTTCTGCAATTGAACCATATAACTATCCTTTGTCAAGTCGTGCATGAATATATTGCATCATTTCCTCTGACTTGTTGAGTACGTTTTGTACTCACGGCTTTATGCTTGTTGTTCGATTCTTTGAGGAAGGACCGTAATGAGTATCAAGAGGAGGAGTACTATGAAGACTACGTCGACTAGGAGGCGTTCCCGCACGATTACTGTGGTATGTCGAATAGCCCAAGTTATTTTATTTCATTTGAGCTTTTTTATTTGTTTCCTTAAGCTAAGAGGCATTGGTGTATGAACCTTGACCATAAGGTCGTTTGCTTTATTCAATAATAATTTGTTTCTTCTTAGTTATTTGATGTATGGAATGATATGTCATCTATGTTTCCTTTGTGTGCACTAAGCGTGGTCTGGACTAGTCACGATACCTGAAGGTTTCGGTTTGCACATCCGGGTCCCGACACGTAGCCACTCGACAAGCAGTCGGGCGACCATGCCACGTGGCCATCCGACGAGCAGGCGAGCCCATTGTCGACCATCTGCATAAGCAAATTTGGGGAGGCTTGTGCGAAGCATTCGTCGAGATCTGGCGTATCATAGCCATTAAATGCGCATGGGAGCCATTAAATGCGCGGGGAGCCATTGCAGCACTCCTGAAGGCCATTTAATAGGCGTGACTCCCAGACGCCATGATGACCTGTCCCTCTGACTGAGCCAGCTTCACCAACTCCCGTTCCATCTACACCGCCCAAGGAGAGACGGGGAGACGCGTGTACTAGGCATTCGTCATGCAGCGTCCGAACCCCTCCCCTCGGGTGATCCGAAGACAGGCAACATCAAGCAACGGCGTAGACAAAGAGGCTCTAAGGGACAGTAGCGACAGGACTAGACGCAGTCAATGTAATTAATGTAAAACCACTCCCTCTGCTTGCCCTAACTAGTCCCAGGAGTATATAAGGGAGCTAGTGTGCATGAGCCGAGGAGGTCGGTGAATCAGTTCACAACAGAGAGGAAATTACTAGCTCAAACGATCGAAAGATCGGGCGAACTAAGAACGAGCAGCATACTAGAGCAACACGAGCTTGAGCAGGACGTAGGGCTATTACCCGCATTGGGGGCCCGAACCTGAGTAAATCCCTATGTGTTCTTGAGCTTCCTGTCCTACTCATCACACGGAGAGAGTAGAGAAGAGAGCCGAGAGTGACGTAGCTGCGATGACCCCGTGCATCAAACTTCGGTTATATACTCGAACCAACAGCATGCGCACAAACCGCCGACGAGGCGTGCGGTAGGGGTGGTAGTAGCTGTTTCACTCTTTGCTTTCTTTGGCGGATCGTCGAGCGCCGGCAGCAAAGATGGAGACTTCGCGCTCCAACCAGGTGGGGGATCGTCCGACGCCTTCCATAGAAGGCAGCGGCGCCCCCACCGTGGTAGGAGCGTAGCCGGTCTGACGGCGACTAGCGATGGAGGAGGCCACGCCGGTCCAGAATTTACAAGTGGCCCGCCTCCTCCTGGAGCACCTGCCGGTGGAGTTGGGGGTGACATCCCAGCAGCGCCATGACTGCGGGACATCGCCCGCCTCATGGACGCGGCCCAGCTCCACTCGGAGGCATCAGAACGGCCGGATACATCTGGTATCCAGTGGTCGAAGTCACGTGCGGAGCGCACGCAAGCTTCGAGCCACTCAAGCGAGCAACGCCCACATCACGGTGGGCGAAGCAAGGGAAAGGGTATTCTGGGCGCAAGTCCCGCTCTCATCGGGGGTCGTGCGATGGCTCCAAGACCATCTCGCGTGTCCCCCGGGCATGAGGGGAGCGCCCGCGAAGATCTTAGGGCTCATTTGGAGGAGCGACGGTGGGGGCGCGGTGGTGACTGCGCGTCGAGTTACAGCGTCGTCAAGCACAGGAGCAGGGCCGCAGTAAGCGAATGGCTCCTGAAGAAGATGACTTCTCCCACGACCAGGACTTCCCTACAGAGGAGGAGACCTTCTCCTCCGAGTCTTGCGGGAGCCAAGTCCCGTGCTCCCTAGCGCGGCCCTCGGGCCAAGGTTCCAGGGGGTTGCGTGGTTTTCCCTACGACGTGGGGTGCTAGGCATTCTCCAACCGGCTGCACCGTGTCGCGTGGCCAAAAAGGTTTCACCCAGCAACCATCGAGAAATACAATGGCACCACGAACCCGGAGGAGTTTCTGTAGATCTACACCACGGTGGTGCGGGCTACTAGCGGCTCCGAGAAGGTTATGGCGAGCTATCTCCCGACAGCCTTGGCGGGCTCCGCCCGTTCTTGGCTGATGAACCTCTCGAGGGGGTCGGTGCACTCATGGGCGGAGTTGTGTGGCCAGTTTGTCACCAACTTCTAGAGCTCCTACGCCTAGCCAGGTGTGGACACTACTACAGACTGCCTCATCCGCGACCCCCCCATCACTGCCGGGTAGGTATGAGCCGGCAGTGATAACATTATCACTGCAGGTTCTAACTTCAATCGGCAGTGATAATATTATCACCGCCGGTTCTAACTTCAATCGGCAGTGATAAGAATAGTATAAATTTCTCGCAGGAATGGAGGCAATATCATTACCGGTTTAATAGAGAACCGGCAGTGATAAGAAGATATCCTTTGCCGGTTTATATATAAACCGTAGTGATTTATCATTGCGGTTCTATAGTAAAAGCGGCAGTGATAAGACCATTTTCACTTTATGGCTTTCTTTAGAGAACGGCGATGGTATTCTTGTTCATATGAAAGCATAAGAAACATTGTAATTTATCTACTTACAGAACATATGAAAGCATATTAGTTAAAAAAACAGAACATATGAAAGCAAATTTGTAATTTGCGGGATATGTATTAATTAAAATACAGAACATTTACAAAACATAATTAGGTATATCGTCTATTATTACATATTTAGTCCTAATTATAATAGGCCAATGGCGCGAAGCCCTATATCCAAAAGTCGTCGTCCTCCTCCTCCTCCTCCTCGTCGCCGGAGCTGCCGCTTGATGACTGATCGGAGTTGCGGCGGTGCTCGTCCTCCTTCTCCTCCGAATCCGATTCGGTGGCGGAGTTGGTCTTGCCCCAACGCCGTAGTTCCTCGCCGCCGTCGCTGTCGTCGTCGTCGCCCCCTCCTCCTTCTCCTCCTTTGCCTCCTCTTCCTCCTCCTCCGCTTCCACCTCCTCCTTCTCCTCCTCCTTCTCCTCCTTCTCTAGCGACGGAGCGGGGCTTTGCCCAACACGTGCTCGCTTCTTGGGGGGTGCCATTTTTGCAACAATAGTGGATTGTGTGGGGGGTGCCATTCTTGCAACAATAGTGGCATTATATAGAGGCGAATGGGAAGAACAGCAGTTAGCGAGAGGAATGTGAAGTGCAACGGTTGGCGCGGATGAAGAGCGAACAAGCGGCGAGAGGAATGGGCGGCAGCGACGGTTGGGTTGGCGCGGTAGTTTGAAGGGTGGGGCGTATCACTTTGCGGTTTATATTACCAGCGGCGGTGATAATCGGTTATCACTTGCGGTTAATACCTATAACCGTAGTGATATATTACTGCCGGTTTACTTTACAACCGCAATGATATTTAAAGTTCTTGCGGTTCGTATATTCAACGGCGTTGATATGTATTTTCGCGCAACCCAATTTTCGCGTAGTATGACCTTATCACTTTTGGTTACTGCGCAGAGCCGTGCGGTGATAAGCTATTTTCCGCGTAATATGACTTTATCACTTGCTGTTCTTCGCAGAGCGGCGGTGATAAGCTATTTATATAGCAATCCACGACGCGCCTTTCACCGTACGAAGCGAAGAGAGGAGCTCTTTGCTCGGTTGTATTTTCTTGGAGAGGTCTTTTAGAAATTTTGTGTTAGTATTTTGTTCATATTTTTCATCGAATCGACATCTTCTCCGTATGAGCGAGAATAAAGAGGAGTGTATTATCTTGGCGAGTTCTTCTTTGAAAAATTGTATTAAAATTTTTCGAGGTTCTTGACTTGATCTATGTTATATTTGTCGTAAAATTTTACTTTCTGAGTCTTGTAGATGTTGATAATTCTTGATTATGCAGTGTGAGCAGTTTATGTAAGTCTTGCTCAAATTAAGATCTAGCTAAATTATTGAATAAATTATAATTCATATTGTAATGGATGTTTAAGTAATAAAATTGCTAGATTGACAATTATGCATAATTGTAATTAATTTAATTAATGAAAATTTGGTTATATGGGTTTTAATAGTAAAGATTGCTAGATGAATTATAAATAGTGAGAATTGCTAGTTGAATATTTAAATAATGGGAAATGGTAGATGGATTTTGCAATAATGAAAGTTGCAACATAAATAATTATTTAAAAATATATCCTTATATTCAATTATATGTTTGCTTGTTGTAGATTAATTTAATTTAATAGCTAGCGCTACATAACAAAATGAAATGAAGAAATCTTCTAAATAATTAAAAAATGCTATATGGATATTTAAATAGTGAAAAAGGTTTGATGTAATATATAGGCAAATTTGCTAGATGTATTTGTAAAACTAATCATTTACAATTATATTGTTATTTGCGATAAATTCATATCCATTTTAGTGATGTAGTGGATGTTTAAGTAATAAAATTGCTAGATGGACAATTATGCATAATTGTAATTAATTTAATTAATGAAAATTTGTTATATGGATTTTTAATAGTAAAGATTGCTAGATGAATTATAAATAGTGAGAATTGCTAGTTGAATATTTAAAAAGTGGAAAATGGTAGATGGATTTTGCAATAATGAAAGTTGGAACATAAATAATTATTTAGAAATATATCCTTATATTCAATTATATGCTTGTTTGTTGTAGATTAATTTAATTTAATAGCTAGCGCTACATAACAAAATGAAATGTAGAAATCTTCTAAATAATTAAAAAATGCTAGATGGATATTTAAATAGTGAAAAAGGTTTGATGTAATATATAGGCAAAATTGCTAGATGTATTTGTAAAACTAATCATTTACAATTATATTGTTATTTGCAATAAATTCATATCCATTTTAGTGATGTAGTGGATGTTTAAGTAATAAAATTGCTAGATGGACAATTATGCATAATTGTAATTAATTTAATTAATGAAAATTTGTTATATGGATTTTAATAGTAAAATTGCTAGATGATCAATTATAAATAGTGAGAATTGCTAGTTGAATATTTAAATAATGGAAAATGGTAGATGGATTTTGTAATAATGAAAGTTGGAACATAAATAATTATTTAGAAATATATCCTTATATTCAATTATATGCTTGTTTGTTGTAGATTAATTTAATTTAGCTAGCGCTACATAACAAATTACAATTATATTGTTATTTGCGATTATGTGCTTATAATGTGTTTATCGTTTTAATTAATTAGCAATGCATGACTCTTGTAAAGAATAAATTATTTTGATATTGTTTGTTCATATCTTTGGAATGTAGTTTGATATAATTAATCGTAGATGGACCGAAGGTCGATGTATGACACGGAATCGTCGCGGTCGAGTTTTTAATGGTGTGACTTGTTTTACGAATGCTTGGTGCGGCACACAAGTCGAAACTGGCGGACTATATGTGTTGTCCATCGTTGATTGCAAAAATGAGAAGATGTTTTGTAACATAGAGTCGATCGTGCACACTTGCTTGAAAGGGTTTCAAAGGTGGCTATACCTATTGGGTGAGCACGGTGAAGATGATATTGTACATGAAGGGCAACACATTGATGAAGATGATATTGTACATGAAGGGCAACACATTGATGAAGATGATGGAGACAACAATATGGCGGCGGTATATGGCGGCGGTGGAAGATGCGTTCGTTGATACCCACGAAGATGATCTAGATCAAATCTTTGCGTGATGGGGAGGGGACTTCACGAGTGAAAAGGAGTTTCAAAAGTTCCAGCGTATGGTAGAGGACTCTACAATGCCATTGTACCCGCCGCAAGGAGGAGCATGTAAAGTGCATACCGTGCTTTCACTCTGCGAGCTTGAAGGCAAGAATTGGTTGGTCCGATAAGAGCTTTCTTGAGTGTTATGTCTCTTGGGGACTTGCTTCGGAGGGTAATATGTTGCCTTCAACTACGTGCAGAGCCAAGCGGGTTATGCGCCTGCTGGAATTGGAAGTACAAAGAATACGCATGTCCAAACAATTGCATATTGTATCGCAATGAGTTTGCGAACATGGATGCTGTATTGTTTGCAAAGCAAAGCGGTATAAGAACAACGACGAGCGATATCGAGAACGAAGATGTCGGGGTGGGCGTAGAAGAAGAGGTGTCCCCATAAGGTGGTGTGGTATTTCCCTATAATCCCCCGCCTAAAGCGATTGTTTGCGAACAAAAGGCATGCCCAATTGCTACGATGGCACGCCGAAGAGCGTAAGAAGGATGGAATGCTCAGACACCTGCTGATTCTGTGCAATGGAGGAACATCGACAGAAAATATAAGAAGCACTTTGCATATGATGTGAGGAATATAAGGTTGGGTTGAGTACGGTGGGATGAATCCTTTTGGCAACATGAGTAGTCGTCCACGAAGACTTGGCGGTGACTTTATGCATCTACAACCTTCCTCCTTGGCTTTGCATGAAATGAAAGTACATTATGATGCCACTATTGATCCAAGGGCCGAGCAACCCGGCAATGATATCGATGTGTACCTCAAACCATTGGTTGAAGATCTTCTAATATTATGGAGCGATGGTGTATGCGGTATGGGATGAGTATAAAAGAAAACTTTATCCTACGGGCATTATTGTTCATAACCATTAATGATTATCCTGCTCTTGGCAACCTATCGGGCAGAACGACAAAAGGCTTCAGCGGATCGTCCGATTACTGGATGATCTGACTAGCCGGTGGGTGAAGAACTGCCGAAAAATGGCTTACATGCGGCATCGTAGGTTCCTCATAAGGATCACCCATACCGCAATAATAAGAGAGCTTTTGACGGGACAAAGGAGACGCCTTAGCTCAGAAGAATCACACTAAAAACAGATATTTGCCGCTGTAAAGGATCTTACAATTATTCATGGAAAGGAAAGGCGGTACATCTATTCCGACTTCCCGGATAAGGCTCCTTTGTGGAAAAAGAAATCGATATTTTGGATCCTACCTTATTGGCGGCACTGGAAGTTCGACACGCAATCGACGTCATGCACATAGAGAAGAACGTGTGTGATAGCTTGCTTGGTATCTTCTTGGACATACCTAGCAAAGCGAAAGATACACTTCAAGCAAGGATGGACCTCGAAGATATGAAATCGAGAAAAGAGGCGCATCATGAAGAAATGGATCTGAGCAAAAGTACCTTCCCGCAACTCGCTACACTTTGAGCAAGAAAGAGAAAATTAGCGTTTGCGAATGCTTGCACGGAATTAAAGTTCCGTCTGGTTACTCTGCTAACATAAAGAGACTAGTCTTAATGAAAGACTTAAAGTTTATTGGTATGAAGTCTCATGATTGCCACGTGATGATGACACAGATGCTTCCAATTGCAATTAGGGGGGTTCTGCCCGAGAAAGTCCAAGACCCAATTATCAAGTTGTGTTCATTCTTCAACGCGATTTCACAGAAGGCCATCGATCCATTAATACTAGATAAGGCTGCGGGAAGGCGTGGTCCACACTGCGTGCGAGCGTGAGATGTGTTTCCCTCCATCTTTTTTGATATTATGGTCCATCTCATTGTTTACATTGTGAAAGAGATCTGATTCTTAGTCCCGTATTTCTACATCGATGTACCCTTCGAGAGATTCATGGGGTTATAAAGAAATATGTTAAATCAAATCGATTGGAAGGCTACATTGCCGATGGTTTGAGGAACCGAGGAGGTCATTGAGTTCTGCGTCGATTACATGGATCTCAAACCGATTGGTGTGCCTCTGTATCTCGGCATGAGGAAGGCTACTGAGGAAAGGGACACTAGGCGAGAAATCGATGCGTACTAGCAATCTAGCTGCATTTACACAAGCACATTTCGTAGTTTTGGGACAATCAGTTGTGGTGGCCCCGTATGTCGACATGCACAAGAACGTGCTATCCAAAACAAACCCGTGGAGGTCGAGAGGTTTGGCTCGCGAGAAACACGAGAGATAATTTGGCGATTGGTTGCGTAGACACATGATGCGTCTGGAGACAGATCGCACTCGGTTGAAAGTGTTGGCTCGAGGGACCGTCAACTTCAATTCGAACATTCCAAGGATCGACATAAATGGTTTTACATTTTATACAAGAGCGCAAGATAAAAAGAGCACCAATCAAAATTGCGGTATTCAGTATAGATGCCTATGATAGCAATGGAAATAGGCAAACCTACTCTGATTCATAGAAGAGATTTGGGAGCTTGACTATGGACCTTTGAAGGTCCCTCTCTTCGGTGCCAATGGGTCGACTTCCGTGGCGTGAATATCGATAAGTCGGCATCACTACCGTGGACCTCAAACTCGTCGGATCTGAGAGAAGAACCATTCGTACTTACTAATTCTATTACACAAATCTTCTTTATGGCGACCGGCTAACAATGAGCACCACGTGGTTATTCAAGGAAAAATAAGGATTGTCGGAGTTGAGAATGTTGTCGACGAGGAAGAGTACAACCAATTTGATGAGCTTCCCCTTTTGGAGAGGGCGTTGACCTAAGTACCATGGAAGAGTAGTGACGGTACGTACATACGCCATGATCATAACGAAGGTCGAATCGTAGCTTAGTTGTAGTAATGAAATGTATGCTTTCTTTTGTATGAACGACATGTTTATTTTCTCATATGTAACAATTAATGTAATATATGCAATAATGGAAATTGAGGTTATGCTTTCTTTTGATGAAATTGAAAGTTTCACTTAATTGGTCGGAGATTAGCATATCACTGCATTTGGATTTTTGTGATTTTGACTGCACTTGAATTTGTTTGAATTTGACAACATTTGTTGTTCAATTTGCAAGCATTATTTGATTTTTCAAATATTAAAACAATTAAAATAGTTAGCAATCTGATTTTTATAATTTTAGAACCTAATAAAATTTAGGGAAATATTTAAATAAAATATTAGATGTCCTATAGTATGCCTCCAAAAATTTTAAGAGAATTTGGATCAAATTTAATAGAATTTGGCGAGCCTATCACTTCTTAGGTTGTACATATGGGCCTAGCGAGAACTATTCGCTATCACTTGCGGTTGTACATATTGACCGGCAGAAATATTCCACTATCACTG
Organism: Guadua angustifolia; assembly: GCA_036346375.1. NCBI lineage: Eukaryota > Viridiplantae > Streptophyta > Magnoliopsida > Poales > Poaceae > Guadua > Guadua angustifolia. The sequence goes on from CM070501.1 coordinate 10,769,586, forward strand.
CCGGTTGTACAAAGGACCGGCAGTAATATTCCACTATCACTGCCGGTTGTACAATGGACCGGCAGTAATATTCCACTATCACTGCCGGTTGTACAATTGACCGACACTAATATACTATCAGTGCCGGTTGTTTTATTGAACCAGCAGTGATAGTCCACCCCTATAAATATACTTTTACCGCGCTCTCCTTTTAGTTACCCTAACCCTAGCCCGCGCCCTCCTCTCACTTTTACTGCGCTGTCGCCTCGGAGCTCCCCTCCGCCGCCGTGCCTCGGACCACCGCCATCGGCTCGCGTCAGAGCTCCCCGCCGCCGCTTCGACTCGGGCCGCCGTCGCCTCGCTTCGCCTCGGACCGCCACGTCGCCTCGACTCAGGCCGGCCCCCATCGCCTCCCCACCGTCGCCTTGACCTCCACGCCGCCTCCCCACCGTCGCCTCAACCTCCCCACCGTCTCCCGCCGTCGCGTCGGCTCCCCACCGTCTCCCGCCGTCGCCTTGGTACGCTCTTGCGATGTGTGAATGTGCATGTGCAGATGTGAATGTGCAGATGTGAATGTGAATGTGAATGTGCTAAGGGCCACCAATTCGTTTGGCTTAGGGTTCCAAAGATTCTTCATGTGAATGTGCAGATGAATGCTAAGGGCCACCAATTTTGGCTTGGGGACCTAGCATGTGGGATGTGGGATAGTGTTGATGAGGATTTGGGACCTAAATAGACAATTTGTGACAACTAATTTGTGACAATCTGTTCTTTTTGATTTGCTGATGCTTGCTGTGACATCTTGTTAGTTTAAGCTCTGATTGGTAGTTGAGCAACATATTATGTTCCATTGTGATGAAATATTTTTCCAACTATTTGTCTAATTAGTGTTCAATACTGTTGTCACTTTACTTCTGTTAGTAGCACTTCTCTATCTATATTTTGTTTAGTTCAGTTGATAATGTTGTTTGACACTGATCTAAATGTTCAATTGCTATCGGTGATGATGGTTGCTGTCTGGAGCTTAAAAGTTTCGCAAAAAAAAAGAGACGTGTTACGAGAGTTGTTTGGCATATTTGAATGTCCAGTGCCGGTGTTTGCATATCGGTGCTTGTCTCTTCAATGCTTTGGAGGGATAGCTGAGTTGAGGTTTTTGTATTGATTGGAATGGTTTTGTTCCAAGTAGCTCATGGCAGCGAGTGTTGGTACTTGGTTTTTTTTGGGAGAAAGTTCATTTAATGCCGTTGGTAATCGTGATGATGTATGGTTACTATCTGAACTTTTCCAGTTTCAATATATGGAACTGGGGTATCTGTTGATGTCCTCTTGATCTAAAAAAAATGTTCAATTGCTATGTCAACTAGTTGATCAAAACACTATTTGTTGATGAGTATTAGGCATTGAACCAGTAGACTTTACTCTATTTTCCTTAGTCTGATCAGTACTACATATCTGCCATTGCTCACTATCGGTGTTACTTCATTGTCTTTATCTTTGCTCTGTTAGCTTAATTAGTTGGCTCTTGATCTGAATAATAATTGCTTGGTAAAATAGCTAGCTAACTAATCCAAACTTCATTTCATGATTAAACTTAGCAAATATTTAATCTCTTGATCTGAATGTATCTTTGGCCGAATATAATCTGTTAACAGCGAGCTTGATTATCAATTTTTTTAATGTGTATGTTAAGGTGGTAAGGGTTCGAAACTAAGGTAAGGTTGTCACAAATTAGTCTATTACTCGTCCCTCGTGGCGAGGAGGGCCTTTGGGCAACCCAACATCTGAGAACACTCTAAATAAACAAGTTGAGCTTTATGCTAGTTGCCTTATTCATTTTTCTGCCCTTGTGCTGTTTTGATCATTTTGCTCTATGGTTATTTATATTGTAGCCAAAAGTAAACTTCAATTTGGTGCTTTGTATATGTTCTTGAAAGATGTATACATGTGTTGTATATATTTGTTTTGTACAGATGTATACATGTGTTGTAAATATTTGTTTTGTGCCACTAATTGTAATAGTAAGTAGATGTAATAGTTGTAGTTCATTTAGTTAATACTCCGTGCACGGGACTTTTGGGTGACAGTGAGCATATACTTAAGTGGAGTATGGGTGTCACCTCTTAAGTCTTTCAAATATTTGTATGTGTTCTTTTAAATATTTGTATGTGTTCTTCAGTGGAGTATGGGTGACTTTCGGGTGACAGTGAGCATACACTTAAGTGGAGTATGGGTGTCACCTCTAAGTCTTCCAAATATTTGTATGTGTTCTTTTCAATATTTGTATGTGTTCTTCAGTGGAGTAGGGGTGACTTTCGGGTGACTGAGCATACACTTAAGTGGAGTATGGGTGTCACCTCTAAGTCTTCCAAATATTTGTATGTGAGCAACGTATCTTGTGCACATAGATTGCCCTACCTATGTATGAAATTTCAAGATTCATTATATACCGAGAGTTACAAAAAGAGAAAATTCTGACAAGTTTAAGATGAATACCGAGAGTTACAAAAAAGAGAAAATTCTGACATGTTTAAGCTCCTTAAACTTGTCGGAATTTTCTTTTTGTAACTCTCAGATATAATGAATCTGAACTTAAAGAGACTTGTCGAAATTTTCTCTTTTTGTAACTCTCAGATATAATGAATTTGATCTTGAAATTTCATCGTAGGCTATTTATGTATAAAATTGTAGGTTCAGATTCATTATATACCGAGAGTTACAAAAAAGAGAAAATTCTGACAAGTTGAAAATTCTGACAAGTTTAAAGAGTTTAAACTTGTCAGAATTTTCACTTTTTTGTAACTCTCGGTATATAATGAATTTGATCCTACAATTTTACGTGTATGTATATTTTGTTGACCAAAAATGTATGTGTTTAAAAATATATATATGTGACCTTGAAAGATGTATGTGTATAAACATATATATTTGTGTGTATAAAGATGTATGTGTATAAAAAGTGACATATCACAATCCCGAAAACTACTGTACAAAATAATATGAAAAAATTCATATATTCTTAAGAATATATTTGCTTAATAAAAAATAATGAATCATTCTTATTCCACACTAAAATAATTTTTTTAAAAATAAGCCCCTGTAAGTTCAACTCTAGCAAAATTACCATCGTTTGAATTCACAAGTTTGATGTCATGTAGCAACCATAAATGAATGCAATATAATTAACCCAATAACATTTAGATTGCTAGGAATGGCCTCGAATCGAGAACAAGTGCGGAGGGAGTTCGCCCTCGAATATAGGCAAAGTAGGAATGGGTAGCCCAAGGACTACACGAACCTCTGAGGATATTGATATGGAGCAACTTTGGCGCCCACGACCACGGACGAAGCCGACGCCATGCCATGGACCAAGGTATGCGACTACCATGGGCGAGGTAAAGTATTAATGCGTTGTGATTCCCAAAATATTGTAGGGTCATATGACTAATAACAAGATCAATTGTAGGCTCAAGCGTCTGGTGAACAAAGGCGTGGCAGTCGTGGCCGAGTAAGATGCCTAAGGCGTTCACAACATAGTCCAGCTCTCGGAAGTCGGGAACTGCTATACCACGTCGGCGTTAGCGCCCGTCTGGAGACAGACTGCGAGTACTTGCTAGGGATAACATGCCCATCACCTATAGATCATGGACCGGCGCAAGGTGATCGGTGGGTGGTTCAGATGACTGAAGGACTCGCTATGGGGCAAGCTAAAATAAGTATTTCAGATCCCCCAAGGGTCGAGTTGGTTGCAAAAAACGTGCACTAAGTATCATGTGCACATGTTGGAAGAATTGGAAGACTCAATGAATAAGAACTATGTGAAGAAGAATGTCACGCCAAATTTTAACATGTTTCCAAAGATAAGGGAATTTTGGAAGGACTTTGTGGCGTCTGAGGATTTCAAAGAAGCCAGCACGGTGGAGTCGAAGAACAAGGCTAAGCGGATAAGAATATGTACCCTCACACACTAGGCCTTTGGTGGCTCGTGAAGAAAATACCTGCATGGGATAGGCGCGAACAAGAGCTAACCCTCAGGGGCGTTACTCCTGCGATGGCCGAGTTCACTGAACGATCAAAGCACTGGTTGCTTGGGAGGGGGGCTTCTATCTCAGAAGATGGCAGCTTGAGCTTCAGGAGCGATAGAGCCCGGGAGGTGTCGCAGAAAATATCAGATGCTCACGTGGAGTCTTCCCAAGGGCTTTTCAGGCCACGAAGGAGAATGATGAGTATTTGTTGCCACTGGGTAACAAGGAGCATCTGGGCGCACTTAGAGGAGTTGGTTTGGTGCCGTGGAAAGAAGGCTTCGGTGACGCATCATTGTACAAGCGGTTGAAAAGAATAAGAGAAGATGAACTGGAAACTCAAATACAACCACTACTACAGAACGACACATCACTATCACTGTATTGTGTCGGTTCTTAAGTTTTTCGAAAAAAACGATTGTGATAAATAACTTCGGAGGGGTGTTAGTAATAATTACTATCGGTTCTGAGATTATAAGTGATTGTGATGTAGCCTTTGGACACATCCGAATCGGTTCTCTACTAAAAGTGATAGTGATGTGCGGTCATCACTATCGGTTCTTTCATAGAAGTGATAGTGATGTGCGTGATCATCACTATCTCTTCTATGAAAAGAACCGATAGTGATGACCTACACATCACTATCACTTTTTAGTAAGAACCGATTCGATGTGCACATAGTCATCACTATCATTCTTTTATAGAAGCGATAGTGATGACCGTGCACATCACTATCGCTTGTTGAAAAGAACCGATTACGATGTGCTCGTGCACATCACTATCGCTTTGAAAAGAACCGATTCGATGTGCCTCGCTAGGTTATATATACCACTCAAGACCGAACTCTTCTCTGTTGTTGCTCGGAGGAGATTTCTCCGCCACCCGAGAAAATAGCTCATATTGTGTGGTTGGAAGCAATACTTGGGTGAGAAATTTTGAAGTCCTCATGGGTGGGTATTAAAAGGGCAAAATTGAAACCCTATCTTGAGGAGATTCCCCTCTTTTTGCCCTCTTTTGCGGTTTTCTTCAAAATGTGATCAGCAATTCTTTAAACCCTTCAATTTTGCCTTCGGTAATTTCGATATGTCGTCAATAAAGTTTAGGTTGTCTTTGGAATTGTGTCGTGCTTTCAGATTTCACACTCTTTATTTGACAAGCACATATCTATTTAATTTTGTAGTGCGATCTCCTGTTTATATGGAATTATTATTGCTATCATGTGGTAAATCAAGTATTAGAGTTTAGGCGGCGTAACCTCGTCTCCCGTTCGAGGTGCTTATTTATAAATATGCTGAATGAAAGGGCATATTTATAAGCGGCGATCTCGAATTGTCCACGTTTTTGGACGATTCGAGGATATATGGTTCGAGCAAGTTCTGAGTTGTGTTGTACAACCGAGTAGATTTGATGGCGTCTCTCTGGTGTTCTCCGGATACACCCCTCTTGACTGTTGTCGAGGCGTGTATCCGGAGAACAATGGGAGATCTTCTTGAATTTTCTTTGAGTTGTACAACGGCTTAGAACTTGCTCGAACCATATATCCTCGAATGGGATTAGGACCTAACCTATTTAGAGATTAGGAGTCATCGTTGGTACCCTTGTTTTGTTTAGTTGTAGTAGAAAGATTTGCAAGCTCTTGCACTAGCTATATAATTAGATTATTTGATATCATTGTTGATGTTAAAATTTATGTCTCTTATGTAGGGAATTGGAAGCTTTAAACCGGGGAAGAAGCTAGGTATCGATCGGAGTACATTTATATATCTTGGAACCTATCCACTATTTTGCAAAGGTAATATTAATTGAAATGATGTCTCAATATTTAAAATAGCTATAGCTAGTTGTCGCTCGATTTTTCCTTAATTTATTGTGCAAAATTTAATTGCAGATGGACCGTGAGGAATGGATGTATCGGAAAAACGTGTGAGTGCTGAATTTGGAGGGGTGTTAAGGAGTTCAAAAAATTGCGAGAAGGCGACATGGTGAGGAGAGGTGTAAATTTCATATATTGTCCTTGCATTGATTGCACCAATCGAGGAGATTTAACAACTCATCTCAAATTGAGGACCACGATTCGGCGTGGCCGTGAGGAATTACACATGTTGGATCCATCACGGGGAGGCAGGTAGTACCCTTCCGATATGCAACGAAGATACGGTGGAACCGGATGACGAGTTGCAGCCTGATATGTTTGAGGAGGATAATTTGGAGCAAATGTTGCGGGATGTGGAGGGTAATTACATGGAAAGAGAGTTTGAAAAGTTTAAAAGCTTGATAGAAGACGATGCCAAACCGCTGTTCACAGGTTGCAAAGCGAAATACACCAAGTTGGGTTCGGTCCTTGCATTGTTCAAACTGAAGGCAAAACACCGTTGGACAGATACAAGTTTCAATGCACTACTAGTTCTTCTATCGGATCTGCTTCCGGAGGGAAACGAGTTGCCAACAAGCATTTATGAAGCGAAGAAGCTACTATGTCCCATGGGAATGGAAATAGAAAGGATACATGCTTGTCCGAATGATTGCATCTTGTCCGTAATGCACATCGAGGCTGCACGTTTGTCCAGTTTGCGGTGTGCCCGGTACAAACAAAAGGAGAAGCGTAACGACAAGAAGCGTAGAGAAGCGGGCAACGACGGTGAAGTGGTCACTAAAGGTGCACCGCCAAGGTATTGTGGTACTTGCCCATCATTCCCGATCTGGGCGGTTGTTTGCAAATCGAGAGAGGCAAAATTGTTGCGTTGGCATTACGAGTCTCGAAAGGAAGATGACAAGCCGAGACACCTGCGATTCGGCTCATTGGAGAAACATCGATTGGAAACATGAGGAGTTTGGTGCGAAATGAGGAACATAAGATTTGGGTTGAGTCCGAAGCGAAATGAATCCGTTTGGTAACATGAGCGATCGTCCAAAGACACGGCGATTCATTGTGTATCTACAACCTCCCTCCTTAGTGCATGCATGAAGCGGAAGTATATCATGATGTCATTACTAATCTCGGGACCCAAATAGCGGAAATGATATTGATGTGTACCTTGCACCATTGATCGAGGATTTGGTAAAATTGTGGAATGAGGGGGTCGTCGTGTGGGATGCGTACAAAGAGAGCATTTCACCCTCAAAGCTATGGTATTTTGCACCATAAGTGATTTCCGGCCCTTGGTAATTTGGCGAATTCTGATCTGAAAGGAGCCAAAGCGTGTCCTATTTGTGAAGAAGAGATCGAGAGTCTATGGTGCACGAATTCCAAGAAAACTGTGTATATGGATCACCGTAGGTTTCTACCTCGAAGTCATCGATACCGTAAGATGGATGACAAATTTGATGGGAAGAGGAAGTCCGTTCGACACATGACCTATGAGTGGAAGCCAAGTATATTCACGTGTAGAGGATATCGATGTTCGAGATGGAAAAGAGTAAATCTGTTAGTCCTAGGACCATTTGGAAGAAGAGGTCAATATTCGGGACTTACCGTCTTTGGAAGGAGTTAGATGTCGGCATTGTATTGATGTCATGCATGTTGAGAAGAATGTGCGACAACTTGGTTGGCATCTGCTGAACATACACAGGAAGACCAATGATGGTGTCAATGCTCGTGGCGACATGGCCTACATGGGAATCGGGCCCAGACTTGCGGTGATAGAGGAGGATGGAAAAGGTCATGACATCCTGCTTGCATGCTACACCTGTCCAAGAAGGAGAAAGAAGATCTCTGCAAATGTCTCCAAAGTATTAAAGTTCCATCGGCTACTCCGCGAGCATTAAGAAGCTTGTGTCTATGGATGATTTGAAGTTGTTGGGCATGAAGTCCCATGATTGCCATGTCTTGATGACCCAAATGCTCCTAGTTGCAATCCAAATATTCTCCCGAGAGGATGTCGGTTGGCAATCACAAAGTTGTGTTATTTCTTCAATGCGATCTCTGCAAAGTTATTGACCCGATGTACTAGACAACTTATAGAGTGAGGTGGTGCGGACTCTGTGTCACCTTGAGATGCATTTCCCACCGCCGTTCTTTGGCGTAATGGTCCACCTTGTTGTTCACCTTGTCGAGAGATTAAGATATATGGACCCGCTTTCCTCGTTACATGTATCCGTTCGAGAGGTACATGGGTATATTAAAGTCGTGCGTGAGGAATCGGTTGAAGCTTTGAGGTAGTATTGTTGAAGGTTATGGGATGAAGAGGTTATTGAGTTTTGCGTGGACTACGGGTAAAGACAAGCAATCGGTGTTCTGTATCTCGTCATGAGGCGGACTTGCTAGTAAAGGAACCGTTGGGTCCAAACTAATGAGTCAGAGGTTTGATTGCAAGGCGCATTTCACGATCTTGAGAATAAGCGCAGGTTCGTCCATACATCGAAAGCGACATAAGTTGATATTACGGGAAGAGAATCCACAAATGGATGAGCTTTCCATCGCACAAGAACACAATGATCGATACCTCACATGGTTCAAAAGAAAAGCGGAGGTCTCCTTTAGTGAGAATGTAAAATGGTTGGTGACGGACCAAGATTTAATGTCTGAGACATGGCGAAATGCGATATTAATGGTTACACCTTTTACATTTGAGAGTCAAGATGCTAAAATCTTGTCCAAAACAGTGGTGTGAGTATAAATGCTTTCTCGATGATCATCACTCAAAACAGTCTCCCAACCACAATGAACTCCTACTATGGGCTGATCGAAGAAATTTGGGAGCTCGATTACGGAATATACCAAGTTCCATTGTTCGATGTAAGTGGAGTACGACTTCCACATGGAGTGAAGGTCGATAAGAGAGGCTTTACTATTGTGAATCTCGGTAGACTACGCCTACAAAGATGATCCGTTTGTCCTTGCGAAGCAAGCAACTCAAGTCTTTTCGTCGCGATCCGGCCAATCCGAGGTTGCACGTCGTTCTTCATGGCAAGAGACGGATCGTAGGAGTTAAAGATGTTGTAGATGAAGAGTATAACCAATTCGATGAGATACCTTCAATGTTGTAGATGAAGAAGAGTATAACCAATTCGATGAGATACCTTCATTTGCAGATGGGGCTTGTCTTAGCGGGGATGATTTACACACATGGAGCCAATTACATGCGAGTAGATCATCATGAAGGCGATGTGTAAATAAATAGATTATTATAATGTATGTAAAATAGTTTGCAATGCTTTCAAAGTAAAAAATCCAAGGTGATGAATTGCTATTTGGAGGCTTCGATTGAAATGCATGCAATTTCTCTTTATGCGTGCACTTTGTGCCATATGTTGTGAAAGAAAATTCCATTTGACAAAATTATTTTTGGGAAAGCTTGTAAATAGTCGAAAGCTCATTTCTGAAAATTTTCGTACAATTCCAGATTAATTTGAAAAAGTTTTGACTTTTCTACGCTTTACGCACAAATCATGTCTATGAAATGAATTTTATCATATTTCTTGAATGAAGTCGCTTTTTCCAAAAATTCTTTTATGGAAAGTTTTGCAGTATCCTGAAATATGTTTTTGCATAATTTCAAATAATTCCAATGATATTTGCAAAAGTTTTACACTCTTTGATCTAATTCTGAAAATGTACTGCATGCATGGTTTGTCTGGAAAGGCAATAGTGCAATGAACTACATCAGTGTCGGTTTTCATTATAAAAGCGATACTAATAATAAAGCATCAGTATCGGTTTTCTTAAAAAAGTGATACTAATGATAAAGCATCAGTATCGCTTTTCTCTAAAAAAGTGATACTGATGACTAACATCAGTGTCGGTTTTTATTATAAAAGCGATACTAATGATAAAGCATCAGTATCGGTTTTCTTAAAAGAGTGATACTAATGATAAATCATCAATATCACTTATCTTTGAAAAAGTGATACTAAAGAATGATATCAGTGTCGCGTTTGTAACAAAAGTGATACTGAAGCGATACTGGTTGAGAAAAACCCCGGCCCATTCTCGCGACCATAGCCATTCGCGCGCGCGCAGCCCCTGCTCCACGCTTAACCCTAGCTAGCCCGGTGCCCTGCCTCGCCCCGCCCCCGACGCCCCGCCCGCCTCCGCCCCACTTGGGTGCCCTAGCATCCCAAAGCAGCTTGCCCCGCCCTCTTGACCTCCCAGACCCGAGTCCGACTCCGAGTGCCGCCGCCCGATCCCGAGTGGCGAGTGCTGCCGCCCTCAACCTCCCGCCGACCACCGGCCATACCGCCTTGCCGCTCCGCTTTCCCTTGCATGGCGCGACACTCCAGCCACGCTACCGCTCGAGCCGCCGCTCGGCTCCTCCCGATCACGCCGTCGTCGAGTCAAGACCGCGCTCCGCCCAAGCAAAGCGAGTAAGCGGCAGTGTAGCGCTCCAAGTCCGGGCTCGAGCCATCGCTCCGGCCGAGCAAGGCGGCGCCGAGTCGCCAACGCAACTCCCGTCCGCCTGTTGTTGCTCTAGCCTCGAGCCCAGCACCTTCACTTTAGGGCGGCCGCCCTATAGCCGCCTCACGAGGCTCGGCCGAGACATCTGAGTCAGCCGCCTCGCTCAGTCTGAGGTCTTGGTTTGAGTCTTTGAAAATGAGAATTGAAATGGAAGTAATCTTGGTAGTAGGTTTGAGAAATGAGAATTGAAATGGAGTAGTAGTATTTAACAACTTAATCTTGATGCCTGAAATGAGAAATGAGAATTGAAACTGAGGTACACTGGTAGTCTGTTAGCACTTGATCTTGATGCCTTGATAGTTGATACAATCATAGAATGATAGTTGATAATTTAGTTGAATGATTACTGATTGTATTGCTCTGGTATTACTTGCTATTTGTTAGTTGTTACTATATGAAAAACTTGTTAAATTTTCTACCATTCCACTACGTTATATTGTTTTGACATATTTTATCTATTTTATCGAAATGTTAAGCATGGAATTCAAATTTATCTTTAATTGTGTATTTGTGTAGTGTTTTTGTTGTATCTCGATGTGGGTAGTATTTGGCATTAGTTATTGCCGTTTAATTTTTGGCCCGAGGCTTTAAAAAATCCTGGCTCCGCCACTGATGTTCTTGACACAGTTAAATGCATGTATTTTATCCTCAACATATCAAAGGTTTAAGTAAATGTTCGATAAATAATTGAATATGCAATTACATGGGAAGCAAAGCCTACAACGAGGTATAGTGCTTTTTATTGTACTTGTATTTTTACTGCATGTTCTTATTGTTACTATAATATGATCTACGTTAGAGTTCAAAATGCGTAACATACGTCTCCCATTCGAGGGAAAAATTAGTCCAGTGACACTCAATTCGTTGGTTTTTAGCTATGTGTCTATGACATGTGGGCCTATCTGAGTGTATGACAGTGGGTCAGGGTGTCATAAAGTGAATCACGAATTTTAAAGAGTGTCGTTGGCGCCAATCTCCCCCCGTTCGAGAGTACTTGTTTATGAATATGCCATTTCAGCATATTCATAAGCAAGCGATCTCAGTTGTCCACGTTTTTGGACGATTCGAGGATATATGGTTGGGCAAGTTCTGAGCTATGTTGTACAACCCGAGTTGATTTGGTAGCATTTCCTGGTGTTCTCCGGATACACACCCTCTTGACTGTTGTCGAGGCGTGTATCCGAAGAACAATGAGGAGATGTCAAAAATTCTCTGAAGTTGTACAACGGCTTAGAACTTGCTCGAACCACATATCCTCGAATGGGATTAGGACCAAACCTATTTAGAGATTAGGGGTTATCGTTGGTGCGTATTTATTTGGTCAATGATATTGCATGTTATGTAAACACTAACTTGACCTTCTATACTAAAATTGCTTATCTATGTGGTTTTGCAGAGACGTTTCAAGAATCGAAAACCAAATCTGATAGTAAGTATTATTGCCATTGCATTAGTACATTAATGCTCAAATTCTCTGTTAATGTTGTGAAATCTGAAACTTGTTGGTATAAGTAAACATCTGCTAGTGCTAAATTCACTTGTCATATGGAATGGGCTTTTGTTTTTTATCGAGCATAGGTTAGAGTTTAAGTTATGTAACCCACATGTATCCGTTCAATTTAGAGATTAGGAGTTATCATTCGAACTTATTTAGTTGGCCAATAGATATTGCGGTTATGTAAACTACTAACTTGACCTTCTATACTTAAATTGCTTATAAGTAGCTGAGCAGATCTACGAATTATCTGTTGATCCTTTACATGATTTATTGTCAAGTGCACATAGTAGCTTCAAATTGCTTTCTCTCATGTCAAACATATGACTTTATCAGATAAGAAAACTCAAAATGTCGCAATTAGAGAGCATTGGCTCATCGCCAGATAGAGTAGATGGTTCTTACGAGGGGCCGAGTAAGGTGAGGAAGGCTCGAGGACCAAACAAAGGGGCCACAGGAGAACGCCATGGTTCTCCACTTCAATGCCACGGAGTCTGCACGGCCCTCCTAAGTCTGCTATGCGATACTGGTCATTCCTTGGCCAAGCTGTGAGGAGAGAGTGCCCATAACGATTAAAGATTGGAGAAAAGAAGTCATTGGCGAGCGTAAGAATCGGTACTGTGGGGCGAGGTTAAGGGTAAATGGATTATACAGAGGAAGATGAACCCAACGCGAGACTGATGCGCCTTGAAGAGGATGGGTGTGGCCTTGAGGCACTTCAAGGCCCTTATGCACAACGAGTACGTGCTGAAAGGCCGTACACCATTCGAGAGGTATCCATTTGTGACCCCTGATGTTTGGGCGGAGTTCACGAGGGTGAAGGGTACGCCGAGGCAAAGCAGCGAGAGAGAAGAACACCGCTGTCGGAGGCATAACACGCACCAAGCACCACCTCGGTGACAAAGTGCTATGAGGGAAGAAGGCAGTGGGCGCGATTAGCCGAGAGTGCGCTCACTCGGGACGGTGATGCCTTACTCCCACATATCTCGAGGAGCAGCATGAATCGGTATTAGCGAGGACAAAGAAAACTCTGACGGCAGCTTGTAGTTGCAAACCACTCTACCGCTCAAGTCGTCTCTACCATCGTAAGACATCTAACTTAGTACAATACAATTGACCCAACTTGTTGTATTTCAAATCTAATTAAGTACTCGCTTATTACAGGGAAGAGGTAAGCCAAATAAAAGAACAGGGACCTTCCCGAGCCAAGGGTGAAGGACATCCCCTGTCGTCTGCGATCGGAAGTCCGACCATAAGGGCGGTGCTTGCCGAGGCGGGACACACGAAGAAGTCCTACTTTCAAGATGACGCTGCGAGTGCCGTATCAAGGTCATGGGAGGCACGTGCGGAGCGCCTCAAGGACACACTAAGGGAGCAGCTGAGGTAGGAGATTAAGGAGGAGATGAGGGGGGAGATGATGGCACGTGAGGAGGAGATAAGAGGGGAGATGATGGCACGTGAGGATCGCCTGAGGGCCGAGATGATGGCGATGATTTCCCAGAGTCAGAGCCAGATGCCCTCGACTCTCATAGAGAAGCTTGTGCCCCGACCTAGCAGCTGTGGTTCCAAAAATGATAAGAACGGTCCCCAGCTGAAGGTAATAATTAATTTTTCCTGAGTTAAAGCTACGAGTGTAACTCCCGCAATGTTTTTCCTCAAGTTGTACACTTCTTGCAGGTGCCTACGAAGTGCCAGCTCACCATCATGACGGAGGATGGATTTCCGTCGAGTTGCTGCGCGGGTTGCATTTCCATGCAACGAGACCGACACTGTGCATGGTCACTGTGGGGAAGGGCTACATGAGGTGCGGTGGACTACGTCCACGAAGACTTCTTATCACATGTGCTCGATTTCCCCCCAGAAGATATCACCACTCTCGGGCAAGCACGCATGTCGTTCATCAAGTGGCCCATGACGGTGTCGTCTTGGTCAAGGTAAAAGTCCCTCCACGTCTTCTCTACCATTCCATACTCTGCGATAAGTTAAATATATCGTGCTTCATAGGTTCCTCCTGCTCCTACTTTGCTCCTACTCCTACTCCTGCTCCTGCTCCTGCTTTGCTCCTACTCCTACTCCTGCTCCTGCTCCCTCGCTTCCTCCTCTGCGCTTGCACTGTTCCTGCTCTGCACTCCTGCTCCTGCTCCTGCACCTCCTGCTCCTGCGTCGCCTTGCTCCTGCTCCTGCCTCCTCGCCTCCCTCCTCTGCACCGCGCCTCTGCTCCTGCTCCTATACCTGCTCCTGCTCCTGCTCATGCTTTGCTCCCTCGCTCCTGCTCCTGCTCTTGCTCTGCTCCTGCTCCCTTCTGCTCCAACTTGTGATGACACAGAGCGCTTGAACTGACGTGTAAAGGACAAACACGACACCAGAGAACCATAGGAGGCCTCAGAGACTCCTTCCGCCAAGAGGGCAAAGCCGACAGAGGCCACAACGCCCTTAAGGTACTGAAAAGCCCACCGCCCGATCTGGAGACTCCTTGGTCCGAAAAAAAAGTTAGCACAGCCACGTGCACCTCAGATGATTATAAGGCCTACTGAGCATGGAAAGCCCTGATTGCATCGCACTGGCTGAATGATCTAGGTAGGTGGACTCGCATCCTCCATGGATGGTACCTTGATAAGGTGAAGGGGAAGAGCGTCGAGTCGACTTCAACGTGAAGTATAAAATGGTACATTTTCACCGTGGCGAGAATGGAACATTCCCGTCGGTTTGAGTATCTATTCGTGTGTACCAAATTAAAAGCCGTCGATATTTCTACTTTACGATCATGGACGCTGTGAGTATCACACCATATAGCTTGCGCTCATGACTTTTATAGGATTTTGCATTATGTTTTCTCACATTCAACACGAGTTGCAGGATAATGAGACAACGAGCCGTGATGCATCCACACGAAGTTGGGTTTGTTGACCCCGAGCTTGTGTCTGCGACCATGGCTAGGCTTCAACCGGTGTTCGTTGCTAGCTACATCAAGGGGTATTGCATCTTTGAGTCGAATAAGGACTTCATTGTATTACCGTACCACGAGGAGTAAGTAGTACTTTTCGATTCAATTACTTATGCGCACTTAAAACCGTATGTGAACTTATTTCCTTGCACTACATTTTATTTAATAAGCAACCATTGGGTTCTACTCGTCCTCGTTCCGAGTGAAAACACAGATCTACACATTTAACTTTCGGTCGAGAAGAGACCGATGGCATCTGTGATCAAGCCTCCTTTGCGTATAAGCACATTATTGTAACCTAACACATCGAGGAATTTAACTACGTTGATTTATTTTGACTCAATGGTGCTCTCCAATGTATGTAGGGTTTCTCGGACTATGTCGATGAAGGAGAGCCGCATGACGACAAAAAGGGCAAGACAACTGCAAGATAAGCGATTTAAGGTACAAGTGCCTAGCATATATATGATTAATTTTTTGACATCTAATCTTCGTGGGCTGAATTTCTTTTCTCTCTTCACGATGCCATCAGCAGGCAGCGGTGACCATTGCAGCTTCTATGTCATGCAACACATGCTCATCGTGATCGGCAACTCACAACTTTTCCTAAGGTATATGTCGTGCATAATAATATACTTAGCCTTTTACATAGAAATTTTGAAATTGAAATTAATATGACCATTTACATTTTGCGTAAGATCAATATCCCCGAGAAGAGTTTAGGCAAAGAAAGCCCTCAACAATTTACGAGACCACTTATGCGATTAGTGCTTGGTTAGAAGTTATATCGAGAGGATGGCGAGTTTAGAGATCCTAAAGCATCCTACTAGTCCATATGTAAACAATATTAATAATATATGTCAATGTGATATATATCGGAGGAAGTCCATGTCTTGATTGTCAAGCATGTTTGTGTTGTATATTGTGAGCGACTATGATATATATGTGTTGTAATTAAAGCGTTTACTTACGTGAATGTGATATATGCATCCCGTGTTACGTATTGCGAATGTGATGATATATATTGTGCATCTTGTTTTAATCAGTGCTTTTTTGGAGAATTTGCAAAATGGCACACCCAATGGAGTCATCGGAATCGGTTCTTTAAGGGAAGTGATTACGATGACCCCTCATCGAATCGGTTCTTTAAGAAAAGTGATTACGATGACACCCTCATCGAATCGGTTCTTTAAGAAAAGTGATTCGACTTAAAGAACCGATTACGATGAGGGTCATCGAATCACTTCCTTAAAGAACCGATTCGATGAGGGGTCATCACAATCACTTCCCTTAAAGAACCGATTCGATGGCGTTTTATCACGATCGAAGTCAAAACCGATTACGATAGCTCCACCTCATCAAGATCAAAAGACATCGATCGCCACTAGAACTGATTCTAATGCTAAAAAGAACCGATTCGATGCGCGCTGCTACGTAGTAGTGAACATCTTTGTGGCAAGAGCGTTAGAAAACGAGAGCGGGCTGGATAAAGTTGTGGAGGAAGCGATGAAAGCTCTTAGCTCACGACCGCCACTCGATGACAGCCCTCGGAACCTCAGTCACGGTGTTCGTAAGAGTAGCAGTACAGAAATTCTCTTTTTTTGTAAGTCCTGATATGTATTGAATTTGAACCTACAATTTTACACATAGGTAGAGTAATCTATGAAGTGCATCTACAAATTTTTTCAGAATTCGGTTGTCACTGCCGGTTCGTCTAGGAACCGGCAGTGATATACATATATCATCGCTTGTTCTTTGTATAAGCCGGCAAAGATCTATATATATCAACGGATCCTAGTTTGAACCGCGAGAGATCTACATATATCGATGTTATCCTAAACGCTAAACAATGGCGATCGGTCGCCCTTTGTTTAGCGTTTAGACCGTTTAAACGATGTTTACGAAGTTAAATGGTCTAAACGGTTTTGTCTTGTAGCATTAAAATAAACATATTTATGCTTATAGAAGAATAAAATATTAGAGCAAGTACACATATTTATGCATGTAAAAAATATATATACGTATTTATACATGTAACAAATCAAGTATACATATTTATGTATGAATAATATAAGATATACATAATAATATATGAAAAAACTCAAGTGAATTTGGTGTGTTAGCTTAAATAAAGGGTTAAACAGTAGTTTAGCTCGTTTAATAGCGTTTACCTCGCTTACGCTTAGACCGTTTAGGCGTTTAACTCGCTTTTTTGACCGTTTAAGCGGTCAACCGTTTAATGGACCGTTTACACACTAAACGACACGGTTGTACTTGTTTATCGTTTAACGCCGTTTAAGCGGCCGTTTAGGCGTTTAGGCGAACATCGCATATATCATCGCCGGGTTCTAGTGTAAACCGGCGAGAGATAATCGAATATCACCGCCGGTTGTATAATGAATCGCGGTGATATATATTATCACCGCCGCGATGATAACCCGAGTATCATCGCTGCCGACCAATCGCTATGGCGCCCATAACCGGCGATAATGGCGTGGACGAACCGGCAGTGATGACCTATTCTGTAGTAGTGTCATGCCCTTCGTTGCGTGCGTTCATCCGGCGATTCAGCCATTGCCGCAACACAATCCCCAAGATCTATGGCCAGTCCGTCATCATCGCCTTCTGGAGAGGCGTGCGAGACTGCAAGATGCAGGAGAAGATGGATACCCGCGACATTGCCACCACGTCCGAGCTATTCGCCATCGCACAAGTGCGCTCGGGCGGCGGAGTTGTGGGAGCGGACTGCCGGAGCGGACGGCGCTCGCGACGGAGGCGAGGTCGGGACCTCGAGAGGTCCTAGTTCCGCAAACAAGAAGAAGCACGCGGCGTCTGAGTCCAGTCAGGTCTTGGCCAAGCACGATGGCCGACGCGATCGACAGGACTACCGTCGGCAGGAGAACACGGGTACGGTCTTCTGCCCTATCCATAATACTAATGCACACGATTTGGGTAATTGCCAGGTCGTGCGTGAGAAGGTGGAGTAGCAGCTCAGGGAACGCCGTCCTCCTCACAATGACGACTAGGGCGACGACTCCGCCCAGCTGCCTTTCCAGCAAGCGGAGCATAGGGTGGCCTACATCAATGGCGGTTCGGCCACCCACGCCTCCAACACGAAGTACAAGCTCCTGATGAGGGAAGTCTACACCGCTGTACCAAGCGCGGGGGCGGCTAGGCCGCTGAGGTGGTCGAAGGAGCCGATCACCTTCAGCCGCGTCGATCACCCTACGAGCACGACCGGCCTAGGGCACCTTTCGATTGTGGTTTTACCCATAGTTCGGAACATGAAGCTTGGGCGCGTACTGATCGACGGGGGAGCTCTATCAACTTCCTGTCCCCCACGGCGTTCCGGGCTCTTCAGATCCGGGAGCGGGTGCTGCGCCTAGCATTCCCCTTCTACAGAGTCACCTCGGGGTTGGCTCAATGCCCCTGGGTCAAGTCCGCATTCCCTTTACTTTCGGAAATGTGGACAACTACCGCACAGAGTTGGTGGACTTCGACGTCACCGACTTCGACCTCTCCTACAATGCCTTACTTGGCCGACCCACGTTGGTCAGGTTCATGGCGACCACCCACTATGTCTATATGATGGTGAAGATACCGGGGCCTGGAGGTCCCATAAGCATCCAGGTGGACAAGCCGGAGGCCCTGCGCTGTGGCAAGCCTTGGACCTGGCAGGCGCCACCTGCGCGAGGCAGGCTGACGTTGTCTACTCGGGAGCCCCTCCGGCGAGGGCCCGCGCCTCGCTCGGCCCGTCCGGCGAGGTTAAGGTGGTCCTCCTGAGTGTGGTCGAGCCCGAATAGGAAGACACACTCATCACATTCCTCCGGTCTAACGCAGACGTGTTTGCCTGGCAACCGTCCGATATGACTGGGGTTCCCAGGGAGGTGATCGAGCACAAATTGGCAACGCTCCCAGAGGCGCACCCGATCCGGCGCCAGGCCCTCGAGCGTCAGGATGCCATCCGTGAAGAAGTGGAGAAGCTGCTGCACGCGGGTATCATCAGGGAGGTCATTCACCCGGAATGGCTTGCCAACCCCGTGCTCGTCAAGAAATCCAACGGGAAGTGGCGAATGTGTGTCGACTTCGCTGACCTCAACAAGGCCTGCCCGAAGGATCCGTAGGCCCCTTGCCACATATCGATCTAATCGTGGATTCTACGGCTACATCGACGACCTAGTGGTAAAGTCTGAGAAGAGCGAAGGACTGATTGAAGATCTGATGGAAACCTTTGCCAACCTCAGGAAGAATCATTTGAAACTCAATCCCGAGAAGTGCGTCTTTGGCGTACCCTTTGGGAAGCTGTTGGGATTCCTCGTGTCTAGTCGGGGCATTAAGGCCAATCCCGACAAGATTGTGGCCATCGAACACACACTACAACACGTCGGGCTTCCGATGGCGCCTATAAATGCCTTTAAAACCTTATAAATGCCTTAAAAAGATTTTAGATGGCATTTACATGGCGTCAGGAAAAGTAATTGGCGGCGCTTAATTATGCACGGCGTTTATAAGTGCCGTGGAAGACTCTAACCCGGCATTTATAAGTGCCGTGGAAGACTCTAACCCAGCATTTATAAGTGCCGGGGTTCCCTCATCATGGCACTTTATAAGCGCCGGGGTTCTCTCTATTTATGGCATTTACAAGCGCCGGGGTTTTATCTAGCATGACGCTTATAAGCGCCGGGGATCCCTCTATTCGTGGCATTTAAAATCACAGGGGCACAATGACTTCCCAAGAGGTCACCCATCTTATTACTACTCTTCTCCAAGCACGCTTAACTTCAGAGTTTTTATAAGATCTAGTACTTTAGTGGTGGTATGATCACATCGATATATAATCGTCCTCCTCCCTTAACCCCGTTAAACACCGAACACCGATTTTCAATTATTTCAAATTAGCAAACTATTGAGGTAATTAGCAAAATCATCATGCGATAAGATCTCCAATTATATTCTTTTGGGCACTAATTCTAGTTTCCAAATACGAAATCCGAGCATATTTCTTAAAATAGACATAACTTTTGACTCGTACCTACAATCGGGGCATTCTTTGGCTCATTGGAAAGATAACGAAAAGTAGCATCTGAAATTGATAAGTGTCACAACATCAGATGGTCGAAAAAATTTGAATTTTCAAACAAAATATCAATGAAATTTTAATTTTCGGACAAAATTTGAAATTTTAGACAAAATATCATCGAAAATGAAATATTTGGATAGAAATTATTGCAAATGGAATATTAGTTTCAATTATTTCAAATATAATATTATTTAATTTCAATTCTTTCAAATTCCCCGGTGTGGTATTCACGTTTATAAACGCCGTGATAGAGTCTACCACAGCGCTTATAAACGCCGAATTTGACTCTATACCGCGTTTATAAGCGCCGTGAAGATTCTAACCGGCGTTTATAAACGCCGGTATAAATAAATTCTCGGCGTTTATAAGCGCGTGGAAGATATAATCTGGCGTTTATAAATGCTTGATATAAATTAAATTCGGCGTTTATAAGCGCGTGAAGATTCTAACCGGCGCTTATAAACGCCGGTATAGAGTGGAATTCCCCGGCGTTTATAAGCGCCGTGGAAGACTCTAACCCGACGTTTATAAACGCCGGTATAGAGTGGAATTCCCCGGCGTTTATAAGCGCCGTGGAAGACTCTAACCCGTCATTTATAAACGCCGGTATAGAGTGGAATTCCTTGGCATTTATAAGCACCGTGGTAGACTCTAACCCGACGTTTATAAACGCCGGGGAATTAAATGCCTTGAATAATAAAAAATGCCGGCTTTAGCCTTATTAGGGGCGTTTAGATTAAACGCCGGGTAAAATAAACACCGGGAAATCCATGTTATCTTGTAGTGACTTGAAGCTGCCGACCAGACTCAAGCAGGTCCAGTGTCTGACTAGCTACCTGACGTCTCTCGGGCGATTCATTGCCCGCCTGGGAGAAAAAAGTATCCCCTTGTTCAAGCTATTAAAGAGCACCAACCACTTCGAATGGATGCCTGAAGCCCAACAAGCATTTGAAGACCTGAAGAAATACCTCTCCTCACCCCTGGTGCTGGTCGCTCTGCTCTCATATTCTTTGCTCCTATATCTCCTTGACTACCGGCGGTGGTGAGTGTGGTACTGGTGGTGGAGAGGGGAGGCGTCCAGAGACCAGTCTACTACATCCGCAAGGTGCTATCCGACGCGGAGACCAGATATCCGTAGGCCCAGAAGATGCTTTAAACTATTCTGGTGGCGTCCCGAAACCTTCAACACTACTTCTAGCGATGGGAGACCACGGTGGTCACAGCCTGCCCACTTCGAGAGATGCTCCACAACCGTGAAGCCAAAGGTCGCATCACCAAGTGGTCGGTGGAACTAGGCAAATTTTGCCTCAAGTTTCGACTGCACACTACTATCAAGAGTCAAAGGTTGGCAGAGTTCGTCGCCGAATCGACTCCCTCCACTCCTGAAGCTGAAGAAGCACCTGCGCTCCCCCCGTGGACCTTGTACTTCGACGACTCTTTCCGGGTAGAGGGCGCGGGGGCTGGGTTTGTCCTGGTCTCTTCGACCGAGGACATCCTCCGGTACCTGATCATCTTGGACTTCAAGGCGACTAACAACATCGCCGAATACGAAGGGTTGTTGGCAGAGCTACGTGCCACCGCCGCGCTCTGCATCCGATGTCTACACATCAAGGGCGACTCTCTACTCGTTGTCAACCAAGCGTGAAAAGAGTTCTAGTACTCTGATCCCACGTGGCCACTCAACGAGTAGTCGGGCGACCAGGCCACGTGGCCATCCGACGAGCAGGCGAGCCCATTGTCAACCATCCGCGCAAATAGGGCTAGGAGGCTTCGGCGCAAAGCATTCGCAAGGATCACAACGTATCATAGCCATTAAATGTGCATGGGAGCCATTAAATGCGTGGGCAGCTGTTGCAACACACCTGAAGGCCATTTAATAGGCGTGGCTCCCTGACGCCATGATGACATGTCCCTTTGACTGAGCCAGCTTCATTAACTCCCGTTCCATCTACACCGCCCAAGGCGAGACGGGGAGACGCGTGTACCAGGCGTTCATCACACAACGTCCGAACCTCTCCCCTCGGGCAATCCGAAGACAGGCGACGTCAAGCAACGGCGTAGACAAAGAGGCTCTAAGGGACAGTAGTGACAGGACTAGACGCAGTCAATGTAATTAATGTAAAACCACTCCGTCTACTTGCCCTAGCTAGTCCCAGGAGTATATAAGGGAGCTAGTGTGCATGAGGCGAGGAGGTCGGTGAATCAATTCACAATAGAGAGGAAATCCCTAGCTCGAACGATCGAAAGATCGGGCGAACTAAGAACGAGCAGCGTACTAGAGCAACACAAGCATGAGCAGGACGTAGAGCTATTATCCGCATTGGGGGCCCGAACCTGGGTAAATCTCTGTGTGTTCTTGACCTTCCTGTCCTGCTCATCACGCGAAGAGAGTGGAGAAGAGAGCCGAGAGTGACACAGCTGCGAAGACCCCCCTACAGAAACTCGGTTATACACTCGAACCAATACTGTCTAGCACAAACACGCCGATAGTGTGCATGAGAGTTTCTCAGTTAGGTCGGTGAACCAATATGCTATCCTTGGGATTACACCATTGAATGCATATGCTTCTACTTTGTTAATTCATGATAATCTTTTTCACGATTTGAGAATGTCTCGTCGATTGCTTCTTATTGGCATTGCTAGTTTGGTGCTTATTGACCAATTGTTCTTGTTCACTTGGCGTAAGGAGAAGAGAAAGGAGAGCTGCTGCTAGGGACTCAATTTCACCGTTGATGCCCTAGTTTGTCACTTGTGCCATGCATATTGAAGAGAAAACGAAGAGAAAAGTACTACAGAAATTAAATACCGTGAAGATCAGACTACTTCTATAGTGAACCCATTAGTTTGCCCCTACCAATTTGCTTATTATATTATTCTATTGTCTCTTGAAGATTGTTGATGAGGACATCTTAACCGTAGATACAACCATATCTAGTTCAACTTTTCCTAAAAATGAACAAGAACCAATGGTGCAAGGACCTCTCACTCGAGTTCATGCACGTCGACTTATACATCAGGTGAATGCGTTCTTAGGTTTAAATAAACATAACATACAGAATGGAATACTACTTAATGCTTGTGATGATATAGTTATGCTTAGGAATGAGGGAAGAAACACACCAAGACGTGCTACAAGACAGCCACATGAAAGGATGCAAGATGTGAATCCAAACAACCAAGTGGGAATGCGAAAGAGTTTCAGTTCGGACTTTAATGACCAATCTGGATTAAATTACTCATAGAGAATGCAAACGGACTCCGTGTGGGGCGTGTGAGTACTTGTTCGAAAGCTTAACTCCAGCACTTTCCAATGGATCCACTCTCACCTCCAAATTCAATGTGAGCACTCAGATATCATCAATTCTATCCGATAGTCAAATCCAGGAGATGAAAAGCCAACAACCATGTGAGAAAACGTCCAAGAGAGTTGAAGAGTCCCTCTTATGTATATAAATATGATGTGCATGGTTTGTACTTTTGGTAGGGTTTTGTTGATTAAGTTAGCCATTACTACTTCTTGTAATCACACATGTCGATTAGACCATGTGAGTTACTCTTCAATTAGAACCTCATCCTATTGAGTTAAATGAATTGCTTGTTCATCCCGTTCTTGCTAGTTTCTCGATTGCTTGTAGGAATAAAGACATTTGTGGTCAGGTTGATTGTGCTTCGACGAGGTTAATAACCATCTGGAGTTGGTGTATCGGTCGCTAAGGCGCAACATCCTTGGACGGTTATAGTCGGACCGTCAACGTCTTCTCCTATCAAATTAATAGTTATCCTTCTCATCGAAAGATCGAGACCAAATCTCCTATTAAGTGGTATCAGAGCGCCAGGTTGATCGGTGAGAGATTTCTTGTTCTATCTTTTAATTTACCTATAGTCCAAAAAATAGCCCAAAAAATATAGTGGAGTGGATCATGTTGGTCCAAAACAGTTTGAGCCTTATACTATTTCTACCTAGTTCTACTTGTGGAGTTTGTGTTGCATCGTCATATCTTTGATGGTCTTAGTGCTCTACCCTTAGAGTTTCAAGTTCGAGTCACGCTCTGTCACTAGTATTTGAGTTTGGTCTATTTTTCTTTGTTAAGTTTGAGTCAATCTCCTGCTGAATCATAATTGAGTTCAAATTAGTATTTGTTATCGAATCCAAGTGGAGAGAATATCAGAATCTGCCTTCATCATTTCAGAGATTAGCAAAATAAGGCAGTGCATAGATAAAAGTCACACTAAAAGAAAGGAAGAGCCAGGTGCAAAGATAAAAGGCACACCAAAAACAAAAGTTAGCAATCTGTTTTGAGAAAAAAAGGAGAAGAAGAAGAAAAAGAGAGAGAAAGGGATCATCACTATTCTGTGACGACGTTTGTGTTTCAGCTTGCATCTCTAGTACGGTTTGGACTAGGATCAGCATAATACTATCTTTGAATGCGTGTTCAACTTGTTTGACTTAGCATGGTTTTAGTTTTTCCTTGGTACTTTTTAAGTCACCTACAGCTCCACATATTGCTACAACTCCAAGTTCTTGTGACTAGCATCGATACATCCAATTTCCAGGAGTTGTCATCTCATCAGTTGTCATCACTTTCTGCTAAGCTTGGTAAGAATTGGTAAGAACTTGAAAGAACATGTTAAGAGTGAGTGAGTTGTGCAAACCACATCCTAGTAGCTACTAGGAACATATTCTTTGTGTTTGTTTGCTCAATATGGCAGGATTTGTAGAAGATGGCATACAGTACTCCCCTCGCACTAGGGGCATCATACAACATTTTGATCGCCAAGTAAGGCTGCACACAAAAGGACTTGAAGATGATCTATGAATTACTAATGAACGACTTGGACAACTGAAAGCTGCCCAAATTGATACTACGAGAGCCATCACCATTGCCAACACCTCTCTAGCTGAAATCATGAGGCGACTTAATGACATGGGATGTCCTCCATCTGCTGGTACTGCGGGAGCTCACCAACACTGTGACAACTCTGGTATAGAGGATAGTGTAGGTGGTGAGAACGATGCTGATTACACCGCCAACACCGAGAAGGAAGAAGTCGATGCTCGTGAATGACATCGATTACATCGCAATCGCGCTAGCATGGGTCAAGTACATGCTATTGATGATTCACTTAGCAAGATTAAATTCGCTATTCCTTCTTTTAATGGAAAATATGATCCTGATGCCTACCTCACTTGGGAATTAGCCATTGATCAAAAAATTGCTTGCCATGATTTTCCTGAGAACAAAAGGGTTAGGGCTACTACTAGTGAATTCACTATTTTGCTTTTGTTTGGTGGCAAGAGTTTCATCGTCAAAATCCTAATGCAGCACAAACTTGGGATGGTTTGAAAAGAATCATGCAAGCCAAATTTGTTCCATCTTATTATAAGCGTGATATGTTGAACAAGTTGCAAGAATTGAGGCAAGGTAGTAACAGCGTAGAAGAGTATTATCAAGAACTACAAATGGGCAAGCTTCATTGTGGGTTAGAGGAAAATGAAGAGGCTGCAATGGCTAGATTCATGGGGGGTTAAACCGTGAGATTCAAGATATTTTAGATTACAAAGAATACAATTCTATTACTCGTTTATTTCATCTTGCTTGCAAAGCTGAAAGGGAAGTGCAGGGACGACGCACAAGCATGAGATCTAATAATTCTGTAGGACGTGCTACCACTTGGTCTCCCCCACACACCTACTACACCAACGGGGCGTCAATCTGCAGCAACTTTCTCCAACAACAAGCCACATTCTTCTTCATCCATTCCAGCATCTAGAGCCAACGAAGCACCAAAAGGAACTGTCCAAGTACCTACCAAGAGTTCTTCCTTTGTTGCTTCAACAGGGAGGACGAGAGATGTTCAATGTCATCAATGCAAAGGGTACGACCACATAAGAAGTGAATGTCCAAGCCAAAGGGTGCTGATCGTGTGGGACAATGGTGAGTTTTCCTCCGCTAGTGACATGGATGAAGATATGCTTGTCGCTGACCATGTAGGGAATGAAGATGAGCTTCCTCAAGCAGAAGAACACATTGAACCTGAAAATGTAGATCGCTATGAGAGTCTAATTGTGCAGCGTATGTTGAGTGCACAAATGGAGAGGGTAGAGCAAAATCAGTGACACAATTTATTCCAAACCAAATGTGTGATCAAAGAGCGTGCTTGCCACGTAATAATTGATGGTGGAAGTTGCAACAACCTAGCTAGCTCCGATATGGTTGAGAAGCTTTCCTTGGACAACAGACCATATCCTCACCCCTATTACATTCAATGGTTCAACAATTGTGGTAAGATAAAGGTAACCCGATTAGTGAGAATACCATTTGCTATTGGATCATATCATGATTTCATTGATTGTGATGTTGTGCCTATGCAAGCATATTCTATGTTGTTAGGCAAACCTTGACAATATGATAAGGATTCTTTGCATCATGGTAGGACTAACTAGTTCTCCTTTGTTCATAAAGAAAAGAAAATTGTTTTGCATCCCATGTCCCCTGCTGCCATTTTGAAAGATGATTTAGAGAGAGCTCAAAGAGAGAAGGAAAAAGGCAAAATTAAAAACCAGATTGAGGGAAAGAAGAAAGAATCTATTTCCAAGAAAGGTGGAATAAAACTAAAGGGAGCTGTCATGTTAGCTACAAAATCTGATTTTCATGAATTGAAAGAAGGCAAAACTGAATGTTATGCTTTGATCTGCAAAGAGACACTGTTTTGATTAAGTGAAATATCTGCTACTTTGCCTCCTGCTATTGCTAACCTTTTGCAGGAATATGAGGATGTGTTTCCAAATGAGGTATCCCCTAGGGCTGCCACCGATTAGAGGAATTGAACATCAAATTGACTTGATTCTAAGAGCATCTTTGCCCAACTGAGCGCCAGACGGGACAAATCAGAAATAGACAAAGGAAATTCAATGCTAGGTCTAAGAATTGCTTGATAAAGGGTATGTACACAAGTCTCTTAGTCTTTGTGCTGTTCCAGTAATTTTAGTTCCTAAAGGATGGTCATGGTGCAGTGTGTGGATTGTAGAGCAATTAATAATATGGTTAAAGGATGGTCATGGTACATGTGTTTGGATTGTAGAGCAATTAATAATATCACCATTAGATATCATCACCCTATTCCTCGGTTAGATGATATGCTTGATGAATTAAGTGGTGCTATTGTTTTGTCTAAAGTCGATTTGTGCAGTAGATACCATCAGATTCTAATGAAGTTTGGAGATGAATGGAAAACTGCTTTTAAAACTAAGTGTGGCTTATATGAGTGGTTAATTATGCCTTTTGAATTGACTAATGCACCCAACACTTTTATGAGATTAATGAACGAGGTTTTGCATGATTTCATTGGCAAATTTGTAATGGTGTATTTTGATGACATCTTGATCTATAGCAAATCCTTAGAGAAACATCTTAATCACTTGCGTGCTATTTTTGATGCTTTACGAGATGCACACCTGTTTGGTAACATTGAGAAGTGCATATTTTGCACGGATTGAGTCTCTTTTCTTGGCTATGTTGTCACTCTGCAGGGAATTGAAGTTGATCAAGTCAAGGTTGAAGCAATCCAGAATTGGTTGATTCCTAAAATAGTCACACATGTATGAAGTTTCCTAGGGCTTTTTGGGTTCTACCGTCGTTTTGTGAAGAATTTCAACACCATCGTTGCACCTCTAAATGAGCTCACTAAGAAGGATGTTCCATTTGTTTGGGGTGATGCACAGCAAAATGCATTCAATGAATTGAAAGATAAGTTGACACACTCTCCCTTGCTCCAACTCCCTAATTTTGCTAAGACTTTTGAATTAGAATGTGATGCCAGTGGGATTGGTTTGGGTGGTGTCTTGTTACAAGAAGGAAAACATGTCGCATATTTTAGTGAGAAGCTGAGTAGGCCTAGTTTGAACTATTCTACTTATGACAAGGAATTGTATGCTCTAGTTCGAACTTTGGAAACATGGTAGCATTACCTATGGCCCAAAGAGTTTGTCATTCATTCCGATCATGAATCATTAAAGCATATTAGAAGTCAAGGGAAATTTAATCGTAGACATGCAAAGTGGGATGAATTCATTGAATCTTTTCCTTATGTTATCAAGCACAAGAAGGGAAAGGAGAATGTAATTGCTGATGCTTTATCTAGATGATATACCATGCTGTCACAACTTGATTCTAAAATTTTCGAGTAGGAAACGATTAAAGAGCAATATGTGCATGATGCTGATTTCAAAGATATTTGATAAGCTGTAATGAAGGAAAAGTTTGGAACAAATTCATTATCAATGATGGTTTCGCATTTTGATCTAACAAGCTTTGTATTCCAGCCAATTCTGTTCGTCTGTTGTTACAGGAAGCACATGGAGGTGGGCTTATGGGACATTTTGGTGTGAAGAAAATAGAGGATGTGTTGGCCAACTATTTTTACTGGCCAAAGATAAGGTGTGATGTGGAGCGCTATGTATCTCGCTGCTCTACATGCAATAAAGCTAAGTCTCGACTGAACCCACATGGATTATTATGCTTTTTTCTGTTCCTAGCATCCCTTGGGAAGATATTTCAATGGACTTCATTTTAGGACTACCTACAACTAGAATGGGGAGTGTCGGTGTATTCTACACTGGGGTACTCTCTCCACCGCTGTCAGGTGGGACCGTGTGCGCAAGATACAGAAAGAAGAAGGTCCTGCATAAAGGACTCAACCGGCTGAAGAGAGGCTTGGCGGGCGACCAGGACACGTGGCCGCCCGGCGAGCAGGCGGGTGACCAGGTCCCAACCCCGAGCGACTAGGTCGCGGCCCCTGACGAC
Organism: Guadua angustifolia; assembly: GCA_036346375.1. NCBI lineage: Eukaryota > Viridiplantae > Streptophyta > Magnoliopsida > Poales > Poaceae > Guadua > Guadua angustifolia. Next base: position 10,798,301 of record CM070501.1, read on the forward strand.
TAGGACGCATGGCCACCCGAAGAGCAGCTGGGCGACTAGGCCATGTGGTCGTCCGGTGGGCAGGCGGGCCCATTGTCAGTCATCTGCGTAGACAGGGTTGAGAGGCTTCCGCCCGAAGCCTTCGCCCGGATCACAGCGTATCATAGTCATTAAATGCGCATGGGAGCCAATAAATGTGTAGGGAGCCGTTACAATGCGCCTAGGAGCCATTAAATAGGCGTGGCTCCCTGACGCTATGATGACCTGTCCCTCCGACTGAGCCAGCTCCACCAACTCCCATTCCATCTGCACCGCCTAGGGCAAGCCGGGGAGACACGTGTACCAGGCGTTCATCACGCAGCGTCCGAACCCCTCCCCTTGGGCAATCCGAAGACAAGTGGTGTCAAGCAACGGCGCAGACAAAGAGGCTCGGAAGGATAGTATCGATAGGACTCGACACAATCAATGTAATTAATGTAAAACCACTACCTCCACTTGCCCTAGCTAGTCCCGGGAGTATACAAAGGAGCTAGTGTGCATGGGGGGAGGAGGTCGATCGTCGATTCTAGCAGAGAAGAGATCCAAAGCTCGAGCGATCGAAAGATTGGGCAAACTAAGAACAAGTGGTATACTAGAGCAACACGAGCTTGAGCGGGATCGGTGGTACACCGCATTGGGGGTCGAACTCAGGTAAATCCTCGTGTTCCTGTGTGTTCTTGAGTTTCTTTTCCTGCTCATCACGAGAAGAGAGTCGAGAGTGACGTAGCTACGAAGACCCCCCTACCGAAACTCAGTTATACACTCAAATCAATATTGTCTAGAACAAACACGTCGACAAGGTGCGCTAGGTAGGGGTTGTAGTAGCTGTTTCACCCTTTGCTTTTTTCGGCGGATCATTAAGCGTCGGCAGCGAAGATGGAAGCTTCGGGCTCCCATCAGGCGGGGGACCGTTGGATGCCTTTCACAAAAGGCGGCGGCGCCCCCACCTTGGCAAGAGCCCAGCCGGTCTGATGGCGACAAGCGATGGAGGAGGCCACGCTGGCCCAGAACTTGCACGCAGCTCACCTCCTTCTGGAGCACCCACCGGTGGAGCTAGGTGGCGACACCCTAGCCGTGCCATGGCTGTGGGACATCACCCGCCTCGTTGATGCAGCCCAGCTCTGGGTAGAGGCGTCAGAACGGTGGGGTACCTCTGGTACTCCGCAGCCGAAGTCACACGCAGAGCGCACGCAAGCTTCAAGTCAAAGGCGACTCCCTGCTGGTCATCAATCAGGCACGAAAGGAATTTCAATGTTCTGACCCCATCATGGCTGCGTACTTAGCAGAGGTTAGAAAGATGGAACGCCACTTCGAAGGACTGGGATATATCCGTATCCCTCGACGCGACAACCATATGGCGGACGAGCTTTCACAGCTCGCGTTATCAAGATCTCCTATCCTGGTCGGGGTCTTTGAAGAAAGACTAACGCGATTGTCCGTCGCTGCCCCTATTTCAAGTGGGGATGACGGTGTGGTCGTCGAGGCCTCCGACATAGGTGGGGAGGGCGGCACGGCTATCGCGGCCTCCGTTCAGGGAGGGAAGGCAGCGCGCCCGCCTTAGCCCCTAGGTCCAGGAGGGAAGGTGACGGTGTCACTGGTGCGGCACCTAGGGAAAAGCTTGGCCAAGCGGAGTACCCGGGCGATCACCACGTGATCACCACACTTGGCCGGGAGGGGCAGTGGATGGATCCTATCCTAGCCTTCCTGCGAGATCAAGTGATCCCCGACGATGATGCCTCAGCTGAGAAAATTGCACGCAAAGCCTAGTGCTATACTCTGGTAGGTGGGGACCTATATCGCCGGAGAGGTTCCTAGGTTGAGCTAGAAGTTTCTGAAAGGCTTTGTTATGATCGCTCATTCGCATACTCTTGTATGGCGATTCACGGCTGACGTGGTTAGTTGATTGTATCTTGTGGGTAAAGTGTACAACCTCTGCAGAGTGTAAAAACTATTCGAATAGCCGTGTCCGCGGTATTGGACATTGCTCGGCAATTACAGTCAAGGGGTAGAGTTTTGAAAATAAAATGAGGTTGGGAATATGGGCAATGTGTTATAGAAATTGGTTAAGAAAGAGAAATGCTTTACCTAAGGATGATTACGAAATTTATTATGGATATTACTTGTTTTATCGCTTTTCAATCTAATTATGATATTCATTTGGAAATCTTTGTAATTGCAAAAGAACCATTCAGCCATTCCTTTGGAATAAGCCATGCATGTAGTAATAGAAGCGCTGCATGCATGACTTGTTGAGTACGGTTGTGTACTCACCCTTGCTATAACAAAACATCACCAGTTGAGGAGAAGTCTTTGTCTTGAAGAAGAAGTTACGTAGAAGGCGAATATCTAGGAGTTGAACCTTGTCAAATGCATGTGGTATTTTGATGGGATTCACCGACGTTCTTTGTTCATTAACATTAGTTTTACTCGAGTTGAAGCCATCTAGGCTTCACAATTGTAAGTTGACCTTAAGGTTGTTCAACAAGTTATATTAAAAGATGAATTCTTTATTTATTATTCCGATGTGTATGATTGTGGTATTCATCTTTGTTAACTGTGGGCACTAGCGACTGATCCTAGGACTAGTGCTGAAAACACAGAGGGTTTCCGGATTGCGAATTCGGGTCCCGACAAATATGGTATCAGAGCATACTAACTGTAGGTCTTGACCCTAGATAGTTTGGTTATTCTTTAAGAACTTCAAAATTATTTTCTAAAGAGAAAACTTAACTTGAAGAATAACAAGTTCTTAACTTATCTTATTCTTCCATTCCTTTCCCCTTTTGCTGAAATTTCTATCTTTCCCCGTGATTTAAGTTGAAAATCTTACCTTAGTTGTCTTGAATAGATAACGATGTTTCACACTTTAGGAGAAAGCCTTTGGATGCCGTTGTTTGAATCAAGATCGTGAAGACAGGAATCGTCGAGCTCAAGAAAGAGTGCCGATGAAGTATTCCAGAAGGTAGAAGAACCAATGCCGATGAAGTGTTCAAGAAATTCGAAGGAATCAGTGCTTGAGTAGCTGTTGAGACTCATGTGTGAGAGTCGCGTCTGTCTAAGTTAGGAGTGTTACCCTTTCTAGACGTTAGACTTGTGTGCTTAGGTTAATTTGGTTTTACATTTCTTTGAGTTTGCGGATGTGTTGCATGGCTCTTAGGCTTTTGTAAGCAACCATACCAAGTTGTAAATAATGATTGTATAATTTGAGGTTTTGGGTTAAACCTAATCCCTATAATAGTCTTGGATACTTATCTATGCTTCTCCCTCTTACCTATTAACCTTGGTCAGTCATCAAATGGAGAAGTTTTCCAGTGATAGTCTTAGCAGTATTCGTAAAGCAGTCCAAGTCAGTTCAGATGTTGCCACCAGTATCAGTGTTAGAGCAGATATTGACCAAAAGCAATCTCCAGTTCCACCAGTTGAAAATTCAACAGTGCGTTCTCAGTGCAAGTTTGCACAGTTCATAGAAACCAAGCCACCCATTTTTGAAGAATTCACCTCCCTACAAGGTATAGAAACCTGGATTCAAGTCATAGAGAAGAAGCTATCTTCCATACAGTGTGATGATAAAGATAAGGTTATATATACCACCAGTCAGTTAGAAGGTGCATCATTAGCTTGGTGGAAAAACTACCGTGCCATCCATGGTAAGGATCAGACTATCACTTGGAAGGAATTCACTACTGTGTTCCGTGAGTTTCATACTCCGTTGAAAGGTGCAACCAATTCAGAGGAATATGCAACCCCTGCATACCACAACCAATCTGGATGTTGTCCTTTAAAGTGTTGCCAGCTTGGCAAATCAGAGGATCGTGCATGTACCCGTTGTGGAGTAATAGGACATACCTCGGACGAGCATCATATCAATTGTTCCAGTTGTGAAGGGAACCATCCTCTTGGAGAATGTCCGAATAATAAGATTACATGTTTTCTTTGTGAAGGCCAAGATCATTGCCCAAGCCAGTGTGCTATGTATTCAGTATTGACCTCCGCAATGCAACATCAACAAGAAAATTTCCGAGCCATTGTGGTTCAAGAGTTAGCAAAGAAAGGCATGTCGTCATCTAACCATGCTTTGTCACCTGAGCATTTAAAGGAGAAATACCATGAATCTAGCAATCCACCTCAGAAAAGAAGCAAGTCAAAGTCACCAGAAAGTTGTTTTCTTTGTGGTAAACAAGGTCACTATGTCAGACGATGTCCCCAGAAGAATCAAGCACAAACTTTACCCTCAGTCATCCCAGAAGTCAGTTCGGTTCAAAGCATAACACCACGATCGCATGGTGCAGCATCAAAGAATCGATTATGCTATGCCTGTCGTAAAAGAGGTCACTTTGCCAAGCAATGCCCGTTCAAATATGAAGTAGCTTATGGAATTGAAATTGTCCCTGAAGCTACCTCGGTTGAGCCTGTATTGCCAAGTATGCCTGAAGCAACAACAGAAGCCGATTGTTCCAAGAAGCAATCGAAGAAAAGACGGTTGACTGATGAAGCTACCAATAAGTTCCAGAAGCCATGATGCCATACTCTAATCTATAAGAGTAATGTCATGGAATTCTCCTAGCAATTCCTATTTGTGGAATAAATGTACCCAAAATTCTAAATCAAAAGTATTAAGGGCAATAAAGGATTTGATATATCTTTGAGCATTCACTTTACTCGATAATGTTCATGTGTATGTTGGCCATGGAGCCTGAGTTCTCAGTCATGATGTTAAAAGTTACCAGATTCATTTCGATCAATGTTCCTTACTCCGAAGGTCATTGGTAGTGAATTGCAAAGGATCAATGAATCGTTCAAGACTTTGAATTGCCGTGAAGCAATTATCAATCAGCTTGAGTTCCTCAGATCAAGAGCTGTTCACAAGAACCAACTCAACAAAAATGATGTTCAAACTTTGATCAAGATCGCAGAATAGCAAGTTGCTTTTGCCGTCAGGAGCAGCTTGCCTAGTGTCCAAGAGAAGCAAAGAATCAAGTGTCAGTGGATAAAAAAAAGGGTTGCTTAAAAATGGAAGTTGTCAGCATTGTTACGAAGAGTGCAGATTGTCTTCCAAGGGCCTCAGTGGAAGAAGTGTTTCATATGCCAGAAAGCAGACCCAGTTGAAGCCAATTAAGTTTACAAAAGGATCTTGCCTACAAGGAGCAGCTCATCAGAATTTGACCTAGTAGAAGGATGTTATCCAGCGTTTGGCCTCAAAGCAATTCCATCAAGCGTGCAGTTGACTGCAAGTGCAAAGAGCCTCGAAGGTCGAGTTTCCCCGAACCTATTCTTTAGTCAGCCCGAATCTCGGGGACGAGATTCTGTTAAGGGGGGTAGGTTTGTAACATCCCAAAATTTGGGTTTTCAAAAATTTATATTAAACTAGATTTCCAAAAATTTTACATCAATCCTATTTGATTAAAGAAGCTTAATTTAGAGTTTTCTAAATCTAAAACAATTTAATATGCCTTTTGTGTGCATCAAGTAATTTAAAATTTAGTTGTTACAGTGTTCTTTGTATCTCAGGGAATTTCCCAAATTTGAGATTTGATAAAAACTAATTAAAATTATTGATTTAAATATTTGGATGTTAATTGGATTTTTATTGAATTTTTAATTTGAATTATTAATTGTTCGGGCAATTCTATATCCAAATTCCAAATTCAAACCTTTCCTTTGAAATTCCATTTAAATTCAAAATTTGGATTTCCCTCGGTGTTCTAATTAACCTAGCATCCATATCCTTTCAAAATTGGAGTTCAATTCTTTTCCGTCCGCAAAGTCAAAATCTTAAAATCCGGTCCTTATTCGAAATTTCACCTGAGTTCCAAAATACTCCAAAAATCTCAAAATTTATAGAATTAGGTTCCAAATATTCCAAAATGATTTTGGGAATTGTTCCAAGATTTACAGAATCCCTTTGGTATTTTATCTCTCGCGGTCTTTCGTTAAATCCAGTATATTGGTCCCGGAATTGTCTAAATTCCAAAACTTATCTAAATTCAGTGAAACCAATTTTATTGTGTTCCAAATAATCTCTAGTATTTTTAAAAAAAATTTCCAAGATTTTTAGATCATTTTTGCTATTTTATTCCTCGCGCTTTTGTCCCTCCATTTCTTCCAACCAATGAGAAAGCGACACGTGGCCTTTCACTATTCATCTTGAACCTCCGGCCTGTGCTACTGTTCACACGTAGAACCCCATGTCTGGCTCAATTTCCAATCCCCATATCTCTCAAAATACAGCAGCAAATCGCGTGGGAAATGAAGCATCGCGACGGCGTCATAATGGAGAACAAGTTCCAAGGCGTTGCCCGTCCTCAATCCGCGTGAATCAGCCGCAATTAAGCGTTAATGGCAATTTATTGCTCGGTCAATATCTCGGGCTTCTCTCCACCTCTCAGGACGTGCGAGTACTCGAAATGTGCGTATTGACGTCCTCTATCCCGTGCTCACCTTGCCCAGTTGTTTCAGCATCGTTTCCCCTTCCAAAACTCGTGAAAACCCGACGCCGGTGTTCTCCAAAGACACCGGTGAGCCATCTTTTGCTCCGTTTAGTTTCCGGGTAATCCGACCACGTCACTTTGTGTCGTTTGCTTCCGTGATCACAACCATTCAGTCGGATTTGATTTTCGTTGCAGTTTGCCCCTGAATTTCGAGTTTGTTAAGTAAATCGATCGTCGCTCCGCTCGCTCGTTGATTCCTCTCAAACCAAGTAATCCCCAATCAAATTCCTTTTAGATGTAGCATAGTATGATCCTTCTCTCGCCGTGCTCTCCTTGGTTTTGAGAAATTCCGTGTTCTATTGTGTTTTTGGCGCCATGCCATTGGTCATCTTACACGTCACCGATTGCGTCCATGGCGCCGCCTTTTAAATGCCATCCGCCCCGTCCGACTACCCAACACACCTCCTCATGTCCCCGCGCCCTCCTGCACCCGTTCGCTCGACCGGCCCGCCCCTCGCCGGTGCACCTTGCCTGCCTGCAATCGTCGGCTGTTTGGCATCGCGTTCCTGGTCGGCTCATCACAATTTTTGGTGATCCGACTAAGTCACCTCATGCCTTATGGTACCCTCTATCTCCCTTTCAAATTTCGTGCAATTTGGTTCAGGGAATCAAAAGTTACGGCTGCCCAAAGATCGAATCTTGCCAGAGGCCATTCTCCCTCGTTTTTGTGAGTTTGGCCGTGAAATTTTTATGGTAGACTCCTGGTGGTGTCTCCTACATAGTGCTCACCATATCCCATGGTTTTGACCTCAGAAGTTTGCGCAGAAAATTCTTTTCTCCGATCAGACTGCATTGCAGACAGCCGAAAACTTCATCGCGCGTTCCCCGTTGATCCAAAAGGTAAAACTCAGATCCGTTCACGTCATATCATGCCAAATGTTCCCAGATAGCTTTCTGTAAAATTTGGTTAGGTTTCATGCAGTACTTTATTAGTTGTGACCGTTTGATCCATTAGCTCCGGGAGCCGTTCATCGGCAGTTTGTGATCAATCTGGTGGGTCGCCGCCAAATCTGTCTATTTTGTTGAGTTCGTCTCGTCGCGTTCTATGCGATGGACACTTCCCCTTTGCTGTTGCATCTACCGAAATTCTTTTTATTCGTCGGCCGCCGCGCGTCGTCTTGTGCCGCCAACCATTTTGGTTTGTCGTGGCCATGTCATGACCTCGCTGCCCTGTCTTTCAACCGATGGTTGCCACCTTGTAATCTCATATGCGTCCCGTCATCGCTTCACCTTCATCGTTAACGTTCCATCGTTAACATTCCATCGTTAACGTTCCGCTGTTAACGTTTCGTCGTTAACGTTCCGCCGTTAATGCTTTGCTCTCACTTCGCTATCATCGCGTGTGCGCATTCAAGCAAAAGCGTAGCGCGATGTCATTATCCTTTCTAACGTTCCTATCTGTTCATCGCCGCTTCATCATCGTCAAATCTCTTCTTCATAGTATGACTGAACCCTAGACCAAATCCTAGCCCGATCGCATTTAGACCCTTGTGTCGATGCCTTCTCTCCGTAAACCTTAATCTTCTAGAAACCTGTTCGTGGACTTGGTCAATAGACCATTGGCCCATATGTCACCTCCCATATCAAACCCTAATCTCTCTCTCGCATCAGCTCTATCTATTCCATCAGTCAACAAAAGTCAACACCGTGCCTGAGCTTAGTTCATCGTGAACCAAATCATCCTCATAGACCCGGTCTATAGATCGAGAGTCCATATGTCAATATCTGTTCAATCGAGTTAATTAATCTCGAAGGATATTCCCTGGAATATACTCCATTCTTTCCTAATTATCAATCGTAACCTTCTCGATAAATCTTACGGCTTTGTTCTCTTTCATCCGATCTTTGATCAAATCTATTCAAGTTCTAAATTCAATCCCTTTAGCTTCGTTACAATCTAATCTTAATTTGGAGTTTATTTGAATTGCCTTTTGAGATTTGTTGTATTTGTGTTTCTTTGTCGTTAGACGTATCGTCCAGAAGTTACCCGAAGTAGCGGAAAGACGAGGAAGTCGAAGCATTCGATTGAAGAGCCAAAGGTTGAGGAAGCCGAAGATCAATTAAAAAGAGTAAAGAGCAGTTTATAGCAAGTGCCAGGCAAGTCGTGCTTTGATCATATTGCTCCCAGTTTTACAAATTTACTTTGATTCAAATTATTGCATGCTAGTTCAAGATTAAAATGATTTAAATTAATTTGGGAATTAGTTATTCAATCCAATTGCTAAATATCACCTTGCCATGATTATTTGTATGCCATAATTCATTTGTCACCATAAGATGGTTGAATATTAGTTGGTTGTTATTACTTGCCAACGTGGGTTGGTTAGACCGTGTATAATTGCTTAGCCATGCCACGCAACTCATGTCTTTTGAAAATGAAAGGATAATATTGATTAATGGATTATGAAATGTGTTTGTGAAATGGTGTGACGTGTTGCCACACGATGATGTTGATATGTGGAACCAGAGTGGTTCTACATGGATGTTGAGTTGTTGTTGGCATTGTGTTGCGCAATAATCAACTGGGGTGGTAAAATGTTTTAGACCGAGGCAAGTGGCAAGAGTGGCATTGGATATGTCACTTTGGTATTTGGCGGTGTTGTTGGTGAATTATGTGATGGTATTGTTGGTGAATTGTTTGGGGTAGTCTTGCCTTGGTCACCCTAAGGACTTCACCTTGCAAGCCTTTGAACTGAGTCACTCATACAACCACATGTCTGATATGGGACAGACCTAGTTTAGTACGATTCTGATATCTCACCTAGGTTGAGCTAGAAGTTTCTGAAAGGCTTTGTTATGATCGCTCATTCGCATACTCTTGTATGGCGATTCACGGCTGACGTGGTGAGTTGATTGTATCTTGTGGGTAAAGTGTACAACCTCTGCGAGTGTAAAAACTATTGAATAGTCGGTCCGCGGTATTGGACATTGCTCGGCGATTACAGTCAAGGGGTAGTGTTTTGAAAATAAAATGAGGTTGGAAATATGGACAATGTGTTATGGAAATTGGTTATGAAAGAGAAATGCTTTACCTAAGGATGATTACGAAATTTATTATGGATATTACTTGTTTTACTGCTTTTCAATCTAATTATGATATTCATTTGGAAATCTTTGTTAATTACAAAGAACCATTCAGCCATTCCTTTGGAATAAGCCATGCATGTAGTAATAGAACGCATTCATGCATGACTTGTTGAGTACGGTTGTGTACTCACCCTTGCTATAACAAAACATCACCAGTTGAGGAGAAGTCTTTGTCTTCGAAGAAGGAGAAGTTCTGCAAGAAGGCGAATATCTAGGAGTTAAACCTTGTCAAATGCCTGTGGTATTTTGATGGGATTCACCGACGTTCTTTGTTCCGCTGCTGTTCGTTTTACTCTGAGTTGAAGCCATCTAGGCTTCACAATTGTAAGTTGACCTTAAGGTTGTTCAACAAGTTATATTAAAAGATGAATTCTTTATTTATTATTCCGTTGTGTATGATTGTGATATTCATCTTTGTTAACTGTGGGCACTAGCGACTGATCCTAGGACTAGTCTTGAAAACACATAGGGTTTCGGATTGCTTGGTCGGTCCCGACAACCACGCCACCCGGGTCCACGAGAACATTGGCGTTGGGCGACTGATCTTCTTGAGAATCGGGCGCATGCCTGCTCCTAAACTGTCTCCCGGTGGGAGGGCCCTTTAAGATGGTCTCGATATCTCGACCCGGGGCGGTCCGGTTGGCCACTGAGGATGACCAAGAGCTGGCCAAGTCCTACAACGTGGAGCTGTTGCGAAAATTTTACCCATAAGAACTATAAGAACTTGCTAGTTCCGCCTTAATCACCGTGCATGGGTGAGGCTCTCCTCGTGTTACGATCGTTGATGGTCAGTAAAGTTGTTTGCCTTGAAGGCTTTTGCTTTATCCTTTCTTTCTCTCTTGTGCCCCGGTGGGTAATATTTGGCGTGGGTGTCATTGGTACCGACAATTCGGCAGCCCCTTGTTGATATGCGGTAACACCCAGTGTTCACGTTAGGGAAGGACAGGCGACCAGGGGGCGAGTTCGGCACGGTGCTCAAACGTCGCTCGTACTCCTCGGGTTAGCTCTATGAAGCACCGCTGGCCCAATACCACTCCTGGGGACCTACTACCTCGACACGCAACGCCGCGGGCTGGTTCCGAATCACAAGGGCTTAAGTTCCAAAGAAAGGGACCATGACAACCCCGCGCGGAGATTTGCGTTCTCCAATATATTTCCTGCATGCCTCGCGTAACGTCTACTTGTGTTTTCAGTAGCTATGTGTAATCGTAGATGAAGTGCTGGAGCACTGGCCTAATGTAAACGTTCAAGATCGCATCGCTGTGTAAGCTGAAATTAAGGTCGCCTATCAATGTACAAGATAAGTTATTTGCATTGAGCATTATCAACTTGTCTTTCATATTCGCACCCTGTTGGGTCGCATTGTGCGTGGTTGTCACAAGCATTTGTAGCTCGACAGCTCCTTGCTGATAAAGGGAGACACCTAGCGTCAGTGTCGGGCAAGGATGGGCGATCGGAGCACGAGTTTGGCACGGTATCCACACGCGGCATGCACTGCGGACACCGCTGGCCTATAACCACTCCTGGGGACCTGTTGTCTTGCCACGCTGCGCTGTGGTTTGGCTCTGAGGGATCACTAGGATCTAAGTTCCGAAGGGGCATGGGCCAGTGAAAACCTCGCGCAAGGACTTAGGACTATATTTGTCTACATTTTGCGTGTCCTGCATGATCTTTGTTTATGTTTGTAGCGGCTGCTTGCAATCACCCAAAAAGCGCCAAAGCATCGACCTAACCTAAGTGTTCGGGTTCGCATCATGGCAAGACTGGGGGTTGGTCGCCTGGTGGTTGAGTTGAACAAACGCAATCGAACGCAGACAAACAAACACGTAGGTAAAATCAAAAGATGCCAACTTCATTACAATTACTAAGATAGTTTTGGCATACTGGAAAACAAGAACAAAAAGAAGAAGATAAGGGAAGCGGCACAAGCCATCAGTTGTCATTAGCAACTTGGTTGTGCCCGAGGTCTTCGTCGACTCTTGCCTCCAGCTCCGCTGCGTCGAGGTCTGGGTCCTCCACCACCATCATCCCGGCAACATGCTCCGTTGCCTCGCGCACGCGCGCTTGCGCCCGGGCCTCATCTCCCTCGATGCCCGCCATGGTGGCCATTGGATCGAAGGAGGCGTCACGACTGGCGCAGCACGCCAGCATGAACGTCGCGGTGGCAACTGCGACTTGCCATCCTTCCTGGGCGGAGCGGGCGGACAAAGCAGCGGGTAGGCCGGAGAGCGCCTCAGCAACTCTGGTATTGCAGTGCGCGTACTGCATCGCCGAAGGCTCCAGCGGCTTGCGCAGCTCCACCCCCAGCGGCCGCAGACTCCTGGCTATGCCATGGTATGCCGGGCGGAGCATCACACCCAAGTTGTGATGTGTGCGACGCAGTTCATCCTTAGCCTGCCGCTGCACCGCTTCAGCCTCCTGCGCTCAGGCAAGCAGGGTTGTTCCGTTCACCCTCTCCTGCGCTAGCAAGGCCTCGCTTCTCTCCCTCTCCTGCGCCCACTCCTCCCGAAACGCCGCCATCTACCGAGTCATCTGGACTTCGCTGGGTGGCATGATAAGGTGCCCAAGACTTGTGCATTTCTTTGAGTTCGATGAAGCCTCGCCAGCTCGGAGGTAGGGGCGAGGAGACGGGGTGGGGCGGCAGAGTGCAGAGCCGGCGACATCTACTTCACCGCTCGGGCCTTGTCGGGTTGCCCTTGGGCGAAATTCAGTGCGTCTGTTGGCCCTTGGGTCTGCTGGCGGTGCACCTTGGGGGGTCGCTCTTGAAGGCGACTGGAAGTGGAAGGAAGCCACCGGGAGCGTAAGCCTGCCCTGGTGAGCAGTGGTGGCGACCCTCGTTGTTGATGGAGTCGGTGCCGTTGGAGCTGGCATCGTTGGAATTGACGCTGTAGAGGTTGGCGCCACAGAAGTCGGCACCGTTGAGGTCGGCGCCACTGGAGTCGGTGCCACGGGAGTTGGCGCCGCGGGAGTTTGCACCGTTGAAGTCGGCATCGTTGAGGTCGGCGCTGCAGGAGTCGGCGTTAGTGCGGCCGACGCCGGAGCAGGGGCGGTAGATGTCGTCGCCCCGGATGAAGACACCACCACTCCAGGCACGCTCTGAGGAGCGGTGGAGCCGGTGGTGGCAGGAGTTCAATCCTCGGTGCAGGGCTTCTTGGGGTCCACACCTGTGACGTCCGGAGCGATCGGCCGCTTGCATGCGCTCCGATCGTCAATTGGGGCCGGGTCCCTGATCACCAGGGGACTGCAGGCCGGCAGCACTGCAGGGCCGGTGGAGTCCATCGCCGGGAACCCTTTGATAATCCGAAGGTGCTCCGCGAACTCCAGATCGCAGAGCCGCTGGGCCCCAGTGGGGAAGTCTAGAATTCTCAGCATTGGTGGGAGCAATCCGGACAGCCATTTTGAGATGGCAGGGCCGTCCAGGTTTCCTGCGCCTGGTGAAAAAAAGAAGACAAGAATGTTGGTTGATGGCGAGTACGAAAGGAAATATATATATTCATGAGAAGAATAAAGAACTTACGGCCCGGATGCATACGGGTCATGTCGTCGTCCCCTGTGTACTGCCATACAGGGCGGGCACGATGACGAAGGGGGCTGATCCTCCGGGCTATGAAGTTCGGACTACGGCGATCGAGCGGTCCGCATCCCGCAGTCGGTTGATGTGGGCCGCCATCGCCAGGAGTTCCACTGTCTCCTTGACGGGGGCATCCCGAGGGCATCGACCTCACTATCGTCGCCGACGTAGAGCGATCGCCGCCCACGACTTCGGTTGGACCTTGGTGCGGAGGAATGTAGCGGGGGCCACCCTTCATGGAGACAAAATGGCAGCTCCTCGCAATGCCACCATCGGAGGTGCTGCGACAGATGTAGAAGTAGCGGAAGAGCAGAAGATTGGGCATTACCCCTACGAACATTTCGCAGAGGTATGCAAAAGTAGAAAGAATAAGAATGGAATTGGGAGTGAGATGGAGGTGATGGATTTCATAGAAATGGAGGACGGTGAGAAAGAATTCTAAGAATGGTGGCACCAGGCCCGCCAAGAGTCCCTAGGTGAAGACAATGATCTCCCCCGGTTCGCACCGTGGTGTAAGGGTTCCACGGCGAAGGCGGAGGGAACCCTCGTGCACCATCTTGGAGAGCAGCGCCACCCTCTCCTTCTCAACAGTGGAAGATGAAAAGGCTTACGCCATTGGAGCAAAAGCGAAAGCTTTGGACAAGGAAGACGAAAGGGCAAAGAGCAAGGTGCACAGAAAGCAGAAAGCGTAAATAGCTGGTCAGGGGTGCGCATATATATAGGCCCCTCACGCAGACGGTTCGCGAAAAGGCAAAGGTACGTGACGTTTCGGGTCCCGAGAAAAATCGGCGGAAGTGGGGAGGACTGAGACTGTTGCGTGCTCAAAAGTGGTGGGCCCATCCAGAAATGCACCGACATTAAATGAGGCCATAAAGAAACTGACGCGTGTTCTAGGACGGACCTGGGGGCTACTGTCGGCGTACTTTACGCCAAGGTACCCTCTCCGCCACAGATAAGTAAGACCATGTGGCAACCTGGTGAGTAGGCGGGCGATCAGGCCTAGCTCGTTGGGCGAGAAGCCCACGTGGCGCCCTGGTGGGTTGGCGGGCGATTAGGCCCTGCCCGCCGGGCGCCAGCCTCCTTGGTGGCTTGGCGAGTAGGCGATCGAGGCCACTTTCGCGGCGTCGGCCTCTGTGGTGGCTGGTGGGCGGAGGCGTCTGGCGTTGCCCACCGGGCGCCGGCCTCCTTGGCGGCTTGGTGAGCAGTCGGCGGGCGATCAGGCCCTGCTCGCTGGGCGAGAAGCCCACGTGGCGGCCTAGTGGGCAGGCGGGCAATTAGGCCCTGCTCGCCGGGTGAGAAGCCCATGTGGCGGCCTCGTGGGTAGGCGGGCGATCAGGCCCTGCCCTCCGGGCGTCGGCCTCCGTGGCAGCCTGGCCACGTGGGCAACCAAAGGAATGAGAGGGAGGCTTCGCCTCGAAGTCTCCTCCCCCTGACACGCTGTGTCAGAGCCTGACAAGCTGTGTCAGGGCCATTGATTGTGAGGAGTTCTACTGGCGACACAACGATGGCCCATTCCTCTGACGCCTCACACCTAACCCGTCGCAGGAATGTCATATCCTGGGCGGACTGGGTGAAGCTACGTAGCGACATTAAATGAGGCTTGAGGGACAAGGCTACAGTGATGGGTGTAATTAATGAGTCGTAGATTAGTATGATGTCACCCTCTCACCTGCCCGAGCTAGCCTGGTCTATATAAGGGAGCTCTGGTGCATGGAGAAGGGGGACGGAGCTTGAGAAAAAAGAGCCCTAGTGGAAGAACAACAAAAAAGAGCATTGTAACTAGCTCGATAAACTTCAACAAAAGATCTAGCAGGACGTAGGGCTGTTACCCAGACAGGGGGCCTGAACCTTGGTACATCGCTGTGTTCGTTGATCCGTTGATCCCCTAAATCCCCCGTGCGTGAGCCATTAGGGTTTCCGAGCACGAAGACACCCTCTACCGAACCCTAACCTCCGTCCTTGGAGGACCCCCTATTTGTTGATAGGGTCCTGTCTGGCGAAATATGCCAACAGCCATCCACAAAGCAACGGACAAGCTGAGCGCACCAATGCGCCCAGTCTGAGGGCTTCAAGACTAGAGGCGTTGACAGTGCTCATAAGCACGGAGCACGATGGGCGAAAAAGCTTCGCGGTCTTGTGGTCTCTCCAAACCACACCCAGCCGTGCGACTAAGGAGACTCCTTTCTTCACGGTCTCTGGCGCCGGCTTGCATCTTGCCCTCTGAGCTTTCCTTGGGCTTGCGCGGGTATCGGCCTTCAATGAAGAAGACTAGGAAGACTAGCGCCAAGACGACGTCAACTTCCTGGAGGAAGTACGAGATCGGGCGGCACTACATACTGCCCGGTACCAGCAAAGTGTCCAGCACTACCATGCCACATGGGTCTATGAGAGAACAGGCGATGGGCGACCTCGTCTTCGCGTCGAATTTAAATCATGAGCAGTCGCGACAAACTATCTCCCCCATTGGGTGGGCCCCTTCAAGGTGGTCTCTATCTCTCGACCCGGGGCGGTTCGTTTAGGCGCGAAAGACGGACGGGAGCTGGCGAACTCCCAAAATATAGAGTTGCTGTGGAAGTTCTACCCCTGAACTCGCCTCACATGGTTGTCATGAGTGCCAGTATCCTGGCGGCTCCTCGGCCATAACGTGGACCCCCAGCTTCTAGGCCAGGCCCGGACAGGCATTCAGTAGGTGTGTGTGGCACGATGCTTCGAGGTAAAGTTTCGCCCACCATGGTGCTCTACGGCAATGTTCTACCCACCATTTACCCCGCCTCTGGTGACTTGCTCCCTAGCCCTGCAGTTCTCTGGCTTGGTCCCACAAAGATGGCAAGGGCATAAGTTTTGGGTGGCAACGGGAAAGTGACAACCCAGCGAGTGATGTTCGGCATGCTGTAAGTTTTTCATGGCCTCTCCCCGGGTCGACTAGCAGGCTGTTACACTCTCCCCTAGCTGACCTTGGGCCCCACATGCTCAGTATGCACTCGACTATCACTTTGATTCATTCAACTTGCTTATGCCTATAGGATTTGTGCCACACTTGGTTGTCATAAGTACGATGCTTTGATAGCCCTTGGCAATCCTTTAAACCCCGTTTACTTGGTCCCTGACGGGCGCCTAGCAAATGTGTGTGCAGGTCTTGGCTGCGCTATGCTTCGCCCACCATGGTGCTTGGGCAATGTTCCGCTCACCATTTGCCCCGCTCTCACGCAACTTTGCTCCCTAGCCCCTGATTCTCTAGTCTGGTCCAAAAGGATGGCAAGGGTCCCTTAGCTATACTAGTGGACTTCGGCTCTGTCTTGAGCAGGATGGGAGTCTAGCAGTATGTGCGACAGTCTTAAGCTTGCGGCTATGCTCCACCCACCATGGTGCTTCGCGGCAATGTTTCTCTCACCATTTGCCCTGCCTCTACGCGACTTGCTCCCTAGCCTCGTAGTTCTCTGTTCTAGTCTCGGTAAAGTATAAGGGATTAAGCTCTGAATGGTGATAGGAAAATGACAACCTAGTGTGCACTTCCCACCTACTCAATGGCAGGGACTTAGGCTTTGTGTGCCTATTTGCCTGTTTATTCCTAATACGCGTGGCTTAACCTTGGCTCGTGTTTGGAGTGGCTCTGTGTGATTGCAAAAAAGACTCCTAATCATCGATCCATCCGGTCGCCCAGAGGGTCTGTGCAAAATGCTCGGGGGCTGGTTGCCTGGCACTGAATCGATCAAGTCACGAGCAAGCACGCGCAAGGGTAGACAACAGGTACAAGCCGACAACAGGTAATGGCCGAAAGGCCTATGTACATGTTTACACAGAAGAAGAAAGGGAAAAAAAGATGGCAAAGGTGGTCGCCCGAGCTAATCATCGATGATCTCGATATCATCAGCATTGTCCACGGCTTCTTCCTCTACCTCGGCAGCGGTGTCGGTGGGCAGAGGCACCATCTCCATCAGCCCGGCTACGTACTCCACCGCCTCATGCACCCGCACTGGTGCTCGGGCGGGGTCGCACCCCACCCCGTGACGGTCGTCATGGGGTCGAAGGAATCGTCGTGGTGGAAGCAGCACGTCAGGACGAAGCCCACTGTGGCGATCACGACTTCCCGCCCCTCCTGGGCGGAGCGATCTACCAAGGCGATTGGCAGGCCGGCGAGGGCTTCAGCGACAAGGGTTACGCTGTGGGTGTAATGCGCCACTGATTCTTCCAGTGGACCGCTCACCGTCACCCCCAGCGGCCGTAAGCTGCTGACCATGCGCTTGAAGGCAGGGCGAAGCATGGTGACGAGGTTACGCAGGTTGCGGCCCATCTCCGCGCTCAACGCATTGCACCTCTCCTCGGCACCCTTCGCCCGTGCCTCGACAACTTCGGCTCGGGCCACCAATGACATCTTCTCGGCCTTTGCCAATGCCAGCTCCTCCCGCAGTGACGCTGTCTGCTTGTCATGGAGGGAGGTCGCCGTGGCAAGTTTGGCGACCAGGTCGGCAAGCCGGGTGTGCTCAGAGGGAGCGGATGGAGCGGTTGAGCGAGAGGCAGCAACCTCGGTGTGGGCGGCTACCTCCTGGCCCAATGGATGGGCAGGTGGTGGCCGCGGTGATGGGGGCAGCGATCCCGATCTTTCGGTGAGATGATGATACGTCGATTTGGGGGTGTTGATGGCACCGAATCTAGGGCTTCCAACCAGCAGGTCGTGAACTTCACAATCGCAATGCCAATTCCACACAGATACAAGATCCAACGATCAGTAGTTCCTGCAAGAAATCGAAAACCCGCAAGAACAAAGTATGAAGCAATCTGGAAAGATGGTATTGAAATAAAAAGGAAACAAGTTGACGTTCTATTTCTCGGCTCGGGCGGTCTAGTCGACACGCGCAAACGCGAGGAGGGACGCACACGGGGTCTACCAAACACAACAAAACCTAAATGACAACGTACGATAGCTGAGGCATTATATAGGGTGGAGACCAGACTTGGGGTGCCCAAATTAGGGTAGGCCACCACCCTAGGGTAGGCCACCATGCAACCCTAACCATACATGTGCCATGGGCCCAAAAATAAGGTGGCGCAGCACCCAGAATTTCTATCCTATAAGATTGTTCTATGATTTCCTATCACTCCATGAGGAATTTGGCCTTGGGACCAGATCCGTTGGAAAGGTTATCTCGATACCTTTCAAACAGGTGGTCGCACGCTGAAAACAGAGTCAGGGAGCCCAAGTTATGTCCGTTTGAAGTACGGCTGCTCCTGGATGGCCAAACCGGACTTGTCGACGAATTGGGCTTGATCTTGGGCCTTCCTTGGCGCTTGGGCTGTCCTCGGTGGATGATCTTGACATGCTGGTCCCAAAAGGTGGGTGGAAAGGCCTTGCTTCGGATTAAGCCCTCGGGCGTCGTAGATGAAGTAGCGGCAAACAAATGCTGACGGTCGGGGCAATGTGATCGTGGGGAAGAAAGGGCAGCGGTTGTATCCTTGGTTGTGATGTCCTCATCATCCTCCCTTCTTGAATTGGAGTTGTCCTCGACTCCTTCCTATGCTCTGCAAAAGGTTAGTGACAACGAGGAGACAAAAGCAGAGATAATGGCAATGGTTCTATACTATCCATGTTATCTTGTGAGAGAACTTTTGTAGCCAACAATACTTTACCCTTCAACTTAACATCAGGTTTTTGTGCAACTGGTGTAGTTGAATGGGTTGATTTACTAGCTACACTTTTATTTCCACTCTCTTCTTGTTCTCTTTGAGCTCTTTTAACATCAATGTTTCTTAGTTACAGAGGGCTCATGGGTTTCAAAACAATTTTCTTTCCCTTATACAAGAAAGTATACTCATTGGTCCTACCATGATGTATAGCATCCATATCATAGATCCAAGGTCTACCCAACAAAAGAGAGCAAGCATCCATGGGTACAACATCGTAAACAACATTATCATGATAAGATCCAATGGAGATAGGTACTCGAACGGTTTTTGTTACCTGAACCTTACCAGTGGAATTGAGCCATTCAATTTCATACTGTTGAGAAAGTGGATATGTGGCCAAGCCAAGCTTCTCGATCATGTCTACACTAGCAAGATTTTTGCAGCTACCTCCATCAACAATGACATGCACAGCGCGCTCATTTACCACACACCTTGTCTGAAAGATAGTATGGCGTTGATTTTGTTCATCGCGTGCAAGCTGTGCGCTAAGCACACGAGTGACAACAAGAGCCGGATATTTCTCGGATGCTGCAGAAGTGATAATCTCTTCTTCTGGCTCTGCAGTGTTAGTGGCAACAAGAGCATATTCATTTTCATCAATGTCACTAGCACTAGTGTACTCACCATTTTATCGGATTATTAGAGCACGTTGATTAGGGCAGTCTCACATCACGTGCCACATTCCTTTGCATCGAAAGCATTGTGTTTCCCGCATTCGACCGGTGGAGGCAACTAAGGAAGCACTCTTGGCGGGTGCTTGAAGTGTGACTGACTTGTTTGCCTCCGGAATGCGTGATGTCATCGATGTAGTTGGAACAGCGGGTGTATGTACACGTCCAGGTATGGAAGATGATGCCTTAGTATGGATCTGGACCGATTTGGATGTGGAAGAGCCTCCAAAATTACCTCGCGTTGTCGATCGTCGACCCTGCACTTCCCTTTCTGCTTTCAAGGCAAGATGATACAAACGAGTGATAGAGTTGTATTCTTTATAATCAAGTATGTCCTGTATCTCTCGGTTAAGCCCACCCGAAAACCTAGCCATTTTTGCATCTTCGCTCTCCTCTAACCCACAGCGCAACATGCCAATTTGCAATTCCTGATAATATTCCTCAACCATTTTATCACCTTGATTAAAGCGCTGCATTTTATTCAATAAGTCACGAGCATAGTATGTAGGAACAAATCTAGCCCTCATGACACGCTTCAACCCATCCCAAGTTGTAGGTACATCACGGTTGGCTCTATAAAGTTCATTCCACCAAATAGATGCAAAACCAGTAAATTCACTAGTGGCAGCGTGAACCCTTCTACACTTAGAGAAGTCATAGCAAGAAAATTTTTGATCTACCGCCAACTCCCAATCTAGATAAGCATCAGGATTATAAGTACCATCAAAAGGAAGCATAGTAAATTTCATTTTTGCCATAGAATCATCATGTTCTTCCCTTTGATCATGTTGATTTCTAGCCATACCTTGCCTATTATTGCGGAGTCGACGATGAGGCCGGTCGTTGTTTGCATTTACCCTGTAGTCGTCCTCGGTATCGGCGGCGTAGTTGTTCTCCTCTTGATCCACCCCGTTTAAAGGCGCAGGAACAACTGGTGGAGCGCCGCATTGGCCCAAAGCATGACCAGCGGCACCATTGTCGGGGGCAGCACCTTGAAGAAGTTGTGCTAGCTGTGCTTGAAGCTCAGTGAGGGGTGCCAATTGCGCCTGAATCGCATCAAGAGTGTCACGAGTTCCACTACAAGGATCTTGCTCAATGTCGTCGGCTTTTACCGACGACACAGACATAATTCCCGCGACCGCAACGATACGTATGCGTCGGCTGGCCGACAACACAAGTCCTCGACCGCGAGTCGACGACCAATACATCGATTGTCGGCGGCTAACATAAAACCCGCCGACCAAAGAGCATCTTTGGGCGGCCCGTCAACTTTGCTCAGATCGGCGGCCTAATGTTGCCGCCGACACATACCCAGCCTAACGGCGCCCAATGACGCCGATCGGCAGCGTGGGCCCCACTGGTCAAGCTGCGGTCGCCGATAATATATAGGCCGCCTATACTGTCTCCCACTATTTATCGTCGGTTCGAACTATAGCCGCCGACACAGAACCCAAGCTGTGTCGTCGGCTGTCATTGTAGCCGCAAACACGAGCGCTTTCGGAATGGTTCCGAACCACAGATCGTCGCTTTGCATATGGGCCGCCTATACTATTGCCGACTCTGTATCGTCGGTTATCATTGTGGCCGCCGACAGAGACTCCTACTGGGATTAGCTCCAGAACTAGCCTGGTTCTGTTTGTGTCGTCGGCTCTATTCCTAGCCGACGACAATAGTTGTAAAAAATGAAAAAAAATACTGGAAATTTTTTAAAAAATCCAATTTTAACCTGCCATAAAACCCCATTCCCAGCAGTTTTATATTCCCGATTGCCCAGAACAATCACAACATCTAATTTCACACACATTACCACATTCGCATTCACCGATACAATTCACAATTGACCACATAAATCGTAGCGT
The DNA here is from genome assembly GCA_036346375.1 of Guadua angustifolia. Lineage (NCBI taxonomy): Eukaryota > Viridiplantae > Streptophyta > Magnoliopsida > Poales > Poaceae > Guadua > Guadua angustifolia. Next base: position 10,819,677 of record CM070501.1, read on the forward strand.
ATGCCCTTTACAAGATTTACCACCAATAAATGCTTTCTCAGTAGATTGCCGTGTTATGTATGTCACACAAGCTGAGCAACTCAGAGAAGATTTTAAGGTTGCATCATGGTTGTGGGCTTCAGTGTCTTCCAGAACAGCAGATGAAAGCTCCCCAAATAATGTGAAATGATCTTTCAAGACAGATTAGCATGCTCAAAGTTAGCAGCAAAATCATCCACTAGATACCTCCATTCGAATGCAGTGCGGTCCAATGGCGATCAAACAGATAATACAAGAACTAAAGAATGTCAAGGAAATATAAAGGAAGTAATATGTTTGTGCAGAACCATGTACATGTTTAGTTCACTATCAGATAAACAAAAACAAAGCCCAAAGGATACAATTGCAGAACCATGTACATGTTTAGTTCACTATCATACTGACTTTGCAAAGGAAAGAACGCTGTCCTCGCCAAAAAAAGTTCACAAGGAAAATAAACTTTATACTTGTTTGACAAATAGAAAATGGCAGATAGCACTCTTGTGAGGAGTAAATTAGAGGAAGAAGTTGCACATACCCTCACAAGGAACCTGAATAGTCATCACCTAGAGCATCTAGAAATGGCCTTGTCACCTTCTCGGCTTCCTCTGGGGCACATTGCATTTCAGATTGACAAAACCATTAGGTACATTCCAGATTAAAAATCTTACAAGAAAGAAATTAAGCCAACCATCAAACAAACCTTCTCGTTATGCGGAAGATCGTCAATATGTATGAAATAGTCTTCAATGGCGATGCAACAACCAAACCCTTTGGAATAAACGAGAATAAAGCATGTTGAGAGCCTATGTAAGTCAAATGCAGCACTAACATTTGTTTCCATTGTGGAAGGGTGGAAAGAAAAGCAATGACAAGAGTATGTACATTCATCAAAATGAAACAGGAAAAAAAATAGATGTACTTACAGATTGTTCAGCTCAAACATGCCAATTATATGGCCATAAACCTCAAGAGAAAATACTAGACAATGTCAAGGGAACTTGAATGAGAACGAGAACTACTCATATATTTGAAACAAGTCTTGTAACTACTAGAAAGGATACAAGGTGCACACTCAGCATCAAAGATTGCATCCTTGAGAAGCTGCAGTGACTGCAAAATACAGAAGACATGATCAGCCCATCGGTGACTACGATAAGATGTAACGAGTAAAACAGGCAATCTTTAAGCTATCCACTTTTTCCATGCCATCATTATATTTTTCAAGTTATGTATTAGTGAAGAGAGCTCCATCAAATCGGTTTAGACTCCATAGCACAATACCATCAATAGAATGTGAACCAGTAGTTTCATACAAGTGAAAGATCTGCTGACATAATTACCGTAAATGCTAGATCCCTTATTTCTTTGCCTAAATGAATCTTCATCACAGGAATAACATCCTCGAGCAAAGCAAGACAATCCCACCATCTGCAATCACAAGATTTTTTTTCAACAAATTAGGTTAGAAAAAAATATTTTGAAGCAACAAACACGAAGGACTGAGTAGTAGGACAAGGTAAGTGAAAGCTATGCACAGCTAAAAAACAACTTCCCAGTGCTACTTGAACAGAGAGGAGAGGGGGGGAGGGGGAATTCATGCCATAGGCATCTCATTGATTGTTATAAAAGGGAAAAGAATAGAAATATGTTGCTAACACACTTGATAAAAGAACCTTCAAATGTCATGCTTAACGCCAGTTGCACGGTTAATTAACACTGCTTAGTGGCATACTAAAAACTACCAATCACCAGAGGAGGAATAGTTGCATATAAATTCATGCCTTTACCTCTTTTTGAAGGCCATAGAAAGAGGTTTCCAAGCTTCCATAAGCAAAGAAAAGTTTGATTCATCTGTTTTGTTTTGAAATGCACGCTGCCTTTTGAGTTTCTTGTACCTCAACATGGTGAAAGTGATAGCCTAACACATGAAAAAGCATGAGAATCAGGAGCCTTAAATGAGTAGCAGTTAATAGCTATAAGGAAATTGCATGTGATTCTTTTGTTCCTCTATTTGGTATTCTTGTTATTGCTATCGATGTCTTCTTGTGCAATAGCCTGTCTGGTGCATGGGTAAGTAGGCTCTAAAAATCAAAAATTGCAGGTTCATAGAATTTACGATGAGCAGGAGAATCATTATCAACTCAAGTTTGAAGCCTAAAAGCTTTTGCATTTGACCATGGCTAAGTCCTAGTCTTCCCATATATTAAGAACATACCACTAGGAGAATAGAAAATGAGAAACTAAGATGGACATTTTACAAATTACACTTGATGTTTTGGTGCTTAGCATACTAAAGATTTTATAGATACTTCTATCACATACCTTGGCGACAACCAAAAAATATCATTGGTTCACGAAAACAAAGAGTGGTTATTATCGGATAAAAGCAGACGACCTCAATCACAACCATCAATCCATCATCAATAATGAGCGAATTGATATAGCATATATGTAAGAAATAATGAACTAAACACTATGATGATACATATTCATCAATTTGTCGCCACTTACCATTAGCATGCTCAACAAATTTACGAAGAGCGGATCTCAGGATGATTAGGTCTTGGATCGATGACACAACAAAGAATGATAGGATTCCCAATCGGAATCGCACATGATTGACTACACAAGAATGAACAAGTTAATTTTTTTCTCAAGATTAGATGTTATATCCAAGGAACAATAAGAATAAGATATAAGTTCTATAGATGCAAGTTTTTGATGAGGGCAATTAGGTTTGAAATTTAACATGATTGACTGCTATAACTTACGGTGAAAAATGGGTATATAACATTTTGTAGTCAAAAGATTTAGACCTTAATGAATATTATAACATTTTGTAGTCAAAAGATTTAGGCCTCAATGGGTATATAACTATGTGACAAGAAAATGTTAAGAACATACCTTCAACGGATGAAGATTAGTCAGACGTAGAATCGATGCGGCTATTGCATAGGCATACCATGGTACAACAGAGAATAAAAACTTGCATCAATGGCTAAATGGAAAGAAAATTGGCACCTCATTCTCTTTATGAACTAAAGCAGAAAGGAGTACCTTAAAAAGCTCCACTGGAGTAAACCAAGCGATATCATGCTAAGCAAATGCATTTTCATTTGAGGAGAACAACATCTAATTTGACACACATTACCACATTCGCATTCACCGATACAATTCACAATTGATCACAAACGCACATATAGCAAAATGCATAATAATTCACAAATTCAACTCACAAACCAAAAGAGTACATCACATTCACAATCAACAAGTCTATGAACTAGCAAAAGCAATAACTAACTAAGGCTGTGAACCAGCAAAAGGATCAGCAAACACCCCGTCGACGAATTGATCTGTGGCCGATGTTGTGCCATTGGAATCACCTCCTGCGAGCATTAAATACATGAGGCGGCGGTATGGTGAGGTGGACACCTACAAGATTAGAGGAAACCACAATTTTCAAAACTTTTGTGCATTTGTGTACTTGTATAAATAGTTAGCGAAAACTGGAACAAAATGCATTACCCCCGGCGTCTGCGTCTGCGTGAAGAACGGCGGCGGAGGTGGCATCTGCAGCTGGCCGGAGGGTCCCGCCCCCTGCAACGACTGTGGATATGATATGTTAGCATCTGAAACGTGTAAGTACAACGTAGCTACGTATACAATATTAATTACCTGTATATAGTTGAACATCCAGAGGTTCTGATTCTGGAGGGCCACGTACCGCATCCTATCCTCCTCTCGCTCCACCTGCCTCCGCTGCTCGTCCTCCTGCCTCTGCTGCTGCAACTCTGCGATCATCTTCGCCTGGGCTTCCAGCTGTGCACTGGTGGAAGAGGCGGCCTGCTGTCGACGTGCCCTGACTTGGCCCCTGTACGAGTCGGGCGCCACCACCGAGTCCATGAAGCCGAGCCTGCCGTGACTCCTCCCACCGAACTGGTCGTAGATGACCAAAGGGTCGACCGGCATGGTCAAGGGGTCACAGTCGGCACCGTGCTTCTCCTTCATGGCTGCACTGTATGTATCCTGCGAAACAAATAAGATATGAAGTGGATTAGCTCGGCCACAGTTGAAGTAGCTGTAGAGTAGCGAAAAGAGACAGTCACTTACAATCTTCTCTGGCGGCAGGGGCATCGGTGGTTGCGTCCGTCGAGTCGACACAGGCGTGTGTGCTGTGTCCACACGGTGAACGGATCAGGCTCAAGTCCGTCTCGACTCCGTAGTTCAATTTCAAATGTGAAATGAAAAACTGAATTTGACAAGAATGCTAGAGTTGTACTTAGTATACTTACGATATCACGCGCGACGTGCCCCATGCCTCGTCCACCTAGGTAGGTCACACAGATCTCGGGGTTGGCTTCTCGATTCCCTGTTCCTCTTGGACCTCTCGATCCACTTCGGGATGCCCACATCTTCTGAGCTCCTCGAACTGTGGACACTTGTCCATCCAACCGGACACCAAGGTAGTACTCCTTCGCCTCGAGGTGCTTCTTTGCAAGGCAAGTGCCCTCGAGATCTTCATCCGTGCTCTTGTAGTGCTTCATCACCGCGTCCCGGCGGGATAACCTGATGGCGTCCCTAATAGTCTTTGCCGCCATTGTGTCGAGCACATGGTGACAAGCATCATAGTAAATCCGGGATGCGTCGAGGGCCAAGACGATACCTGCTCAAACGAAACAAACACGTGAAGCTATAAACACGAAAACATCAATAGAAATGACAACTTACCCAGAACTCGGCTATGCAATGATCCGCGACAGTGCCTCCCTAGTCGTCCTCCACGAGCGAGTAGTCGCTCCACCTAGTCACCAGGTGTCGAGCATCACCCTCGCCCACTCGCCCGGGGTAGAGCTGCTTCAGGATCACCCCTAGCAAGTGGCCCGGCTCCTGCTTACCCTTGTAGAGGCAAACCAAGCCCCTGCATGAAGAATTAATAACAAGTGGTTAACAAGTTTGTGGTTAGCAATAAAAGACATCGAAAATTTGTAGCACATACCTTTGCCCGCTAGAAACAACTATCTCTATCCTGTCGGCTGGATCTGTGGGGGCTTTTGGTAATTTATTCCTCCCTCGACTTTTCTTGGCTGCCGCGGAGCTCGAGGCACCCCCTGACTTGGTACCAGTTGACTCCCATGGATCCCAGTCCTCGTCCTCGTCCTCGTCCCCGTCCTCATCCCCCTCCTCAAGCACGTCGGTGGTCGTGTGGTGCTCCTCCACCTCCTGGGAGTCGGTGGTAGCCACCACCTCCTCCTCCTCCTTGGAAGCGTCGTATTGGGGTGAGCTGCCCTCGCCTGCACTCCTCATGCCCCCCTTCCCGAAGACCTTCTTCAATTTTTTGGCCAACTTCTTCGTACCTCCAGCCATCCTGCACAAATTAAATTAAATGACATAAAGTACATTGATATTAATTGAAACGAATAAATTAAATGACATAAAGTACATTGATATTAATTGAAACGAATAAATTAAATGACATAAAGTATATAAAATTAAACCTATAAAATTAAATAGCCTAAAAATCTTCGGCTTCCTCTTCCTCTTCCTTTTCCTCCTCCTCTGCCTCTGCCTCTTCCTCTCCCTCTTCCCTTTCCTCCTCTTCTTCTCCTTCTACATGAGATGGGTATACCGATCCCAAAATATTATCTAGCCCATCACCAATATCGACGTGCAGCTCTCCTGGTAACTCTTGTTCTTGGAATACCTCCACGTTTGGGTGAGAATCGTAGTCGTCTTCCGTGAGATCGGGCAATCTACCTGTGGAAGACATTTATGTACAATCCACCAACTTTTGTAATTGGTGGGCGTATGGCGAGATAGAACACCACCGACTTGTTCGAGGCGAAATGAACACGTCGAAGCTTCGATATAGCTTCTTATGATTGATCTCCACTAGTCCTAGTTTTGGAGTACGCCGCACCCCACTAGTTGGATGGAACCATCTGCAAGCGAAAAGCACGGCGAGAGATCTTTGTTGCCTTCATACAAAATTTCTACAATATCCTCGATGATCCCAAAGTACTCTATGTCCGGACCACGAGTCATCGGTGACATAACTCACAACGGCCATTGTTCACAGTAGTTGCATTGGGGCGAATGACTCACCGCTTCGGATCGAAATCGATATCCATGGCAATCATAGCATCCATGGACCTTAATTCTCTGGCTACATCCACGTGACATTTGTCGGAGATCGTTGTGCACGCCTGCGATGTCTTTGACCTTTGCATAAGCATTGAGGCAAAATTCATTAAGGAATAAATGCCACACATTTGTAAATTAAGTGAACATGTATAAGAGGAAGAAGGTTACGTGGTAATGAAACCAGGTTAGAAAGTTTGGACGGCCTTGTCCACGACCTCGCCGTTTGATTGTCAATTTGTTCGCAGAAGGTTCACCGATCCTTCCTACTCTTCTTGAATAAATTGACTACAAGATTTAATATTTATTTAAGACATTTATTTCATAAGTACGTATTTATGACTTATTTCAGACATTTATTGACTTACTCGATGTACACCTTCATTTCATCCATGTTGTCGTACACGTACAACTGAATCAATTTTTTTTCCGCTGCATCCAAGTCACGTGTGGTGCTTTTGCCGACATTGCAACCGGCTTGATCATGGAACACCTCCAAGTTGGAAGTACTTCTGCGACGTGCCTTCTTATACCTTGGTTGGCAATACTGCCTTCGACTCGTGCTTTGTTCTTCACCTTCGCTCTAAGACTTTTCATCATGCGCTCCACAGCATACATCCACCTAAACTGCGCCGGCCCCCCAACTTTTGCTTCATATGGCAGATGAACTAGTAGATGTTGCATGTAATTGAAAAACTCAGGGACATAAATCTTCTCGAGCTTTGTCACAAGCACGACAATGTCCTTCTCCAATTCCTCCATCCTCGATCGCGGATATCTCTTTGCACGAGCTCTCGATAGAAGAAGCTAAGCTCGCCAAAGTGATCCATATATCATCATCAACATATCCACGCCACACATTTGAAACAGACGCTCTATGAAGACTTTGTAGTCGTGGGCATTCATCCCATTTAACTTGCATTGCTCTATACTAACGGCATGTCGAAGGTTAGCCGCATAACCATCTGGGAATTTAACCTTTTCCTTAATCCAATCAAGAATCGCTTTATTTGCCCACGTGTAAGGCGAAATTTTGCCCTAGGTTTCCTCCCATTCTCATCGAGGTTCATGTCGGCGATCACATATCGAGGCCTTGATCTAGGCGTGCTTTCTTGTTATCTTTAGTCTTCTGTGGGATGTCCCAGTTTGTGTTCATGACTGACTCGCACATATTTTTCTCTTGGTGCATCACGTCGATGTTGTGAGGTAGCTTCAGGTCTTTTGCATAAGGAAGGTTGTAGATGCTGCACTTATGAGTCCAATGGTGCTCCTCACCATAGTCTTTCACATACCCGATATCCGCTAGATCGTCATGCCAGTCGATGATATCCTGCACTTCGAAACGTTCGGGTGGCCCCTTCTTCACATTCTTGCCTTTACGAAATGCCTTTTTTTGATTCCTAAATGGGTGCTTCGGCTCAGAAACAACGGTGACAATCGAACCAACAGGACTTACCCCCATTTTTCAGTGTGAAAGCATCGATTATTCTGCAGCATATAGGGCAGGACAACTTTCCATGCGTGCTCCACCGAGAACATGCCATACGCGGAAAATCGTGTATTGACCATAGGTATGCGGCACACATCCTAAAGTTCTTCCCCTTGTAGCTATCATTTGTCAAGACTCCTTTAGTCCACAGGTCAGTCAGCTCTTCTACCAGAGGTTGCATGAATAGATCTAAGTTTTTTCCAGGAGACTTAGGCCCAGGTATTATAATAGAAAGAAATATGTACTCTTCTTTCAAGCAGAGTTGAGGCGGCAGGTTGTACGGGATTGCGAACATCGGCCGGCATAGTCTGAGTGCGCCATCATATTGAATGGCGTGAACCCGTCGTCGAGAGGCCTATATGCACATTCCTAGGCTCCGCAAAATTCGAGGTGTTGTTGGTCAAAGTGCCTCCAAGCTTCGCATCGAGACGGATGAATCATCACGCCCTCCTTTCTCGCTTGCCCTCTTTGTGCCACCTCATGTGTCTCGCCGTGGCCTTGGACATGTCTGAGACGCTGCAGGCGTTGGGTGATCGGAAGAAACGGAATGTTTTCGGGCCACCGCGTCGTCTGTCTCATTCCACGTTCAGTACATTTAACTTCCTCGTGCGACTCTCATTACAATGCTTCTGATGAGTCAGCCTGAATCGATCTTCCAATAAAGCATGCGAAACTTTGGGCAATAGTCTATCCTCTCGCCGCGGCATGCCTAACACGAAGAAGCTTCTTCGACTCGTAAAGATTCGGAGTCATATTGTGTCCACTCGGAAGAAGGCTATCCAGCGGTTTGCAAAGGTCGTTGAAGCAATTGGCTGACAGGTTGTACTTGGTCTTCACCGCCATTAGACGCGACACTGCCGATAGTACAGTCACATCGGTATGCTCATGCAGCGGCAACTTGGTAGAATCAAGGAGCTTCTCGAATTGTTCGGCAAGTGGCTCGGACTCTTCCTCGGGGGAGAGATCGTAAGCCCGAGCCACATCATCCGTGAGCTCGTCTAATCTATCAACTTCGACTTCGTCGTAGCCCTCTTCAAAATCCACAGGGCCACACACTAGCGTCGGACGCTTCCTCTCGCCATGAGCTACCCATACAAAGTAATTTGGTTTGAAGCCATGCCTACATAGGTGATGGCTAATATCCTTCTTGATCCTCTTCTCGGTGTTCGAACACATGGCATAAGGACACCACCACGACCGCTGCATTAGGGTCGGGAATCTTGAAAGCATCATCCACGAATGCTCTAGCCTTCTCGATCCACTCATCCGTGTGTCTCCCGACTTCATCCAACCATCGTACATCCACGCGATCTTCCATCCAAAGATCGCTTACTATATAACATCAATGCATGCATCCAAATTTCAGATTTAGACAGTTTTAAGCCTTGCTAAATAGGAGGCTTACCCACCATGATGTGGGCTTAAGTCTGTGGTAGGTACGAGGGTGCTCGGGTCGAATTCGGCAAAGATAACCCGTTGTTCTCCAAGTGCAGCGATGGAGTGCAGCGTACCACTTATGTTATGCACTAGGAGAGCGACAAGGAAATACCGCGGAATCCCAACCCGTACACCCTCGTGTCACGACCACTTACTCAAGCGACATCCGTGGGCTGTCCAAAATGTGGACAGCTGAGAGCGCAACACTTTTGTAATGGAACCCAACGAATCACCGTCTGAGCTCCTTACGAAAATATGCAGCGCCCCCGAACGGGTTTAACTCTGGCTCGGTTGACGTTACAAATGCAATTCTAATAAAATTGACCATACATGATAAATGTTGAACCAGCCAAAAGCCTAATTATGAAAGTGTCAATTAGTAACATTTCTAGTATTGGTCTCCTGTAGCATCTCTGAGTAAACATCTAATAGAAAATTCAAGCTAACATACCAGCAACTTACCGAAATTATTATAAATTTCGGCAGCACCTCCCCTAAAACTAGGACATCCACTCAGCAGGCAAAAGATAATATTTAATATAATAACAACCACATATAGCAACTAACGATAACCAAGCACGCACAACTTAATTCTGCTGCCTCTTTTGATTTCCAAAAGCAACCAGTTAGTCATGTTGTAGCTGTCTTTTGTCAAAGATGTATATACATTTAATTTCATCACAATGTTAATATGAATTGCTCGTCTACATTCTGCATATACATTTCATTTCATCACAACATTATGCATATACATTTCATCACAAATTTAGACTGCATTCTGCATATATATTGAGCTACATTCATCATCGAAAAGAGATGGCTCCACCGGAGATTACCTTAACCGGAGATGGCGACTAGGAGGACGAGGGCGGGAGCGACGGCATGGACGAGCTCGGAGAAAGCCGAGGCGGCGTGGTTCGGGTGTGGACGCAGGGCGGCCGGAGGAGGCGCAGGACGGCCAGAGGCGGCGCGTCGTCGTCCAAGACCAGGATCTACTTCACCACCGCCGTTCTACGTGGATAGCACCTATTAAATCAACTGAAACAGCATATGCACAAGCACCACACATGCCAAACTAAAATCATTTTGCAATGCCAATTTCATTACTCACCAATTTTTCAAAGACATGATTTCACAAAAGCGCACAAGATTACATCTAGCAAGATAGATCATTAAAGCTTTTGTTACTACATGCTATGACAGGTGAGTTTGGGGTCTCGAGCTAGATTAAGTAAACTGAATTTTGCACCACGTGCCGCATAAATGCCACTTGTTTTTATCAGTTTAGTTGTATACACGTGGATTCAGTTCCTTAGCGTTGCATAGTGAATTAATAAGTCAAATGCCCAGACAAAGAATCGTGGAATTATAGGTATGAAAAATTGAAGCTATTTAAGTGGAAGTGAGAGTCTTGCTAAAACTTAAATATAGCAATCAACTAAGAATTAAAATGAAATCAGTAGTGGATCCAGAATTTTGAATTGTTTTATAGGTTTTAATTGTTTCCATGACATGAAGGGATGGAAGGAGGTAACCTCTTCGTGCTACTGATGCATTGCAAAACAAATAAAATCGAAGATCTGCATTAGATGTGATTGCTCAACAACCTATTCTATTAGTAATATCGTGCTTTTGCTTGTAAAGAACAAAGGGCCCAATTCCTTTTCCAGTAGCATATGAAAAAATGTCCAACTAACCCCACATCCATACTGACTCATATTTTGGTGTTTTTTGAGTATATCATGTTCAATTTTTGTGGCTTGTATGGAAAAAAAACATTTTGTTACATCCTTAGAGGTAAAAGAATTAGCTACTGATTTTGTTACAATGAAAGGCCTTCTGTTTTTGAAGTCTTTACAGGAGCAATCACAAATATTCAAATATCCGTATTAGATGTAGAATTGCTTAACAAATGAATGAAATGCCTTCTGTTTTTGAATGGTAAAAGTGTAAAACCTGTTAAAGAAGAACAACACTGCCCATTGCTACTGACTATCCATATCAGAGTCAAGAACAAAGTGCAGAAAAAGACTCACCGGTGATTTCAAATTGCACCAAGACCAAGTACAGATTGAGGCCGAGGTCTCGTGGGATGCTCACAAGTAGGCGCGGTCTGCGGCTGCGCGGAGGCCTTGGGACGCGTGGCGTGTGTGAGGCGGCGCGGCACGACGCTGGAGGCGGAGGCTCTGCTTGAGGCAGCGCGATGCGGCGCGCAACAATGTGGCGCGCGATGCAGACGCGCGGAGGTTTCATGCTGGCGCGCTGCGCGAGGCACTGCTGCAGGACATAGCGCACGAGCCGGCCGTTTTGTTAAATGCAATACTTGTGTCGTCGTCCTAAGTAGAACCATCGACACTGAGTGGGCCCAAACTTTCGGATAAGGATAGACCTCCACATGGTCTTTCACAAGTCCCTCTTGAGATGATCGACTATGGCTTGAGTCAATTGCTTTAAAAATGCAAAAAAACATATGTGGGTAGAGAATGCAAATAATATCAAACATTTGCACCCCGCTATGTCTTTCAAAGCTATAAAGAAAAATTTGCATCAAACTGAATATAAGCTCGAAGGACCTTGTATGCACTTCTAGATTGCCCAAAGTGTTGAGTAGGTTGAACTCTAGGTTTTCCATTTGATTCGTTGAATGGCTTTGATTCTGGGGTTGAAACTAATGCTAAGTTTTACTCATGTTCAATCTTGCTAAAAATAACATATTTTAAATAAATCTTGCTAGCAAAATTTCTTATTTGCACTTGGACATGTCTTGGTTTAGTACATTTTTTTTCATTAACTAGCTTGGTGTCATAATTTGTCTTTGTGGTCACTTGGATAATTTAAAAGCTCCTTTAGGCTGCATTTCATACGTAAAATGGAGAAAATGTTATCTTGATGCCTATATTACCAAAAGAGGGAGAAATCATTAGAAAAGGCATCATTAACAATAAAAATATGAACAAATCTTGATTCTTATGTTGATTCTTCTGATATTGGTAAATCTTTGCTATTTTCTATGGATCATAAGCATGTTTGTTGTGTTACTTGATTTTAGGGCTTTTCTGGAAAACTTGCTCTTTGTTGAGGATATCTCTAAAATTATTTTTGCCTACTTGGTCATGTTCTCTCTTTCCATTTTTAATCAAGTTTGGCTTTGCATTCAAATTGCTTTCTTCTATCTTTCTTCAAACTCAAAACATATGCCTTTTCATGTGTTTGTCAACATACTCATCAAGGGGGAGATTGAAAGACCATGTGGAGGTCTATCCATATTTGTGATGTGTAATTGACTGGATTTGAGCTTGATTTGATTTGGAATTGAGTTTTATGTGAATTGGATTTCTAATTTAAAGCAATTTAAGATTTGATTGCCTTTTTCGGTGCTACTGGCCAGGTGGTAGCACTAGACCCTAGTGCGGTGTGAGAGGGTGTGTTTTTCGGGTCTCAGGCAATCTGATGCCACTGGATTTTGTGATGATTATTGCATATCTTTTGGACATTGCTATGTGATGGGTTTTTCCTGTTTTTGATGGTTGCAGGACGACAGTGCTCGATCATGGTGAGGCGGAGGATGATTGGGACTAGGTGAAGTACGTCGGAGGTCCAGACGATCGGGAATCACCGAAGATGATTGGAGATGGAGTTTGTGCAAGCCAAAAAGACAAGGAAAGGAGCTGATGCTAGCTAGATGCCGTGTGGATCAGACGAGAGCCGTTGGATCGCGGTCTAGTGGCATGCAAAAAAACTGATTAGTGTGTGGGTTTTGGGTTAGCCCTTGTATGGTTGTGTGAGTGGGTTAATCCTAGCCCTTGGATGAGTACTCTAGGGTTGAGGGACTCATCCAAAGGTGGTAGGTGGCCCAAGAGTAGTATAAATAGATGGGGAGGGGTAACCTCATCCTCTTGAAGGTCGTAAATATTTTTGTGCTCATTTGAATTTTATCCACTTTGTTGTGAGGCTTTGTAAACCTCCTCCTTCCAGAAATGCAAATCTTTTTCATTCATACTTAAATTTACATTACGCATTTACTTTATGTCTTAAATTTAGCATTTAAATTCTTGCAAATTACTTTCTCACAATTACTTTCTTGCAATTTGGATTTGCCTCTCCTCCTTCTAAATGCTGCTGATCTTGGATGTCTTGAGTGTGTTCATATGGTTTTACATCTCTTTTGCACTCTAGGATAGACTAGAGATCAACCTTTCTATCAAATTGCAACTCTGTCCAGAACTTGTTTTTTGTGCAGCAGTCAGTGTTTGATTGTTAGAAAAATCTATAAAAATATTTTTTGAGTGATTCTTATTGGAGAAGGTGCGGAATTCTCATGTTCATCTATGGAAAAATTGGAGAGTTCACTGATTGTACCATTTTGGCACCATGAGGTGGATACCAAGCCCCAAACTTTCTGCTTGATGTTCCTGATAGTCTGTAATGTTTAGTTTTTCCTGATTTTTCTACAAGAAGTTTTGAGGTGATTTTTGGTGGAGTGCTTCAAGACTTACTTATCATGGGGAGAAAATTTTCCAAAATTTCTAGAGCACCAGAAACCCACCAATCACCTGCTCCAAGTGTGGACAATTTCTAGAAAATCTGCTTTTGCTTCTCAGAAAGTGACTTTCGTGATTTGGCTTGGTCTCCTTTCTAAAAGTAAGATTTGATTTGATTCCTTTTTATTTAGACACTTCACAACCAGGATTGTGATAAAAAATTCCCCACATATTCTATAGTTCTCATCTATGCAAGTTAAGGGTACACATAGTTGTCTAGTTGTTCTGGTTTTGGAGGGTTGCTGAATTTGATTTGTGTGATCCTTTCAAGGTCTTAGTTGGAGTATTTTTATGGGCAAAAATTTTGTTTTGTGACCATTCACCCCCCTCTGTTCGCCTTTTCGATCCTTCATTTGCTGTTATGTAAATAGCATTATGCAAAACCAAAAGAACAATGAAATATAGGATATATACATATATGTTGCGTACATGTTGTTCTTTTTGTTGCTTGTTTCTTCTCAAGCTTGTCCAAAACCGATGATGGTTTTCCTTCAAGAAGGGGACGAAGCATCCAAGAGTGCTAATTTTTGTTATGCCTTTTTATGCTGTAAAGAAGTGTTGAATTATGTGGATGATTATCAGGTGAAACCTCTAAATGTGTTTCTTATATTTAAAATATATAAAGAGATGGACCTACTATTTTATTTAATTAAATACAGGACCTATATGATGTTTTGTATTGAGGACGAGCTAAAAGTTGAGCGTGAGTCGAGGATGACTCAAATTCAAGAAAGGGAGGATGATGAGGACATCACTACTATAGATATGATCACACTTGATTGAACCAACTCTAACACGTCATCCATGGGCCAAGAAGAGATAGATATTAAATCCATCATGTTTTGAAATCCAATTTGGCCTCTAGATACCAGCCTAAAGTAAAATGAGCATAACTTTTGCATACGATGTCCGATTGGAGAGTTCTTGCACTTGATTTAAAGTTTACAATGAGCATAACTTATTCATTGTGGATCAGCGATGTTATTATACTACAACACTTTGTTTTAGGCTGCAAGCATGTGGGGCCCAAACCCAAGTTGTATGTGCCCCCCTGGCTGCACACAACCCTAGCTCGACCCTCTCACATCCCTCCATCGCATATATTCAGTAGCTGCCGCTTTAGAGATTGTGCCCACAACAAGATTAATAACCCTCCAGAGTTAGTTTAGCGATTGTTAAGGCATATCGTTGTCACACGTTGTAGTCAGATCATCAAATTTAGTTCTACCAAATCGAAGATATCGCTCTCATCGAAAGATTGAGAATAATCTTACTAATAGGAGGTTCTTTCACCAGTGTAGATGAAAGGGTGAGTGACTTATTGGTCGTTGTACATACGGATGTATGTAGACTGATGAGCACAAAGACCAAACAAAGGTGGTTTTCAGTATTTCATAATTTTATCGATGACTTTGTAGATACGGATAGATCTACTTACTGTGGCACAAGTCTGAATTCTTTGAAAAGTTCAAGAAATTTTATAATGAAGTACAACATCAGTTTGGCAAAACAATCAAAGCTTTACAATCGGATCGTGGAGGAGAATATTCGAGCAAGAGTTTGGTAATCCTCTAAAGCGATGTGGAATTGTTCCATTAGGAACGCCTCAATGGAATAGGGTATCAGAACGACAGAACCGAACTTTGTTGGACATAGTTCAGTTGATGATGAGCCAAAGTGATCTGCCAATGTTCTTTTGGGGATTTGCTCTAGAAACAGCTACGTTCACTATTAATAGGGTTTCATCTAAATCGGTAGAGAAGACGCTATATGAGATATGGACCAGGAAGCATCCTGGATTGTCTTTTCTCAAAGTATGGGGTTTTGAGGATTATGTAAAATGTTTGATGTTTGATAAGCTCATTCCTAAGTCACAAAAATGCTTCTTTGTAGGGTATCCTACAGAAACTAAAGGATATTACTTTTATATAAAAGTAGAGACCAATGTGTTTGTTTCTCATAATGGTGTATTTTTGGAGAAAAAATTTCTTTCCAAGGGAGTTAGTGGGAGCATGGTGTGACTCGAAGAGATTAGTGAACCATTGGAAAGTATTTCAACTTCTACCAAAACTCCACAGGCTATACAAGATGTTGTAGAACCTGTAGAGGATACACCAACCCCATGTTAGTCTGGAAGACAACGTCGAACACCCATAATGTATGAGGGATGATGTTCTGCCATTGGACAATAGAGAAACATTATTGTTTGACAATGATGAGTCTAAAACTTATGAGAAAGCAATGATGGACCAAGACTCTGAGAAATGGCTTGAAGCCATGAGATCCAAAATAAAATCCATGCATGATAGTTAAGTTTAGAACTTGGTTGATCTGTCTAAGGGTGTAAAAACCATGAAGTGCAAATGGGTTTTTAAGATTAAGATAGAAATGGATGGAAATATTCACATCTGTAAAGCTCAATTGGTGGCAAAGGTTTTCAAACAAATTCAAAGTGTTGACTATGATGAATCCTTCTCACTCGTCGCTATGCTTAAGTTTGTCGAGATCATTCTAACTATGGTTGCATATTTGATTATGAGATATGGCAAATGGATATTAAAATGGTCTTCCTCAATGGAAACCTATGTGAGGATATGTACATGACACAGCCTGATGGTTTTGTCAATCCACATAATACTGGAAAGTTATGCAAGCTTCAGAGATCTATTCATGGATTGAAGCAAGCAACTCGGAGTTGGAACATTCATTTTGAAGAGGTAGTCAAAAGGTTTGGCATCCTCTGAAATGAAGAAGAACACTGTGTCTATAAGAAGACCAAATGGGAGCGCACTTGTGTTCTTGATCTTATATGTGGATGACATATTATTAATCAAAAAATGATATTCCGATGTTGGAATCTGTAAAGTCTTCATTAAGAAAGATTTTCTCTATGAAGGATTTTAGAGAGGTGGCATATATCTTGAGAATTAAGATCTACAGAGATAGGTCTAAGAGACTAATTGGATTATACCATGATACATATATTGACAAGGTATTGAAGAGGTTCAATATGCAAGATTCCAAGAGAGTTTTCATACCCATGTCACATGGTATTAGCCTTAGCAAGACTCAATGTCCTTTGACTACTAATGAGCAGGATAGGATGAGTAAGATTCCATATGCTTCCGCACATGGGTCTATAATGTATGCCATGATTTGTACACGACTGGATGTGTCAAATGTTCTAAGTATTACGAGCAGATATCAGTCAGATCAATGTGAAAGTCACTGGATAGTAGTTAAGAATTTTCTCAAGTATTTGAAAAGAACTAAGAATACGTTCCTCGCTTATGGAGGTAAGGAAAGGCTCGTTGTAAGTGGTTACACTGATGCAAGTTTTCAAACTGATAAAGATGATTTTCATTCGCAATTTAGGTATGTGTTCATGCTGAACGGAGGAGCAATAAGCTAGAAGAGTTCTAAGCAGAGTATGGTTGCTGATTCTATGATGGAGGTCAAGTACATTGCGGCTTCAAAAGCTGTAAAGAAGGTTGTTTGGATTAAGAAGTGCATCACTAAACTTGGTGTTGTTGATAGTGCTTTTGTCCTATTGGATCTCTATTGTGGCAATAGTGGTGCCATTGCGCAAGTGAAAGAGCCTAGATCACATCAAAAGTCCAAGTACATTCAATGGTGCTATCACCTTATCCGAGAGATTATGGATAAGGTGATGTAAAGATATGCAAGGTACACACGAATTCGAACATATTTGATCCATTGACAAAACCACTCCCACAGCAAAAGCATGAAGCGCACATGAGAACCATGGATATTAAATACTTGCATGATTGACTCAAGTACAAGTGGGTGATTATTGGTGATATGCCCTTGAGGCAATCATAGAAATGATTGTATCACGTCTTATATTTATAGAATAGTATAATTATTTGCCCTTTGAATAAATATCGATTAGATTGATCGACAAGTACGTGACTTATCGTGAAACTCTTTTCATATATCGATGTTATTTAAGTTATCCTTGATAAGTTATCATAATATAGGACGAATATATTTTATAGATTAGGACATGTATTGATTGATGACCACATTTTATGGGTCATAGAGATATGTAATCAATAATGTGGACACTTTTTGGAACTGCGAAAATTGTTATAAATTCTTATGTGTTAACAATTGGTCCCATGCATAGTGTTTGTATGATCCTTAGACCTAATATTCTCATTGGTTTTCTAGATGTATAATGGTTTACCTAGGGGCTGCCAAACACTACTCTTTAACTAGATAGTTATAAAGGTAGTTTTTGGGTTTGTCATGAAACATGTTGAGGTATATGAATAATCAAGATTGGATTTACCCCTCCTACATAATGGAGAGATATCTTTGGGCCCTCAAGGTAGATGGATTAAGGAAGTGCATGGCCATGCTGAATGTGATTAAGAGTCAATCTAGATAAATTAATCCATTACAGTATGAGTGAATGGATCAAACTATCATAGGATGACATGATTCTTACCTTGACTTCTATCTGATATCATGAGGCAAAGAGAACATGACATTATCACACTATAGTAGGTTCGTTTGATACTTTATGAATATTTAGGAATCGATATGTACTACTAGAGATTGCTATTAATTTTTTATCAGAAAGGTGTTTCCGAAACGTGTCCAAAAATACATGAATTTATAGGGTCACACGCTTAAAGGGTTTGAAATGGTTACAATTGATTATCAGAATTTGGATTGGATCTATTTTAATGGGCCGAATTGAATATGAACTTAGATTAGGCCTATGGGTTGTGCACCACCGAGGGCTATAAAAGGGAACATAGGCTTAGGATTTGAAGAAGTTATATGCAAGAGTTGCACCACCATCGAAACCCTAGCCATCCTCCACCATCTTTGTCATGCATACGGTCCCAGCACCCCAGCACTCGCATTCTAACCTCAAACGTGTGGATACTGATAGAGGTACTACTCTATTATGATGCTATTCGAGGACAACTATTTGGACCAATCAAAGAGTTGATTGGACTGATCTAGAAGTCGAAAGATCAACTTGTTGCTCAGCTATCGCTCAGACTGATCGCATTGTTCAACGATCATACTAGGACACGCAACGTCAATCTGCTTCGACATCTTCTTCTACTACAATCGTGTCTAGTGGTAACGATATATAATCCATAATTATTTACTTGCGTGGCCTCTTGGGATTGATGGAAGTTCTAATTTGCGCTAGTGTAGCCTATCGTAACCCTTCAATTACAGCATTGCTCACATTAGGTGGCATGGTCGAAGGAGAATGCGTTACTCATGTTCTAATGAAAAATCAATTGGATGAACATGGCATAGCAGACGGTCTTGATCAGATCCCATCTTCCTACGTATAACAAGGAAGATTAGAAGTCAAATCCCCACACACCAAGAAAAATGATAATAAATTTCTAGATGTGGAAAAGGCTAAACATTTGATAGGAAATTTGGTCCCGATCTTTCGATGAGATGGATAACTATCGATTTGGTAGGAGAAGACATTGATGTTCCGACTACAACCGTCTGAGGACATTGCGCCTTAGTGACTGATACACCAACTCCAGATAGTTATTGACCTCGTCGAAGTGCAATCAACTTGACCACAAAGGTCTTTGTTCTTGCAAGCAATCGAGAAACTAGCAAGAACGGGATGAACAAGCAATTCACTTAACTCAATAGGACGAGGATCTGATTGAAGAGTAACTCAGATGGTCTAATCAACACGTGTGATTACAAGAAGTAGCAGTGGCTAACGTAATCAATAAAACCTTCCCAAAAGTAAGCCATACACATCCTATTTATATACATAAGAAGGACTCTTCAACTCTCTTGAACGTTTTCTCACATGGTTATTGGCTTTTCATCTCCTGGATCTGACTACCGGATAGAATTGATGATATCTGAGTACTCACATTGAATTTGGAGGTGTGAGGATCCGTTGGAAAGTGCGGGAGTTAAGCTTTCGAATAAGTACTCACACCCCCAAATGGAGTCCATTTGCATTCTCTATGAGCAATTTAATCCAGACTGATCATTAAAGTCCAAACTGAAACTTTTTCGTGTTCCCACTTGGTTGTTTGGATTCACTCCTTGCATCCTTTCTTGAGGCTATCTTATAGCACGTCTTGGTGTGTTTCTTCCCTCATTCCTAAGCATAACGATGTCATCACAAGCATTAAGTAGTATTCCATTCTATATGCTATGTTTATTTAAACCTAAGATTCACTTGATGTTTAAGTCGACGTGCATGAACTCGAGTGAGAGGTCCTTGCACCATTAGTTCAGGTTCATCTTTAGGAAGGGTTGAACTAGACATGGTTGTATCTATGATTAAGATGTCCTCATCATCCTCCCCCTCTTGAATTGGAGTCGTCCTCGACACAAGCTCATCTTCTTCCCCCATGTACGGCTTCAAATCATCAACGTTGAAATACACACTAATGCCATAATCTACAGGCAAATCAATCTTGTATGCATTATCATTTATCCTAGCAAGTACTTTAAATGAACCATCAGTTCTAGGCATCAATTTGGACTTGCGTAAATTAGGAAATCTATCTTTTCTCAAATGCACCCAAACAAGATCACCAGGTTCAAAAGTTAAATCCTTTCTACCCTGACTTCCAACAATCCTATATTTCTCATTAATACACTCGATGTTCTCTTTGGTAATCCCATGCAATTTTAGCACAAATTCCGCACATTTAAGAGCATCTAAGTTTATCTTTTTGGAATATGGTAATGGTAAAATATCAATTGGAGCGTGAGGATTGAAACCATATACCACCTGAAAAGGACTCAGCTTGGTAGTAAAATGCAGAGATCAATTGTAGGCAAACTCCAAATGAGGTAGACACTCTTCCCACATTTTCAATTTTTTCTTCAAAACAGCTCTCAACATTGTAGACAATGTGCGATTAACGACTTTGGTCTGTCCATCAGTTTGGGGATGACAAGTAATAGAAAAGAGCAGCTTCATTCCCAACTTATTTCAAAGTGTTTTCCAGAAATGGCTCAAGAATTTAGTACCATGATCCGAAACAATGGTGGATGGCACTCCATGGAGTCGAACGATCTCCCTAAAAAATAAGTCAGCAATGTGTGTGGTATCATCGCTCTTTTGATAAGGTATAAAATGTGCCATCTTAGAAAATCTATCAACTACAACAAATATGCTATCCTTCCCTATCGGCGTGTTTGTGCCAGATAGTATTGGTTCAAGTGTATAATTGAGTTTCGGTAGGGAGGTCTTCATAGCTCGTCACTCTTGACTCTCTTCTCGTGATGAGCAGGAAAAGAAACTCAAGAACACACAGGAACACACAGGGATTTACCTAGGTCCGGGCCCCCAATGTGGGTAACCGCCCTATGTCCTGCTCAAGCTCGTGTTGCTCTAGTATACCATTTGTTCTTAGTTCGCCCGATCTTTCGATCGTTCGAGCTTTGGATCTCTTCTCGATTATGAACTAATCGACCGACCTCCTCCCCCCATGCACACTAGCTCCCTTACATACTCCCGGGACTGGCTAGGGCAAGTGGAGGGAGTGGTTTTACATTAATTACATTGATTGTGTCGAGTCCTATCGCTACTATCCTTCCGAGTCTCTTTGTCCGCGTTGTTGCTTGACACCACCAATTATCGGATTGCCCGAGGGGAGGGGTTCGGACATTGCGTGACGAACGCCTGGTACACATGTCTCCCTGGCTTGATGTGGGCGGTGTAGATGGAATGGGAGTTGGTGGAGCTGGCTCAGTCGGAGGTTCAGGTCATCATAGCGTTAGGGAGCCATGCCTATTTAATGTCTCCCAAGTGCATTGTAATGGATCCCTGCACATCTAATGGCTCCCATGCGCATTTAATGGCTCCCATACGTATTTAATGACTATGATACGCCAGATCCTAGTGAAGGCTTGGTGAAGCCTCTCAACCTGTCTCATGGATGATGACAATGGGCCCGCTGCCTTGCCGGACGACCACATGGCCTGGTCGTCCGGCTGCTCTTCGGGTGGCCACACGTCCTAGTTGTCAAGGGCCACGACCTGGTCGCCCGGGGTTGGGACCTGGTCGCCCGCATGCTCGCTGGGCGGCCACGTGTCTTGGTCGCCCGCCATGCATCTCTTCAGCTGGTTGACTCCTTTGCACAGGACCTTCTTTTTTCTGTATCTTGCGTACGCGGTCCCACCTGACAGCGATGGAGAGAGTACCCGGTGTAGAATACACCGACAGTAGCCCTAGAACCACCCCAAAGCATGCCATAGAAGATTTCGGAGATATTCCTTGACCTGGATGCGGTCCTGGATGGGTCCCAATCCTGTACACACAACCGTATAGATTCTCTCTGCAACCGCCGCAACTCTTTGGGTCTTGTCGTCCCATGACATTATGATCTTTTTGCGAACCGTCGGTTCGTAGGGGCATGACTCCTCGCTTCCTGAAGCCACACACGGCTTATAAATAGGCATGTTCGCCTCTCCACGATTCGCACTCCTGTTGCTTTTGTTGTTTAGGCTTTTTTGCTTCCTTCATCTTCTGCTTCCATCTTGCGAGCTTCTTTGCTGTCACGGCACCAAGACAACACTTGACCACATGGCTCAGCTGCTTCCCCCTTCGGTGATGGATGAATCACGGTTGGGGACCGTTCTTCGCCTGGCCCCCGAAGGGGCCCTTCACCTCAGGGCGGGCACCATCTTGCCAAAATGCAACCTTGGGGGTGATTACCTTCATCTGGGTGTTGGCGGCGGGCCTGATGTCGCCCTATTCTGAGTTCTTCGTCACCGTCCTCCACTCTATGAGATCCACCATCTTCACCTCACCCCCAACTCCATCATCATCCTTTCCACCTTCGCATACCTGTGCGAAATGTTCATGGGGGTGATGCCGAATCTTCCTCTCTTCCGATACTTCTACACTCTCCATGGCTCCATCGATGGTGGGGTCGTGGGAGTTGCCATTTTCGCCTCTATGATGGTTCAGCCTCCTGCTACATCCCCCTTCAAATGAAGTCCACCTGGAAGATGTGGCGGAACGAGTGGCTGTACATTGCCGATGATAACGGTCTTGACGTCCTGGAGCTGCCATCCACGCTGATAGCTGCTATCGACAACTGGGGTTCCCCCGTCGAGGAGACGGTGGAACTCTAGTCCATGGTGGCCTACATGACCAGTTGCGGGCCTCCAAGTTGCCCGGGGCACTTGTCGTCAGAGACTTCTTGACCCGGCGAATTAGCCCCCTGCGACGACGCGTCACGCCGGCCTGGCAGTATACCGGTGACGACGATGTGACCCTCACGTACCCAGGCCATAAGTTTTCACCCATTTTTTCATGCTTGCTTTACCTTCTTGGCCGCCAATAGCCGGTTGACGTCTTTTGTCTTTTGCCAGGCATCGGGAATTTGAGCGTCATCGGGGTTGAGGCCTGGGTGACTAGGCTGCTACCGCAAATGCCAAGCAGCCTAAGCTTACCAACCAAAGCCTAGCCACTTTGCCGACTGCCATCGGCGGAGCGGCACGCGGTCATCGCCTGCTTCCCCTCGATGGACTCCATCGGGAGGGCCGTGATACCACCACACGCCCCTCTGACAAAGAGGAGGAGTCCAGCTCCTGTTGATGACCGGAGCGCTAGGAAACGGCCGGCCGCCGTCGACGCTTCAGGTCCGAACCCGAAGAGACCCTGCGCCACGGGCATCTCTTCTTCTCCCAGCCCTTCCGTGCCTCCGAGCACGGCGGGGCTGGGTCTTCTCCTGGCGCTACTGCGCCTTCCGCCCGGAAGGACATAGCACCACCGCCCCCTCTGCCTCCAGCACTGACACAAGCGCCAGTGCCGACGCTAGTACCGACAGCGCAAAGCGCTGGGCCCAGGAGTGTGCTCGCGCTTCTTCCGTCTGCTTTGGGGCCGCTTCTGCTACATAAGCTTCTTTTTTTCTTGACAAGTTCTTCTATTTGCTGGCGCTAACCTCCTTCTTGGTGTCTTCAGGGCAAACCCCCAAGGCGGAACTGGTGGTCGGACGACCACGCTGTCTGCCACCATCAGGGTCGCTGCCCCGCGTGATGAGGACATCACAACCAAGGATACAACCGCTGACCTTTCATCCCCTACGACCGCTACTTCATCCCCGACTATCGTTGTTTCGGCCGCTACTTCATCTACGATGTCTGGAGGGATTAATCTGGAAGCAAGGCCTTTCCACCCACCTTTGCGGGACCAGCACATTAAGATCATCCACCGAGGACTGCCCACGCGCCAAGGAAGGCCCAAGATCAAGCCCAATTCGTCAACAAGTCCGGTTCGGCCATCCAGCAGCAACAGTACTTCAAACGGACATTACTTGGGCTCCCTGACTCCGTTTTCAGCGTGCGACCACCCGTTTGAATGGTATCGAGATAAACTTTCCAATGGATCTAGTCCCAAGGCCAAATTCCTTTTGGAGTGATAGGAAATCACAGAATAATCTCACAGGACAGAAATTCCGGGTGCTGCGCCACCTTATTTTTGGGCCCATGGCCCATGTATGGTTAGGGTTGCATGGTGGCCTACCCTAATTTGGGCGCCCCAAGTCTGGTCTCCACCCTATATAATGCTTCAGCCGTCGTACGTTGTCATTTAGGTTTTGTTTTGTTTGGTAGACCCCGTGTGCGTCCCTCCTCGCGTTTGCGCGTGTCGACTAGACCGCCCGAGCCGAGAAACAGAACCTCAACTTGTTTTCTTTTGATTTCAATACCATCTTTCCAGATTGCTTCATACTTTGTTCTTGCGGGTTCTCGATTTCTTGTAGGAACTACTGATCGTTGGATCTTGTATCTGTGTGGAATTGGCATTGCGATTGTGAAGTTCCCGACCTGCTGGTTGAAACCCTAGATTCGGTGCCATCAACACCCCCAAATCGACATATCATCATCTCACCGAAAGATCGGGATCGCCGCCCCCATCAGCTGTATCCATGGAATTGATGTCCTCATCACTTGAATACAAAATTAGAGTCTATACCAAACTAGGTTTTTATAGAGCTCGTTCCAAGGATATAGGAAAGTGCAAGAAAACAGAATCCAAGCTCGTATAAGAAAGTTATGAACAAAACATGTACTAGACATATTGAAATAAAAGCTATGCAAAGGAAAAATGATCAGCAACTAAAACAAGGACTCTAACGGATCAAAACCTAACAAAACTCACTAAAATACCAGATTGAATCTAAAGGTTAAATTTTTGTGGAGTAATTTTTAATTTATGACAAAAAACAAAAACTAATCTATGGTGTTAAATTTCTCACTGAGCAACCTGGCGCTCTGATACCACCTGATGTAAGATTGTTCCCAATCATTCGATGAGAGTGATATCTTTAATTTGGTGAAACTGACTTTGATGATCCGACCACAACGTATGATGATGATGCATCTTAGCAATCGCTAAACTAGCTCTAGAGGGTTATTAATCTTGCTGTGGGTACAATCTATCTGAACACGAGGTTCAATTCTAGAAAGCAACTCAAGAATAAGCAAGAACAATAGTAGAAGTAATTTGAAATTGCAAATAAGAATTGAGGTTCACGAATGTATAGATCAAAATAAAGTTGGGGTTCTGCGAAAAAGTCTCAACAGGTGGTCGTTCGATACGTCTAGTGAACAATGTAGTTTGGCCTTAGGTTAAAATTATGCTAAAAAACCCAAGTGTCTAAAGCAACGGCTACTGAGTACATGAGAGGGAGGGATGTGAGAGGGTAGAGCTAGGGTTGTGTGTAGCCAAGGGTGCACACTACTTAGGCTTGCGCCCACATGCTCACAAGGCCTGAAACAGTCTAAAATAGTGTTCTAGTATAATATTTTAATGATTTTAGCTGATCCACGATGAATCTGGGGATAGAACTAGACCCATTGGAAAGGCCTCACTGTAAACTTTAAATCAAGTGGAAGAACTCTCCAATCAAACACCGTATGCAAAAGTTATGCTCGTTTTACTTCAAACTAGTATCCGGAGGCCGAATTGGATTCCAGAATGTGATGGATTTAATATCTCTCTCTTCTTGGCCCATGGATGACATGTTGGAGTTGGTTCAATTAGGTGTGATCATATCCATAATAGTAATGTCGTATACATGGAGGTGTACGTCGATGACGCCGTTATAAAAAGCCCCTTGGCTTCGACACAGCTTGAAGATCCCCGTGAAACCTTCGAAAAGCTTTGCAAGTTTAGCCTCAAGCTAAATCCTGAAAAATGCATTTTTGGGATCTGAGAGGGCAAGCTCCTGAGCTTCCTCATCTCTCACAGAGGTATCGATGCCAACCTCAAAAAGATCCGAGCCATCCTGGACATGGAGCCACCACGATCCATCAAGGAGGTCCAATGCCTAATGGGCCGTGTAGCTGCCCTTGGGTGTTCCATGTCTTGATCGACTGAGAAAGGGCTACCTTTCTTCAAAATACTACACGGGCTTGAAGGTTTCCATTGGACCCTAGAGGCTCAAAGAGCCTTTGAGGACCTCAAGTCATACTTCATCAATCTCCCACTCCTAACAAGCCCCACCGGAGAGCCCCTACTACTATACCTTGTCGCGACCCCGGTCGCCACAAGTGCAGTCCTAGTCAGGGAAAAGAACGAGGTCCAATGGCCCATGTACTACGTCAGCGAGGCATTCACAGGCACGGAGACAAGTTACACGAAAGTGGAGAAAATATGCTACGCACTCCTCATGGTGTCGCGGAAACTTCGGCACTACTTCCTCGGGCATTCCATCATAGTGCCCACCAGCTACCCGTTAGCCAAAGTGATGGGCAACAAGGAAGCAACCGGGAGTATAGCCAAATGGGCGACTGAATTGGTGCCTTTCTCTCTCAAGCTCGTAGGAAGGACCACCATCAAGTCCCAAGTCCTCGTAGACTTTGTGGTAGAGTGGACAAACTCTCATGTCCCAAATGAGGTGACAGAGCATACCATGTCGCCCGACCCTCACTGGACCCTATACTTTGATGGCTCCAAATGTCTAAACTGTGGGGGAGCTGGAGTTATTCTTGTGAGCCCAAAAGGGAAGGCACTTGAGTAGGCCGCACGCCTATCTTTCAACTCCACCAACAACATGGCTGAGTACGAGGCCCTCTTCTAGGGCTTCGCCTTGCAAGGGCGATGGGGATCCGACGCCTCCTCATCCTCGAGGACTCTCAACTGGTTGTCAACCAGCTAGACAAGTCTTATGAATGACTTGACCCCAAGATGGCTAGCTATCTCGAAGTAGTGCGTAAAATGGAGCGGTACTTCTTGGGGATGGAAGCTCATCGCATCCCCTATGGAGAGAATCACCGGGCAGATCGCTTAGCCCGGCAGCAAGTTCCCAAGAGCCTCTCCTGCCAGAGGTCATTCTCGAGGTGCTTGACACACCCTTAGTCAAGGAAGACCCTGATGAGAAGGGAGATCCTGAACTACTCCCAACGGTCAGTGAGATTGCAACACCACCCGCAACGTGGATGACTACAATCATAAAGTGCATCCAAGGAAAAATAGAAATGGAAGATGGCACTGAGCACTAAAGACTCTTCGCAAAGGTCAAGACCTATGTGCTCCTCCAAGGGGTACTTTACAAGAAAGGGGCATCCATGCTACTCAAGTGCCTTCCACGAGAAGAGGGGGTCTCACTCCTACGGGAGGTGCATGAAGGTCTCTGTGGCTCACACCTCGCACCTAGGGCAACTGCGGCGAAGTCACTAATGTAGGGTTTCTATTGGCCTACAATGGTGCAAGACACTATAGAAACCCTTAAAGCATGCAAAGGTTGCCAAAGGATGGCATCGGCTCACCACTCCCCTGCTACACCTCTACACCAGATACCATTCACTTGGCCTTTTGCCCGGAAAGGCATGGACCTCCTCGGACCATTCCCACCGGCCAAGGGGGGCTACAAACATGCAGTGGTGGCAGACTACTTCACCAAGTGGGTAGAAGCAGAGCCATTGCTGACAATTACATCTCGGTGGTGCAAAATTTCTTCTGGAAGAACATTGGGTGCCTTTTTGAGGTCCCGAAGGAGCTCACGGTGGACAATGGGACTCAATTCGATGCATCCTCCTTCAGGGACTTCTGTGACTCCATTGGGACATTCCTTTGCTTCACTTCGGTGGCTCACCCTAAGTCCAATGGGGTGGTCGAAAGTGCTAATGGCCTAATCCTCTAAGGCATCCACCACAGACTTGAGAAGAGCACACTTAAGTTAGGGTTATGGGCGGAGGAACTCCTTACCATCCTACGGGGGATGCAAACAACTCCTAGCCGCTCCACGGGATGAACACCCTTCTTGCTTGTGTACGAGTGGAAGCGGTCCTCCCCGCAAAAGTTCATCACCGCTCCCTCCGTGTGGAGATGCTATCGGAGACCCTACCCATCAACTTCATGGCGAACGAAGAAAACCACAAGGTGGAAGTGGACTTCGCGAGGAGGTCCATGACCGCGCCCTCATCAAGTATGCCGCATACGAACGAGAAGTCGCCCATTTCTACAATAGCCGGGTGCGGCAGCAGACCTTCCTCTTGGGGGACTTGGTGCTAAAGAGGGTCACCAACCTAGGAGCCCAAGGAAAACTTCACACTAAGTAGGAGGGACCCTACCGTATCTCAGCGGTTTTGGGTTCAGAGGCCTACCGCCTCTCCACTATGGAAGACAAGTCACTCAAGCACGCATGGAATGCTAATAAGCTCAAGAAATTTTACATTTAAGTTTTCTTGTAAGCTATGATGCAACAATCTTATGTTGATGTAAACCCTTCTAAGGTCATCAATGAAGTATCATGTCTTGCATGTCTCCTATTACTTGTGTGGTGGTCTAAAAGGCCCCATCCCCCACAACCAACTGTGAAGGATGGGGCTTGAACTTCATGCCCCCTTGGGACAGGCTCCACAGTGCATGGCCTCTGTGGCATACCCCCCAAAAAGCCCCAAGCGGCCTAAACAATTTGCGTCCCCCTCCCTGCTGGACCCAGGGAGTGGTGCAACGACTTAAGGCATTTCACCAAAGTCATAGGGTGCCCTTTGACTTAGTCCCCTATGGACCCCTGGCGCAATGCTGAAATGACCCCCGGTCACAACTTCACCCTACTTTGTGAGAAGCAATAGGAACTTTCTTATTACAAGAAGCTTAGCCCAGGAGACATCACCTTCCTGTTGGGTGTAAGCCTGGGCCTCGTCGGCCAGTTAAGCGACTCATGATGTTCATACGAGGACTATGCCTTAAGCTAGGCGCCAAGCCCCCTAATAGGGCCTTATGGGCTGGACCCCCTAAGTGGTCTAAGATCTGATGCAAGGCTAAGGTCACCCTAGGATGATACAGAGTCTGAGTCTACCTCATTGTTGGAGGAAGGAGACACCCTCGTATCGTCTAAAGACCTGGAGTACTCACCTCCATACATAACACAAAACAAGTTGTTTTCTCCCCCTCGGGGAGAAGAAACCAAACAACCCTCCAGCGGGTGCCTACGCCTTGGGCTCCTCCTAGAGTCCAAGGCACGATCATGCCCCCGTGAAGTCACCCAATCTAATAGCAGACCTTCTTTGGTGGGCATAATCGATGCTCGCCCGAGCCCTCTGTGCCCTTTGTTTGTATCAGATACCAACTGCCTCTCGAGGCACATCCTAGTACAAAGCATTGCAAAGGTCATAGGTTGTCCATACCATAATCTTAAACAAGTCATACAAAATGAGGGGTGCTCGTCCCAACCAATCATCATGAGCACTACAAAATACATCCCTAGCATAAAGGAGTGCATCATCTTGCAAGCCGAGGGCCCTAGTATAGTAAATATGAGTCACCTAACTACTTAGCAAAAGACGTCAAGCACGCTCCAAAGGAAGTAATACATGCTCGGAGCTTGGGCCCTCTCCTGGCGCCTAGGATCCGGCCCCGCGGGGGACCCTTGTGAGGCTGTTCACAAAGCCTCCCACTAGGGGCCCCTAGGTAGAGCTGCCTTCGTAGGTGCTCCAGCGATACCTCCTGAGTGTACAACCCTTGAAGCACAGTGAGGAATTGAACAAATTGAAGATACTCCGGATTGTCCTCGTAAGTGTTGTCGGTATTGTTGGAGCTTGTTTCTGTCGAATTCACTTTGATGTTAATTTCGAACAAGTAGAGATCCGAACAGGTGGATTTTGTGAAAGTTTGCACCGGAGTGAAACACACCAAAATGCTCCGGGTTGCACTCCAATGTGTCGCCGGTCTCATTAGAGCTTGTTTCGCACGATTTCGCTCTGGTGTTAATTTCATTCAAACCGGGATCTGAACAAGTGGACTTTATGAAAGTTTGCCCCGAAGTGAAACACTCCGAAGACACATCGGATTGCCCTCGTAAGTGTGTCGGTCTTGCTGGGGCCTGATTCGGTCGATTTCATTTTGATGTTAATTTCGTACAAGTCGAGATCCAAACAGGAGGATTTTATGATAGTTTGTACCAGAGCGAAACACTCTGAAAATGCATCGGGATGCACTCCTATGTGTCGCCAGTCTCATTGGAGCTCGTTTCACTCGATTTCGCTCTGGTGTTAATTTCATTCAAACCGGGATCCGAACAAGTAGACTTTACGAATGTTTGCCCTGTAGCGAAACATTCCGAAGACAAACCGGATTCCCTCTTGCTGGGGCCTATTTCGGTCGAATTCACTTTGATGATAATTTCATACAAGTTGAGTTCCACATAGGTGGATTTTGTGAAAGTTTGCTCCGATGTGAAACATTCCGAAAATGCACCGAGTTGCACTCCTATGTGTCGCCGGTCTCATTGGTGCTTGTTTCGCTCGATTTCGCTCTTGTGTTAATTTCATTCAAACCGGGATCCGAACTAGTGGACTTTATGAAAGTTTGCCCCGAAGCAAAACACTCCGAAGACACTCCGGATTGCCCTCGTATTTGTTGTCGGTCTTGTTGGAGCTTGTTTTGGTCAAATTCGCTTTGATGTTAATTTTGTACAAGCCGAGATCCGAACAGGTGGATTTTGTGAAAGTTTGCACCGGAGTGATACACTCCGAAAATGCACCGGGTTGCACTCCTATGTGTCGCCGGTCTCATTGAAGCTTGTTTAGCATGATTTCACTCTCGTGCAAATTTCAATCATTTCGGGATCCAAACAAGTGGACTTTATGAATGTTTGTCCCGAAGCGAAACACTCCGAAGACACACCGGATTGCCCTCGTAAGTGTGTCGGTTTCACTGGGGCTTGTTTCGGATGAATTCGCTTCGATGTGAATTTCGTACAAGTTGAGTTCCAAATATGTGGATTTTGTGCATGTTTGCACCAGAGCGAAAAATTCCGAAAATGCACTGGGTTGCACTCCTATGTGTCGCCGGTCTCATTGGAGCTTGTTTCGCCCGATTTCGCTATGGTGTTAATTTCATTCAATCCGGGATCCGAACAAGTGGACTTTATGAATGTTTGCCCCGAACCGAAACACTCCGAAGACACTCCGGATTGCCCTCGTAATTGTTGTCGGTCTTGTTGGAGCTTGTTTCGGTCCAATTCGCTTTGATGTTAATTTTGTACAAGTCGAGATCCAAACAGGTGGATTTTGTGAAAGTTTGCACCGGAGCGAAACACTCCGAAAATGCACCGGGTTGTACTCCTATGTGTCGCCGGTCTCATTGGAGCTTGTTTCGCTCGATTTCGCTCTAGTGTTAATTTCATTCAAACGGGATCCGAACAAGTGGACTTTATGAAAGTTTGCTCTGAGCGAAACACTCAAGACACACATCGGATTGCCCCGTAAGTGTTGTCGGTCTTCTTGGTGCTTGTTTTGGTTGAATTATTTTGATGTTAATTTCGTTCAAGTTGAGTTCCAAATAGGTGGATTTTGTGAAAGTTTGCACCGGAGCAAAACATTCCGAAAATGCATCGGGTTGCACTCCTATGTGTCGTCGGTCTCATTGGAGCTTGTTTCGCTCGATTTCGCTCTGGTGTTAATTTCAATAAAACCTGGATATGAACAAGTGGACTTTATGAAAGTTTGCCCCGAAGCAAAACACTCCGAAGACACTCCGGATTGCCCTTGTATTTTGGAGCTTGTTTCAGTCAAATTCACTTTGATGTTAATTTTGTACAAGCCGAGATCCGAATAGGTGAATTTTTTGTGAAAGTTTGTACCGGAGCGAAACACTACGAAAATGCACCGGGTTGCACTCCTATGTGTCATCAGTCTCATTGGAGCTTGTTTCGCTCGATTTCGCTTTGGTGTTAATTTCATTCAAACAGGGATCTGAACAAGTGGACTTTATGAAAGTTTGCCCCGAAGCGAAACACTCCAAAGACACACCGCATTGCCCTCGTATTAGTTGTCGGTCTTGTTGGAGCATGTTTCAGTCAAATTCGCTTTGATGTTAATTTTGTGCAAGCCGAGATTCGAACAGGTGGATTTTGTGAAAGTTTGTACCGGAGCGATACACTCCGAAAATGCACCGGGTTGCACTCCTATGTGTCGCCGGTCTCATTGGAGCTTGTTTCGCATGATTTCACTCTGGTGTTAATTTCAATCTATCGGGGATTCAAACAAGTGGACTTTATGAATGTTTGCCCCGAAGCAAAACACTCCGAAGACACACCGGATTGCCCTCGTAAGTGTTGTCGGTTTCGCTGGGGCTTATTTCATTCGAATTCGCTTTGATGTTAATTTCATACAAGTTGAGTTCCAAATAGGTGGATTTTGTGAAAATTTGCACCGGAGCGAAACATTCCAAAAATGCACCGGGTTGCACTCCTTGTGTCATCGGTCTCATTGGAGCTTGTTTCGCTCGATTTCGCTCTGGTGTTAATTTCATTCAAACCGGGATATGAACAAGTGGAGTTTACGCAAGTTTGCCCCGAAGGGATACACTCCGAAGACACTACGGATCGCCCTCGTATTTGTTGTCGGTCTTGTAGGAGCTTGTTTCGGTCGAATTCGCTGTGATGTTAATTTCGTTCAAGTCGAGATCTGAATAGGTGGATTTTGTGAACGTTTGCACCGGAGCGAAACATTCCGAAAATGCATAGGGTTGCACTCCTATGTGTCGCCGGTCTCATTGGAACTTGTTTCACTCGATTTCACTCCGGTGTTAATTTCATTCAAACCGGGATTCGAATAAGTGGACTTTATGCAAGTTTGCCCCCTAGTGAAACACTCTGAAGACACACTGCATTGCCTTCATATTTGTTGTCGGTCTTGTTGGTGCTTGTTTCGGTCAAATTCGCTTTGATGTTAATTTTGTACAAGCCGAGATCCAAACAGGTGGATTTTGTGAAAGTTTGCATCGGAGTGAAACACTCCGAAAATGCTTTGGGTTGCACTCCTATGTGTCACCGGTCTCATTGGAGCTTGTTTCGCTCGATTTCTCTTTGGTGTTAATTTCATTCAAACCGGGATCCGAACAAGTAGACTTTATGAAAGTTTGCCCCGAAGGGAAACAATCCGAAGACACACCGGATTGCCCTCATAAGTGTGTCGATCTTGCTTGTGCTTGTTTCGGTCCAATTTGCTTTGATGTTAATTTCGTTCAAGTCGAGATCCGAATAGGTGGATTTTGTGAAAGTTTGCACCGAAGCGAAACATTCTGAAAATGAACCGGGTTGCACTCCTATGTGTCGCCGGTCTCATTGGAGCTTGTTTTGCTCGATTTCGCTATGGTGTTAATTTCATTCAATCCGGGATCCGAACAAGTGGAGTTTATGAATGTTTTCCCCGAACCGAAACACTCCGAAGACACTCCAGATTGCCCTCGTAATTGTTGTCGATCTTGTTGGAGCTTGTTTTGGTCCGATTCGCTTCGATGTTAATTTTGTACAAGCCGAGATCCGAACAGGTGAATTTTGTGAAAGTTTGCACCGGAGCGAAACACTCGAAAAATGCACCGGGTTGTACTCCTATGTGTCGCCGGTCTCATTGGAGCTCGTTTCGCTCGATTTCGCTCTAGTGTTAATTTCATTCAAACCGGGATCCGAACAAGTAGACTTTACGAATGTTTGCCTTGTAGCGAAACACTCCGAAGACACACCGGATTCCCTCGTAAGTGTGTCGGTCTTGCTGGGGCCTGTTTTGGTCGAATTCACTTTAATGTTATTTTCGTACAAGTTGAGTTCCAAATAGGTGGATTTTGTGAAAGTTTGCACTAGAGTGAAACATTCTGAAAATGCACCGGGTTGCACTCCTATGTGTCGCCGGTCTCATTGGAGCTTGTTTCGCACGATTTCCCATTGGTGTTAATTTCATTGAAACCGGGATCCGAACAAGTGGACTTTATGAAAGTTTGCCCCGAAGCGAAACACTCCGAAGACACACCGGATTGCCATCGTAAGTGTGTCGGTCTTGCTGATGCTTGTTTCGGTCGAATTCGCTTTGATGTTAATTTCGTTCAAGTCGAGATCCGAATAGGTGGATTTTGTGAAAGTTTGCACCAGAGCAAAACATTCCGAAAATGCACCGGGTTGCACTCCTATGTGTCGCCGATCTCATTGGAGCTTGTTTCACTCGATTTCGCTCTAGTGTTAATTTCATTCAAACCGGGATCCGAACAAGTGGACTTTATGAAAGTTTGCCCCCAAGCAAAACACTCCGAAGACACACCGCATTGCCCTCGTATTTGTTGTCAGTCTTGTTGGAGCTTGTTTCGGTCAAATTCGCTTTGATGTTAATTTTGTACAAGCCGAGATCCGAACAGGTGGATTTTGTAAAAGTTTGAACTGGAGCGAAACACTCCGAAAATGCACCGGGTTGCACTCCTATGTGTCGCCGGTCTCATTGGAGCTTGTTTTGCACGATTTCACCTGGTGCAAATTTCAATCAATCCGGGATCCAAAAATGTGCACTTTATGAATGTTTGCCCTGAAGCGAAACACTCCGAAGACACACCGGATTGCTCTCGTAAGTGTGTCGATCTTGCTGGTGCTTGTTTCGGTCGAATTCGCTTTGATGTTAATTTCGTTCAAATCAAAATATGAATAGGTGGATTTTGTGAAAGTTTGCACTGGAGCGAAACATTCCAAAACTGCAACGGGTTGCACTCCTATGTGTCCCGGTCTCATTGGAGCTTGTTTTGCTCGTGACATAGGAGTGCAACCCGGTGCATTTTCGGAGTGTTTCGCTTCGGTGCAAGCTTTCACAAAATCCATGTTCGGGATCTAAACTTGTTGCAAAATTAACATCAAAGCCGAATTGATCGAAACAAGCTTCAACAACACCGACAAAATTACGAGGGCAATCGAGAAAACTTTCATAAAGTCACTTGTTCAGATCCGTTTAGAATGAAATTAACACTAAGGCCAATCTCAATGAAACAAACTCCAATGAGCCGGACACACTTGCATTCGAGAATGATTCGCCTGCAATTTCAAAAATCCACCTATTTGGAACTCAACATGAAATAAACATTAAGCGGTTCGGCAAACAAGCCCCAATGACAGCGCCACGAGTTAATCGATGTGTGAGCCGGGGCAAACTTTCATAAATCATGATGATCGGATTGAATGAAATTAACGGCCGATGGAGAAAATCGGTGAACGATCAATGTGACCAGAGACACATAGGAGTGCAACCCGAAGCATTTTCGGAGTGTTTCACTCCGGTGCAAACTTTCACTAAATCCACCTGTTCGGATCTCAACTTGTTCAAAATTAACATCAAAGCGAATTCAACGAAAACAAGCTCCAACAATACCGACAACACTTACGCGGGCAATCCGGAGTGTTTTGCTTTGGGGGCAAACTTTCATAAAGCCTTCGGATCCCAATTTGAATGAAATTAACACCAGAGCGAAATCGAGCGAAACAAGCTCCAATGAGACCGGCGACACATGGGAGTGCAACCCGGTGCATTTTCGGAGAGTTTTGCTTCGGTGCAAGCTTTCACAAAATCCACCTGTTTGGATCTCGACTTGTACGAAATTAACATCAAAACGAATCAACCGAAACATGCCCCAGGATCTGGGCGATTTAGCAATAGTGTTAATTTCATTCAAACCGGGATCCGTACAAGTGGACTTTATGAAATTTTGCCCCGAAGCGAAACACCCCGAAGACACACCGGATTGCCCTCGTAAGGGTGTCGGTCTTGCTGGGGCTTGTTTCGGTTTATTTCATTTTGATGTTAATTTCGTACAAGTCGAGATCCAAACAGGAGGATTTTGTGAATGTTTGCACCGGAGCGAAACACTCCGAGAATGCACCGGGTTGCACTCCTATGTGTCGCTGGTCTCATTCGAGCTCGTTTTGCTCGATTTCGCTCTAGTGTTAATTTCATTCAAACCGGGATCCGAACAAGTGGACTTTATGAAAGTTTGCCACGAAGCGAAACACTCCGAAGACACACCGGATTGCCCTCGTAAGTGTGTCGGTCTTGCTGGGGCTTGTTTCGGTTGATTTCGTTTTGATGTTAATTTCGTACAAGTCGAGATCCAAACAGGTGGATTTTGTGAATGTTTGCACCGGAGCGAAATACTCTGAAAATGCACCGGGTTTCACTCCTATGTGTCGCCGGTCTCATTGGAGCTTGTTTCGCACGATTTCCCTCTGGTGTTTATTTCAATCTATCTGGGATCGAAACAAGTGGACTTTATGAATGTTTGCCCCGAAGCGAAACACACTGAAGACACACCGGATTGGCCTCGTAAGTGTTGTCGGTTTCGCTGGGGCTTGTTTCGGTCAAATTAGCTATGATGTTAATTTCGTAAAAGTTGAGTTCCAAATAGGTGGATTTTTTGAAAGTTTGCACCGAAGCGAAACATTCCAAAAATGCACCGGGTTGCAGTCCTATGTGTCGCCGGTCTCATTGGAGCTTGTTTCACTCGATTTCGCTCTGGTGTTAATTTCATTTAAACCGGGATACGAACAAGTGGACTTTACGCAAGTTTGCCCCGAAGCGAAACTCTCCGAAGACACTCCGGATTGCCCTCACATTTGTTGTCGGTCTTGTAGAAGCTTGTTTCGGTCAAATTTGCTTTGATGTTAATTTTCTACATGCCGAGATCCGAACAGGTGGATTTTGTCAATGTTTGCACCAGAGCGAAACACTCCGAAAATGCACCGGGTTGCACTCCTATGTGTCGCCGGTCTCATTGGAGCTTGTTTCTCTCGATTTCGTTCTGGTGTTAATTTCATTCAAAACCGGGATCCGAACAAGTGGACTTTATGAAAGTTTACCCCGAAGCGAAACACTCCGAAGACACACCGGATTGCCCTCGTAAGTGTGTCGGTCCTTCTGGGGCTTATTTCGGTTCAATTCGTTTTGATATTAATTTCGTAGAAGTCGAGATCCGAACATGTGGATTTTGTGAAAGTTTGCACCGTAGAGAAAATCTGAAAATGCAACGGATTGCACTCCTATGTGTCGTCGGTCTCATTGGAGCTTGTTTCGCACGATTTCGCTCTGGTGTTAATTTCATTCAAACTGGGATCCGAACAAGTGGACTTTATGAAAGTTTGCCCCGAAGCGAAACACTCCGAAGACACTCCGGATTGCCCTCGTAAGTGTGTCGGTCTTGCTGGGGCTTGTTTCGGTTGAATTCGTTTTCATGTTAATTTCGTACAAGTCGAGATTCGAACAGGTGGATTTTGTGAAAGTTTGCACTCGAGCGAAACACTCCGAAAATGCTCCGTGTTGCACTCCTATGTGTCGCCGGTCACATTGGAGCTTGCTTCGCACAATTTCGCTCTGGTGTTAATTTCAATCTGTCCGGGATCCAAACAAGTGGACTTTATGAATGTTTGCCCCGAAGCGAAACACTCCGAAGACACACCGGATTGCCCTCGTAATTGTTGTCGGTTTCGCTGGTCCTTGTTTCGGTCGAATTCGCTTGAATGTTTATTTCGTACAAGTTGAGTTCCAAATAGGTGGATTTTGTGAAAATTTGCACAGGAGCGAAACATTCCGAAAATGCATCGGGTTGCACTCCTAAGTGTCGCCGGTCTCAATGGAGCTTGTTTCACTCAATTTCGCTCTGGTGTTAATTTCATTCAAACCGGGATCCGAACAAGTGGACATTATGCAAGTTTGCCCACAAGCGAAACACTCCGAAGACACACCGCATTGCCCTCGTATTTGTTGTCGGTCTTGTTGTAGCCTGTTTCAGTCAAATTCGCTTTGATGTCAATTTTATACAAGCCGAGATCCGAATTGGTGGATTTTGTGAAAGTTTGCACCGGAGCGAAAAATTCCGAAAATGCTCCGGGTTGCACTCCAATGTGTCGACGGTCCCATTGGAGCCTGTTTTGCCCGATTTCGCTCTGGTGTTAATTTCATTCAATCGGGGATCCGAACAAGTGGACTTTTTGAAAGTTTGCCACAAACCGAAACATTCCGAAGGCACTCCGGATTGCCCTCGTAATTGTTGTCAGTGTTGTTGGAGCTTGTTTTGGTCCAATTCGCCTTGATGTTAATTTTGTACATGGCGAGATCCGAACAGGTGGATTTTGTGAAAGTTTGCAACGGTGCGAAACACTCCGAAAATGCACCGGGTTGCACTCCTATGTGTCGCTGGTCTCATTGGAGCTTGTTTCGCTCAATTTCGCTATAGTGTTAATTTCATTCAAACTGGGATCCGAACAAGGGGACTTTATGAATGTTTGCCCCGAAGCGAAACACTCCGAAGACACTCCGGATTGCCCTCGTAAGTGTGTCGGTCTTGCTGGTGCTTGTTTCGGTCGAATTCGCTTTGATGTTAATTTCATTCAAGTCGAGATCCGAGTATGTGGATTTTGTGAAAGTTTGCACCAGAGCGAAACATGCCGAAAATGTGCCGGTTTGCACTCCAATGTGTTGCCGATCTCAATGGAGCTTGTTTCACTCGATTTCGCTCTATTGTTAATTTCATTCAAACCGGGATCCGAACAAGTGGACTTTTTGCAAGTTTGCCCGCAAGCGAAACACTCCGAAGACACACCGCATTGCCCTCGTATTTGTTGTCGGTCTTGTTGTAGCTTGTTTCAGTCAAATTCGCATTGATGTTAATTTTGTACAAGCCGAGATCCGAACTGGTGGATTTTGTGAAAGTCTGCACCGGAGCGAAAAATTCCGAAAATGCTCCGGGTTGCACTCCAATGTGTCGCCGGTCCCATTGGAGCTTGTTTTGCCCGATTTCGCTATGGTGTTAATTTTATTCAATCCGGGATCCGAACAAGTGGACTTTATGAAAGTTTGCCCAGAACTGAAACACTCGAAGACACACCGGATTGCCCCCGTAAGTGTGTCGGTCTTGCTGGGGAATGTTTCGGTTGATTTTGTTTTGATGTTTATTTCGTACAAGTCGAGATCCAAACAGGTGGATTTTGTGAAAGTTTGCACCGAAGCGAAACACTCCGAAAATGCACCGGGTTGCACTCCTATGTGTCGCCGGTCTCATTGGAGCTTCTTTTGCACGATTTCGCTCTGGTGTTAATTTCAATCAATCCGGGATCCAAACAAGTGGACTTTTTGAAAGTTTGCCTGAAGCGAAACACTCCGAAGACACACCGGATTGCCCCCGTAAGTGTTGTCAGATTCGCTGGTGCTTGTTTCGGTCGAATTCGCTTTGATGTTAATTTCGTACAAGTTGAGTTCCAAATAGGTGGATTTTGTGAAAGTTTGCACCGGAGCGAAACATTCGAAATGCACCGGGTTGCACTACTATGTGTCGCCGGTCTCATTGGAGCTTGTTTCGCTCGATTTCGCTCTGGTGATAATTTCATTCAAACTGGGATACGAACAAGTGGACTTTACGAAAGTTTGCCCCGAAGCGAAACACTCCGAAGACACTCTGTATTGCCCTCGTATTTGTTGTCGGTCTTGTAGGAGCTTGTTTCGGTCAAATTTGCTTTGATGTTAATTTTGTACAAGCTGAGATCCGAACCGGTGGATTTTGTGAAAGTTTGCACCGGAGCGAAACACTCCGAAAATGCTCCGGGTTGCACTACTCTGTGTCGTCGGTCTCATTGGAGCTTGTTTCTCTCGATTTCGTTCTGGTGTAAATTTCATCGTAAGTGTTGTCGGTTTCGCTGGGGCTTTTTCGGTCGAATTCGCTTTGATGTTAATTTCATACAAGTTGAGTTCCAAATAGGAGGATTTTGTGAAAGTTTGCACCGGAGTGAAACATTTCGAAAATGCACCGGGCTGCACTCCTGTGTGTCACCGGTCTCATTGGAGCTTGTTTCGCTCGATTTCGCTCTAGTATTAACTTCATTCAAACCGGGACGCGAACAAGTGGACTTTATGAAAGTTTTCCCCGATGCGAAACACTCCGAAGACACTCCGGATTGCCCTCGTAATTGTTGTCGGTCTTGTTGGAACTTGTTTCGGTCGAATTCGCTTTGATATTAATTTTGTACTAGGCGATATCCGAACAGGTGGATTTTGTGAAAGTTTGCACTGGAGCGAAACACTCCGAAAATGCTCCGGGTTGCACTCCTGTGTGTCGCCAGTCTCATTGAGGCTCACTTCACTCAATTTCTCTCTAGTGTTAATCTCATTCAAACCGGGATCTGAACAAGTGGACTTTTTGGAAGTTTGCCCCGGAGTGAGACAACCCGAAGACACTCCAGATTGCCCCCGTAATTGTTTTCGGTATTGTTGGAGCTTGTTTCGGTCAAATTCGCTTTGATGTTAATTTTGTACAAGCCGAGATCCAAACAGGTGGATTTTGTGAATGTTTGCACATGAGCGAAACACTCTGAAAATGCACCGGGTTGCACTCTTGTGTGTCGGCGGTCTCATTGGAGCTGGTTTCGCTCGATTTCGCTCTGCTGTTAATTTCATTCAAACCGGGATCCGAACAAGTGGACTTTATAAAAGTTTGCCCCGAAGTGAAACACTCTGAAGACACTCCGAATTGCCCTCGTATTTGTTGTCGGTCTTGTTGGAGCTTGTTTCGGTCAAATTCGCTTTGATGTTAATTCTTTACAAGACGAGATCCGAACAGGTGGATTTTCTGAAAGTTTGCGCCGGAGGGAAACACTCCGAAAATGCACCGGGTTGCACTCCTATGTGTCGCCGGTGTCATTGGAGGGCTTAATCCGGATGCAAGTCCTTTCCATCCACCTTTGCTGGACCAACACGTTTTTAGCTGCAAGAGCAAGTCCTTTCCATCCACCTTTGCTCGGCCATACGAGGGATGTTGTATCCTTGGTTGGGATGTCCTCATCACAGCTCCCACCATCAATTATGACACGGACACGACAGTCCTTGATGATGAGGTACATCTGAAACAAATTATGGCGTTGCAGCTTGTCCGCTTGATCCATTTGAGCGCTCAACACTCGTTGCACAATGATTGTCCTATAATTCTCGGTGGCAGCGGTCCCTAAAATTTCCTCATCATCGTCGCCCGTCTCATGGTCATCCTCATTATCTGCAAGGTTAGCTGCAAGAGCATATTCATTCTCAACATCACTAGCACTAATGTACCCACCTTCTTCTGTTGCAATGTACGCTCGACGACTTGGGCAATCCTTCATTACATGGCCCATCCCCTTGCATCGGTGGCACACAATTTCCGTTGTTAGGCCGTGGAAGCCACCGATGAAGAACTCTTTGTTGGTGCTGCACATGGTTAGATTACTCACCTCGGGTACTTTCGTGATGGCGGCGATGGTGCTGCTGAACGCGCCCTACTCATGGAGGGGGCATCAGACCGAACAGAAAGGGGTGGAGCTGATTTGGTTGTCCCCGGCGTCGTCTTTGGTGTGGGTATGTTGCCGAAATTGCTCCTTGGCCTTTGCTGTTTTCCCTGCAATTCTTTTTCTACCAACATAGCAAGCTGGAACAATCTATTGATAGAATTATATTCTTTGTAATCAATTATGTCCTGAATCTCACGCCATAAACCCCCATAAAAACGAGCCATCTTATCCTCCTCATCCTCAATTACCTCACAACGCAACATGCCTATTTGTAGCTCTTGGTAGTACTCCTCAACAGATTTATTATTTTGACTTAAGCGTTGCAATTTCTTGCGCATATCACGTCTATAGGAAGGAGGAACAAATCTTCTACGCATAGCTTGTTTTAATCTATCCCATGTATCAGGTGCTAATCCAGCATTTACTATTTCATTCCACCAAATGATATCAAAATCTTTAAACTCACTAGTAGCTTGTCTAACTCTATGTATCTCAGAAACAAGATGGGAGTTAAATTTTTGTTCAACTGACATTTCCCAATCTAAGTAAACTTCAGCATCATAAGTACCAGAAAAAGATGGTATGGTAAATTTAACCCTAGCAAAAGAATCATCATATCCACGACCATTACGAGGATTAAAATTGTTACCTCCCATACCTTGACTAGTGTTAATTTCGTTCAAACTGGGATCCGAACAAGTGGACTTTATGAAAGTTTGCTCCGAAGTGAAGCACTCCGAACTCACTCTGGATTGCCCTCGTAATTGTTGTCGGTCTTGTTGGAGCTTGTTTCGGTCAAATTCGCTTTGATGTTAATTTTGTACATGCCGAGATCCGAACAGGTGTATTTTGTGAAAGTTTGCACCGGAGCGAAACAGTCCGAAAATGCTCCGGGTTGCACTCCTATGTGTCACCGGTCTCATTAGAGCTCGTTTCGCCCGATTTCGCTCTGGTTTTAATTTCATTCAAACCGGGATCCGAACAAGTGGACTTTATGAAAGTTTGCCCCGTAGCGAAACACTCCGAAGTCACAACGGATTGCCCACGTAACTGTGTCGGTCTTGCTGGGGCCTGTTTCGGTTGACTTCGTTTTGATGTTAATTTCGTACAAGTCGAGATCCGAACACGTGGATTTTGTGAAAGTTTGCACAGGAGCGAATCACTTGAAAAATGCACCGGGTTGCACTCCTATGTGTCTCCGGCCTCATTGCAGCTTGTTTCTCACGATTTCACTCTGGTGTTAATTTCAGTCAAATCGGGATCCAAACACGTGGACTTTATGAAAGTTTGCCCCGAAGTGAAACACTCCGAAGACACACCGGATTGCCCTCGCAAGTGTGTCGGTCTTCCTGGTGCTTGTTTCGGTCGAATTTGCTTTGATGTTAATTTCGTACAAGTTGAGTTCCAAATACGTGGATTTTGTGAAAGTTTGCACCGAAGCGAAACATTCCGAAAATGCACCGGGTTGCACTCCTAAGTGTCGCCGGTCTCATTGGAGCTTGTTTCACTCGATTTCGCTCCGGTTTTAATTTCATTCAAACCGGGACCCGAACAAGTGGACTTTATGAAAGTTTGCCCCGAGGCGAAACACTCCGAAGGCACTCCGGATTGCCCTCGTAATTGTTTTCAGTCTTGTTGGAGCTTGTTTCGGTCGAATTCGCTTTGATGTTGAATTTTTACAAGCCGAGATTCGAACAGGTGGATTTTGTGAAATTTTACACAGGAGCGAAACAATCCGAAAATACACCGGGTTGCACTCTTATGTGTCGCTGGTTTCATTGGAGCTCGTTTCGCTCGATTTCGCTCTGGTGCTAATTTCATTCAAACCGGGATCCGAACAAGTGGACTTTATGAAAGTTTCCCCGTAGCGAAAAACTCCGAAGACACACCGGATTGCCCTCATAAGTGTATCGGCCTTGCTAGGGCCAGTTTCGGTTGATTT
Source organism: Guadua angustifolia (assembly GCA_036346375.1). Taxonomy (NCBI): domain Eukaryota; kingdom Viridiplantae; phylum Streptophyta; class Magnoliopsida; order Poales; family Poaceae; genus Guadua; species Guadua angustifolia. The sequence continues at coordinate 10,862,808 of CM070501.1, forward strand.
TGTTTTGTTGTTCATTTCGTACAAGTCGAGATCCGAACAGGTGAATTTTGTTATAGTTTGTACCAGAGAGAAACACTCTGAAAAGGCACCGGGATGCACTCCTTTGTGTCCCCAGTCTCATTGGAGCTCGTTTCGCTCGATTTCACTCTAGTGCTAATTTCACTCAAATCGGGATCCGAACAAGTGTACTTTATGAAAGTTTGCCCCGTAGCGAAACACTCCGAAGACACACTGGATTGCCCTCGTAAGTGTGTCGGTCTTGTTGGGGCTTGTTTCGGTTGACTTCATTTTGATGTTAATTTCGTACAAGTCGATATCCGAACAGGTGGCTTTTGTGAAAGTTTGCACAGGAGCGAAACACTCGGAAAATGCACCGGGATGCACTCCTATGTATCTCCGGCCTCATTGCAGGTTGTTTCTCACGATTTCGCTCTGGTGTTAATTTCAATCAAATCGGGATCCAAACACGTGGACTTTATGAAAGTTTGCCGTGAAGCGAAACACACCGAAGACACACCGGATTGCCCTCGCAAGTGTGTCGGTCTTCTTGGGGCTTGTTTCGGTCGAATTTGCTTTGATGTTAATTTCGTACAAGTTGAGTTCCAAATAGGTGGATTTTGTGAATGTTTGCACCGAAGCGAAACATTCCAAAAATGCACCGGGTTGCACTCATATGTGTCGCCGGTCTCATTAGAGCTTGTTTCACTAGATTTCGCTCTGGTGTTAATTTCATTCAAACTGGGACCCGAACAAGTGGACTTTATGAAAGTTTGCCCCGAAGCGAAACACTCCGAAGACACTCCGGATTGCCCTCGTAATTGTTTTCGATCTTGTTGGAGCTTGTTTCGGTCGAATTCACATTGATCCTAAATTTGTACAAGCCGAGATCCGAACAGGTGGATTTTGTGAAAGTTTACACAGGTGCGAAACACTCCGAAAATGCACCAGGTTGAACTCTTATGTGTCGGCAGTTTCATTGGAGCTCGTTTCGCTCGATTTCGCTCTGGTGCTAATTTCATTCAAACCGGGATCCGAACAAGTGGACTTTATGAAAGTTTGTTCTGCAGCGAAACACTCCGAAGACACCGGATTGCCCTCGTTTGTGTATCGGTCTTGCTAGGGCCTGTTTCGGTTGATTTCGTTTTCATGTTCATTTCGTACAAGTCGAGATCCGAATAGGTGGATTTTGTTATAGTTTGTACCAGAGCGAAACACTCCAAAAATGCACCGGGATGCACTCCTTTGTGTTGATAGTCTCATTGGAGCTCGTTTCGCTCGATTTCGCACTGGTGTTAATTTCATTCAAACCGGGATCCGAACTAGTGGACTTTACGAATGTTTGCCCTGTAGCGAAACACTCCGAAGACACACCGGATTGCCCACGTAAGTGTTGTCGATTTCGCTAGGGCTTGTTTCGGTCGAATTCGCTATGATGTTAATTTCGTACAAGTTGAGTTCCAAATAGGTGGATTTTATGATAGTTTGCACCTGAGCGAAACATTCCAAAAATGCACGGGGTTGCAGTCCTTTGTGTCGCCGGTCTCATTGGAGCATGTTTCGCTCGATTTCGCTCTGGTGTTAATTTCATTCAAATCGGGACACGAACAAGTGGACTTTATGAAAGTTTGCCCCGAAGCGAAACACTCCGAAGACACTACGGATTTCCCCCGTAAGTGTTGTCGGTCTTATTGGAGCTTGTTTCGGTCAAATTTGCTTTGATGTTAATTTCGTACAAGCCGATATCCGAACAGGTGGATTTTGTAAAAGTTTGCACAGGAGGAAACACTCCAAAAATGCACCGGGTAGCACTCTTATGTGTCGCCGGTCACATTGGAGCTCGTTTCGCTCGATTTCGCTCTGGTGCTAATTTCATTCAAATCGGGATCCGAACAAGTGGACTTTATGTAAGTTTGCCCCGTAGCAAAACACTCCGAAGACACACCAGATTGCCCCCGTAAGTGTGTCGGTCTTGCTGGGGCCAGTTTTGGTTGACTTCGTTTTGATGTTAATTTCGTACAAGTCGGGATCCGAACAGGTGGATTTTGTGAAAGTTTGCACAGGAGCGAAACACTCGAAAAATGCATCGGGTTGCACTCCTATGTGTTGCCGGTCTCATTGCTGCTTGTTTCTCATGATTTCGCTTTGGTGTTAATTTCAATCAAATCGGGATCCAAACACGTGGACTTTATGAAAGTTTGCCACGAAGCGAAACACTCCGAAGACACATCGGATTGCCCTCGCAAGTGTGTCGGTCTTCCTGGGGCTTGTTTCGGTCGAATTTGCTTTGATGTTAATTTCGTACAAGTTGAATTCCAAATAGGTGGATTTTGTGAAAGTTTGCACCGAAGCGAAACATTCCGAAAATGCACCGGGTTGCACTCCTATGTGTCGCCGGTCTCATTGGAGCTTGTTTCGCTCGATTTCGCTCTGGTGTTAATTTCTTTCAAACCGGTACCCGAACAAGTGGACTTCATGAATGTTTGCCCCGAAGCGAAACACTCCGAAGACACACCGGATTGCCCTCGTAAGTGTTATCGGTTTCACTGGGGCTTGTTTCGGTCGAAGTCACTTTGATGTTAATTTCATACATGTAGAGTTCGAAATAGGTGTATTTTGGTAGGAACTGACTTTGATGATCCGACTACAACGTACGACGACGATGCGCCTTAGCAATCGCTAAACCAACTCCAAAGTGTTATTGATCTTGTCGTTGGCACGATCAACCTGAACACGAGGTTCAATTCCTGCAAGCAACCGAAAAATAAGCAAGAACAATGGAAAAAGCAATCTGAAATTGCGAATATGAATTGAAGTATTCAATCTGAAAACAAGAGATAGGTGGGGTTCCGTAGATAGTAATTCGGGCGGTTTAGCCAACACGCGCGATTACCACATGAAGTATCAAAGCTAACTTTCAATCTAACAAAACCCAAGTACTAAATGAGGGTTTGGGTGGTTATTTATACTAGGGGAGCAGGAGGGGGTCGTCCATAGCATAGGAGACCCAACACAACTCAAATTCAAAGCACCAAGTCTACTTTGACTAGAGTTTGACTCGGACTGAAAAAGCAATATTTGGTTTTTGGCAGTTTCCGAATGTATCTGAAGGAATTTTGAGGTGAGGCTGGATCCGTTGGAAAGTAGACTCCGAGATCTTTCAAACGTGTACTCATGGGCCTCCAGAAATCTCCGGAATCGAAAGTTATGGCATTTTAAAATGAGTTCTATTGGTGAGGCCGAACTGGACTCGAACTCAGACTGAAAAAGCAATGTGTGGTATTTGGCAGTTTTCGGATGTGTATGATGGAATTTTGAGATGGGGCTAGATCCGTTGGAAAGTAGACTCTGAGATCTTTCAAACTTGTGCTCACGGGCCTCTAGAAACCTCCGGAGTCGAAAGTTATGGCATTTTGAATTCAGCGCTGTTGGTGAGGCCGAACTGGACTCGAACTCGGACTTCTGTTTCCAATCCGACTTGAACTTGATCTTTCGCCTAACTTTGGTCCACGAGAGTCCTTCTCCATGGTTCCTAAGTACAATCAAATCATCACAAGTATTAAATAGCATCCCATTAGGAATATTAATTATGGCGAGGCTTAGGAACGCATTCACCTGATTATTAAATTATCGTGCGCGAGCTCGAGTAATCTATCCTTGTATAACAGCAGCGGGTTCAAATTGATGAATAGATGTGGCTGTATCCATGGAAGTGATGTCCTCATCACACTCCTATGTGTCGCCGGTCTCATTGAAGCTTGTTTCGCTCGATTTGGCTCTGGTGTTAATTTCGTTCAAATTGGGATCCGAACAAGTGGACTTTATGAAAGTTTACCCCGAAGCGAAACACTCTGAAGTCACTCTGGATTGCCCTCATAATTGTTGTCGGTCTTGTTGGAGCTTGTTTCAGTCAAATTCGCTTTGATGTTAATTTTGTACAAGCCGATATCCGAACAGGTGTATTTTGTGAAAGTATGCACCGAAGTGAAACACTCTGAAAATGCTCTGGGTTGCACTCCAATGTGTCGCCGGTCTCATTAGAGCTCGTTTCGCCCGATTTCGCTCTGGTGTTAATTTCATTCAAACTGGGATCCGAACAAGTGGACATTATGAAAGTTTCCCCCGTAGCGAAACACTCTGAAGACACAACGGATTGCCCTCGAAAGTGTGTCGATCTTGCTGGGGCCTGTTTCGATTGACTTCATTTTGATGTTAATTTCGTACAAGTAGAGATCCAAACAGGTGGATTTTGTGAAAGTTTACACAGGAGCGAAACACTCGGAAAATGCACAGGGTTGGACTCCTATGTGTCGCCTGTCTCATTGCAGCTTGTTTCTCACGATTTCGCTCTGGTGTTAATTTCAATCAAATCGGGATCCAAACACGCGGATTTTATAAAAGTTTGCCCCGAGGCGAAACACCCCGAAGACACACCGGATTGCCCTCGCAAGTGTGTCGGTCTTCCTAGGGCTCGTTTCGGTTGAATTTGCTTTGATGTTAATTTCGTACAAGTTGAGTTCCAAATAGGTGCATTTTCTGAAAGTTTGGACCGAAGCGAATCATTCCGAAAATGCACCGGGTTGCACTCCTTTATGTCGCCGGTCTCATTGGAGCTTGTTTTGCTCGATTTCACTTTGGTGTTAATTTCATTCGAATCGGGATCCGAACAAGTGGACTTTATGAAAGTGTGCCCCGAAGCGAAACACTCCGAAGACATTCCGGATTGCCCTCGTAATTGTTGTCGGTCTTGTTATAGCTTCTTTCGGTCGATTTCGCATCGATGTTAATTTCGTACAAGTCAAGATTCGAAGAGGTGGATTTTGTGAAAGTTTGCACCGGAGCGAAACACTCTGAAAATGCACCGGGATGCACTCCTATGTGTCGCCGGTCTCATTGGAGCTTGTTTCGCTCGATTTCGCCCTGGTGTTAATTTCATTCAAGTAGGGATCCGAACAAGTGGACTTTTTGAATGTTTGCCCCATAGCGAAACACTCCGAAGACACACCGGATTGCCCTCGTAAGTGTTGTCAGTCTTGTTGGAGCTTGTTTCAGTCAAATTCGCTTTGATGTTAATTTCGTACATATGAAGATCCAAACAGGTGGATTTTGTGAAAGTTTGCCCTGTAGTGAAACTCTCCGAAGACACACCGGATTGCCCTCGTAAGTGTGTCGGTCTTGTTGAGGCCTGTTTCGGTAGATTTCGTTTTGATGTTAATTTCGTACAAGTCGAGATCTGAACAGGAGGATTTTGTGAAAGTTTGCACCTGAGCGAAACACTCCGAAAATGCACCGGGTTGCACTCCTATGTGTCGTCGGTCTCGTTGGAGCTTGTTTAGCTCGATTTCGCTCTAGAGTTAATTTCATTCAAACCGGAATCCGAAGAAGTGGATTTTATGAAAGTTTGCCACAATCGAAACACTCTGAAGACAACGGATTGACCTCGTAAGGGTGTCGGTCTTGCAGGGGCTTGTTTCGGCCGAATTCGCTTTCATGTTAATTTCGTACAAGTTGAGTTCCAAATAGGTGGATTTTGTGAAAGTTTGCATCGGAGCAAAACATTCCGAAAATGCATCGGGCTGCACTTCTATGTGTCGCCGATCTCATTGGAGCTTGTTTCGCTCGATTTCGCTCTGGTGTTAATTTCGTTCAAACCGGGATGCGAACAAGTGGAATTTATGGAAGTTTGCTACAAAGCGAAACACTCCGAAGTCACTCCGGATTGCCCTCGAAATTGTTGTCGGTCTTGTTGGAGCTTGTTTCGGTCAAATTCGCTTTGATGTTAATTTTGTACAAGCCGAGATCTGAACAGGCGTATTTTGTGAAAGTTTGCACCGGAGCGAAAAACTCCGAAAATGCTCCGGGTTGCACTCCGATGTGTCACCGGCCTCATTGGAGCTTGTTTCACCCGATTTCGCTCTGGTGTTAATTTCATTCAATCCGGGATCCGAACAAGTGGACTTTATGAATGTTTGCCCCATTGCGAAACACTCCGAAGGCACAACGGATTGCCCTCGTAAGTGTGTCGGTCTTGCTAGGGCCTGTTTCGGTTGACTTCATTTTGATGTTAATTTCGTACAAGTCGAGATCCGAACAGGTGGATTTTGTGAAAGTTTGCACAGGTGCGAAACAGTCGAAAAATGCACCGGGATGCACTCCTATGTGTCGCCGGTCTCATTGCAGCTTGTTTCTGGTGTTAATTTCAGTCAAATCGGGATCCAAACAACTGGACTTTATGAAAGTTTGCCCCAGAGCGAAACACTCCGAAGACACAACGGTGCCCTCGCAAGTGTGTCGGTCTTCCTAGGGCTTGTTTCGGTCGAATTTGCTTTAATGTTAATTTCGTACAAGTTCAGTTCCAAATAGGTGGATTTTGTCAAAGTTTGCACCGAAGCGAAACATTCCAAAAATTCACTGGGTTGCACCCCTTTGTGTCGCCGGTATCATTCGAGCTTGTTTCGCTCGATTTCACTCTGGTGTTAATTTCATTCAAATCGGGATCCAAACAAGTGGACTTTATGAAAGTGTGCTCCAAAGCGAAACACTCCGAAGACACTCTGGATTGCACGCGTAATTGTTGTCGGTCTTGTTGGAGCTTGTTTCGGTCAAATTCGCTTTGCTGTTAATTTTGTACAAGCCGAGATCCAAACAGGTGGATTTTCTGAAAGTTTGCACTGGAGTGAAACACATCGAAAATGCACTGGGTTGCACTCCTATGTGTCGCCGGTCTCTTTGGAGCTCGTTTCGCTCGATTTCGCTTTGGTGTTAATTTCTTTCAAACCGGGATCCGAACAAGTGGACTTTATGAAAGTTTGCCCCGTAGCGAAACAGTCCGAAGACACACCGGATTGCCCCTGTAAGTGTGTCGGTCTTGCTGGGTCCTGTTTCGTTTGATTTCGTTTTGATGTTAATTTCGTACAAGTCGAGATCCGAACAGGTGGATTTTGTGAAAGTTTGCACTAGAGCGAAACACTCCGAAAATACACTGCGATGCACTCCTATGTGTCGCCGGCATCATTGGAGCTTGTTTCGCTCGATTTCGCCCCAGTGTTAATTTCATTCAAACCGGGATCCGAACAAGTGGACTTTATGAAAATTTGCCCCGAAGTGAAACACTCCGAAGACACACCGGATTGCCCTCGTAAGTGTTGTTGGTATTGATTGAACTTCTTTCCATCGAATTCGCTTTGATGTTAATTTCGAACAAGTTGAGATCCGAACAGGTGGATTTTGTGAAAGTTTGCACCGGAGCGAAACACTCCAAAAATGCACCGGGATGCACTCCTTTGTGTCCCGGTCTCTGCGGAGCTTGTTTCGCTCGATTTCACTCTGGTGTTAATTTCATTCAAATCGGGATCTGAACAAGTGGACATTATGAAAGTTTGCCCCGAAGCGAAACACTCCGAAGACACTCCTAATTGCCCTCGTAATTGTTATCGGTCTTGTTGGAGCTTGTTTCGGTCAAATTCGCTTTCATGTTAATTTTGTACAAGCCGAGATCCGAACAGGTGGATTTTGTGAAAGTTTGCACCGGAGCGAAACTCTCCGAAAATGCACCGGGTTCCACTCCTATGTGTCGCCATTGTCATTGGAGCTCGTTTTGCTCGATTTCGCTCTGCTGTTAATTTCATTCAAACCGGGATCCGAACAAGTGGACTTTATGAAAGTTTGCCCCGTAGCGACACACTTCGAAGACACACCGGATTGCCCCTGTAAGTGTGTTGGTCTTGCTGGGGCCTGTTTCGGTTGATTTCGTTTTGATGTTAATTTCGTACAAGTCGAGATCCGAACAGGTCGATTTGGTGAAAGTTTGCACCGGAGCGAAACACTCCGAAAATGCACCGAGATGCACTCCTGTGTGTCGCCGGTCGCATTGGAGCTTGTTTCGCTTGATTTCGCTCTGGTGTTAATTTCATTCAAACCGGGATCCGAACAAGTGGACTTTATAAAAATTTCCCCGAAGCGAAACACTCCGAAAACACACCGGATTGCCCTCGTACGTGTTGTCGGTATTGTTGGAGCTTCTTTCCATCGAATTCGCTCTGATGCTAATTTCGAACAAGTCGAGATCCGAACAGGTGGATTTTGTGAAAGTTTGCACCGGAGTGAAACACTCCGAAAATGCACCGAGATGCACTCCTGTGTGTCGCCGGTCGCATTGGAGCCTGTTTCGCTTGATTTCGCTCTGGTGTTAATTTCATTCAAACCGGGATCCGAACAAGTGGACTTTATGAAAATTTCCCCAAAGCGAAACACTCCGAAAACACACCGCATTGCCCTCGTATGTGTTGTCGGTATTATTTGAGCTTCTTTCCATCGAATTCGCTCTAAAGCTAATTTCGAACAAGTTGAGATCCGAACAGGTGGATTTTGTGAGTGTTTCCACCGGAGCGAAACACTCCAAAAATGCATCGGGATGCACTCCTTTGTGTCGTCGGTGTCATTCGAGCTTGTTTCGCTCGATTTCGCTCTGGTGTTAATTTCATTCAAGCCGGGATCCGAACTAGTGGACTTTATGAAAGTTTGCCCCGAAGCGAAACACTCCGAAGACACACCGGATTGCCCTCGCAAGTGTGTCGGTCTTGCTGGGGCTTGTTTCGGTCGAATTTGCGTTGATGTTAATTTCGTACAAGTTGAGTTCCAAATAGGTGGATTTTGTGAAAATTTGCACCGAAAATGCACCGGGTTGCACTCCTGTGTGTCGCCGGTCTCATTGGAGCTTGTTTCGCTCGATTTCACTCTGAAGTTAATTTCATTCAAAGCGGGATCCGAACAAGTGAACTTTATGAAAGTTTGCCTCGAAGCGAAACACTCCGAAGACACACCGGATTGCCCTCGTAAGTGTTGTCGGTATTGTTGGAGCTTGTTTCGGACGAATTAGCTTAGATGTTAATTTCGAACAAGTTGAGATCCGAAAAGGTGGATTTTGTAATGTTTGCTCCGGGGTGAAACACTCGGAAAATGCACCGGGTTGCACTCCTTTGTGTCACCAGTCTCATTCGAGCTAGTTTCGGTTGATTTCGCTCTGGTGCTAATTTTATTCAAACCGGGATCCGAACAAGTGGACTTTATGAACGTTTGCCCCAAAGCGAAACACTCCGAAGACACTCCGGATTGCCCTTGTAATTGTGGTCGGTCTTGTTGGAGCTTGTTTCGATCAAAATCGCTTTGATGTTAATTTTGTACAAGCCGAGATCCGAACAGGTGGGCTTTGTGAAAGTTTGCACCGGAGCGAAACACTCTGAAAATGCACCGGGTTGCACTCCTATGTGTCGCCGGTCTCATTGGAGCACATTTCGCTCAATTTCGCTGTGGTGTTAATTTCATTCATACCGGGATCCGAGCAACTGGACCTTATGAAAGTTTGCCCCGTAACGAAACACTCCGAAGACACACCGGATTGCCCCCGTATGTGCTCAGTCCTACGTAAGTATTTGAGGATGTTCTTCACAGCTGCCCAGTGACTTTCACCCGGGTTTGATTGATATCTGCTCGTAACACTTAAAGCATATGATATATCTGGGCGTGTACATAACATGGCATACATGATGGATCCAATAGCGAGGCATATGGAATCACACTCATTTTCTTTTGCTCATCGGTGTCGAAAACACCTTGAGTCTTGCTTAGATAAATACCATGCAACATTGGCAAGAAACCCTTCTTGGTATCTTGCATATTGAACTGTTTCAATATTTTATCAATGTATGTACTTTGGCTTAATCAATTAGCCTTCTCGATCTATCTCTATAGATTTTATGCCCGATATGTAGGTGCTTCTCCTAAATCCTTCATCGAGAAACATTTTCTCAAATAAGATTGGACAACTTCAAGCATTGGAATATCGTTTCTAGTCAACAATATGTCATCTACATATAAGATCAGAAACACAAGTGCGCTCCCACTGGCCTTCTTGTAAATACAAGGTTCTTCTTCATTCTTGATGAAGCCAAACTCTTCTTTGCTTCATCAAAACGAAGATTCCAACTCCGAGATGCTTGCTTCAATCCATAAATAGACTTCGCTTGCATACCTTTCCGAGATCGTTTGGATCGACAAAACCTTTAGGTCATGTCATGTACACATCCTCACTTAGGTTTCCATTTAGGAAAGCCGTTTTGACATCCATTTGCCACAATTCCCAATCATAGAATGCGGCAATTGCTAGCATGATCCGAATAGATTTAAGCATAGCGACGGGTGAAAAAGTTTCATTATAATCAACACCTTGAATTTGCCTGAAACATTTAGCCACCAATCGTGCCTTATAGATGTGAACATTTCCATCCATATCTATCTTTTTCTTAAAGACCAATTTGCACTCGATAGGTTTTACCCCATCGAGCGGATCAACCAAGTTCCAAACCCGATTATCATACATGGACTTTATTTGGATCTCATGGCTTCCAACCATTTCCCAGTCTGGTCCCACCATTGCTTCCTCATAGTCTTTGGGCTCATCGTTGTCCAACAACAACACGTCATGTTGTCCGTCGTGAGGAACATGTACCTCTTGGGTGCACGGCTAGTCCTCGTGAACTGCGTGGGGTGGTGCCTCTACCACGTGTTACGCAACATTTTGCATTTCCCATTCAGGGTTAGTAGGAGCTGAAACATTTTCAGATGTTTCCTAATTTCTTCAAGTTGCACCTTGCTCCACTAGCCCTTTTGAAAAACTCTTTTTCCAAAAGACACCATGTCGGCGACAAACACTTTGCCCTCTTCTCGGTTATAAAAATAATACCATTTAGTTTCCTAGGGTACCCACAAAGAAGCACTTATCGGACTTGGCGTGAAGCTTATCGAGATGTCATCGTTTTACATAGGCTTCACAACCCAAATCTTTAGAAAAGACAACGAGGGGCGCTTCGGTCCATATCTCATATGGCGTCTTCTCTACCGATTTTGATGGAACCCTATTTAGTGTGAACGCAGCTGTTTCTAGAGCAAATCCCCAAAATGACAATGGAAGATCAGTTTGACTCATCATAGACCGAACCATGTCCAACAAAGTTCGATTTCTCCGTTCGGATACCCCATTCCATTGAGGCGTTCCAAGCGGAGTCAATTGAGGAACTATTCCACAATTCTTAAGATGGTCATTAAACTCATGGCTCAAATACTCACCTCCACGATCAGATCGCAGATATTTAATTGTTTTGCCCAAATGATTTTGCACTTCATTCTGAAACTCTTTGAACTTTTCGAAAGATTCAGACTTATGCCTCATTAGATAGATATAGCCATGCCTACTAAAGTCATCAGTAAAGGTAATGAAGTACTGAAATCGACCTCTGACCCCAGCGCTCATCGGTCCACATACATCAGTATGTACTAAGGCCAATAAGTCACTCGCCCTCTCACTTGAACCGGTGAAAGGCGTTTTAGTCATCTTGCCAAGTAAACAAGGCTGCTTGCGTGTCAAATGATTCAAAATCAAATGAATCAAGAAGACCATCTTTATGGAGCTTCTCCACGCTTCTTATTTATATGGCCTAGCGACAATGCCACGGATAAGTGGAATTCAAATCATTTGTTTTGAGTCTTTTCAGTATTAACATTATAGACAAAATTATCTTCAAGATTTAGCACATATAGCCCATTCAATGATGGACAATGACCATAGAGCATACCATTGAAATAAATTGAACAACATTTGTTCTTTATTACAAAATCAAAACCATCTTCTTCCAAACATAAAGAAGAGATAATGTTTCTGCTCAAAGCTGGAACATAATAACAATTATTTAATTCCAAAACTAATCCTCGAAGGTAGCGATAAGGGATAAGCATACGACCATTGCAGCAACCTTTGCGCCATTGCCGACACGAATGTCCACCTCACCACTTGCACAACTTCTAGTCTTTCTTAGTCCCTACAACGATTTGCAAACATGAATCATCGATCCAGTATCAAATACCCATGACTCATTAGGACAAGTAGCAAGATTAATTTCTATAAAATTAATACCTGGAGTGGAAGCTAGAGTTCCATTCTTCTTATCCTCCAAGTATTTCTTGCAGTTCCTACGCCAATGACCTTTCTTATGACAGTAGTGACATGCATCAGAAGCAGTAGGACCACTTTTGGTCTTAGGTTTAGGGTTGGGGATCGTATCCACACCCTTGCCTTTTGCTCCACGCTTCCTTTTCTTACCACCATCCTTTTGGACCATCATCACATGATTATTGCTTTTCTTGATGCTTTCCTCTGCTGTCTTAAGCATCCCATGCGATTCGGACATGTTTTTCTCCATGCCATTCATATGAAAATTCATGATGAAAGGCTCGAAGCTTCTTGAGGAAGCGGCGGAGAATCACATCGATGGCCAACTCTTGGCTTAAGGGGAGTTCAGTTTCTCCAAGTTCTCAATGTAACTAATCATCTTGATCACATGAGGACTCACGAACTACCTTTAGTTAGCTTGCACGCATAAGCAGAGCTTTTGAGATCGAGTATCTCTCGGCCCTAGCTTGGTTCTCAAACATGCTACGAGGCACTGTGATCATAGCATAGGCATTCGTGTTCTCATATTGCTTTTGAAGCTCGAGTTCATTGTAGCAAGCATGAGATGGCCAACATCAACCTCACCATTGACATGCTTCTCATAAGCATGTCGTTCAGCAGCAGTAGCATCATCAGCTATTTCCTCAGGATATGGCTCCTCAATGACATATTCCTTTTTCTCTTCTCAAGTTTCGGTACCAATCAATAAAGTTTGTTCGAGAGAGTTTCTCTTTCTCGAAATCGATCGCAAATTAAAACCGGGGTTTTGAGTGGCGATACTAGGTGCCATCTACAATGAAATAAATCATAAAGTCTTAGCACAATGTTCATGTAAATCTTCTATTAAACATTTTAATAAAAGATACTCCCACTAAAGTCACTTTCCCTCTGGCGACTTTCGGTAGGACAAGATCCATATACACTAAAGTCCTAGTGAGCTTTGACATCACCGCTAGAACCCAAAGAACATAGGTAGGCATAACATTGCCAATCACATCATATGTGATTCTTGTTTGTTGGGTGGCATCCAATGCCCCTGACTCCCAACATCCATGCCCGAAGCCCAAAACCGTTTTGATAGCCCGATAAGTAAACCAATACTATGCATGCGGATGTCGACATCCAACCTATTGATCAAGGAAGTTGATGACACCACCTTTGGCGAAACTACCATTCAACGTACAAGATCTCTATAGGTGCAGCTATTGGAAGGGCATGAAACTCTTATTTTTTTCGAGGGAAAACATTCTAACATGACAATCAAATCCACCAAACATGATAGAATCGCATGACAGGAATCATCACGAGATAATCACATTAACTTGTGAAATAGTATGGCCCATAGCACTCCAATCTCCATTGTCGCTTCACGTCCACCGAGCCATCATGCTTGAAGTCGGCCTCCATGATCGAGTACCACGCTACTCGTCTAATAGCTAGTAAACAACTTACATGAGGATTTCAAGCATCACAAATCGACACGCAGAGCCGTTATACAATAACATGGCAGCCCAAGCTGCAATTAACCATAACGCAGAGCTATGAAAATTACATTAATGCATCACATACACACAAGGGAGCCATACTATTCACATCATTCCCTGCAAAAACAAGTTAAGCGCAGAATCGTATTCTACCCTGCTATGGGAATCAAGTTTTATTTAATGGCCGCTACTGTGACTATCACGGCGGTCCCGTAGAAAATTTTTTCGGGGAACGTAGATCACATCTACGAAAACGCTATGGAAATTCAATCGGATTAAACAAATCATACCTATTCCGAGCCATCAGAATGCCTCAATTTCCATACGATTCTTGAGAAGGCGGCGACCGCACCGATCTCGATCTATTGGCACGATCTATTCAGCACGAGCTACTACCCCGATGGTGTTACCAGCCGGTAGGGGTAATGTACGGCATGAAACAGAACGAGCACGAACTAATCTTTTGATCGTGTGGAACCATCAACTCATACATCAGATGCGTGAGGCCCCTCGAGAAGGTTGCGCGCACGCGGCCTCGATCTGTTGGCTAATATCATAGATGGCACATCACAGAAGTCCAGATGGTGTTTCCAGCCGGTATGGACAGTCGCGACATGATCTAGATAAAGCACAAACTAATCTTTTTGGCCTCGTAGCACTACCAACTCGTACCTCATGAACCCTATACCGATTGATCACATCAACCCGTGACTAATCTAACCGCATATCAACATATGCGCAGCATCCAGATCCAAGACAACGCAAGATCGGCTCTGATACCACTGTAGGAGAACGCGTATGCTACGCTAGCCGAAAACAAAATTTTCTCGCATTCAACGGGATACATGCGGTAGTGGATCATGGATCATTACCCTTGGAACACGTTAGCGGCGGAAGAAGAGTGGGTGAAGCGTCGCGTACTCCAAAGTACGATAGTAGATGCGAGTTGATCGTCTCCTCCTCACGATCGCGCCGCGCATAGCGTCAGAGAGGAAGTAGACGTTCTCGCCAATCGGCGCCGAGGCGGATGCAACGACGCCTCTATGGTATCCACCGTCCGGGTAGGATCACAACATTTGGTGTGCTAGCACCCACGTGTCTTTGCTAGGGTTTAGGGCGGTGGGATGCGATGACGGCTAGGGTTTGTGGTGGGGAGAACTTCTCGGCTGCACACCCCCCATGCCCCTTTATATAGAGTGCACTAACGGGCCATCTACGATAGAAGCCCACTAGGACTCACACTAATGGATCTTCTATAGTAGAAATCCATTAAGACGCCAGAGGATCCAAATCCATGTAAACCCACTAATTGATCCAATCCATCAGACATGATCCAACCCGTTAAGTGTGTGACCCGTTAGGTTCATGGGCAAACGGCCATGGCCCTGGAAACCTCTTTTCCAGACCATCAGACAACAGTGGTTCCTAGCAGGACATGTTGTCCCCCGAATGCACAGAGTGATCGTATCGGCTGAACCTTGATGTACTCATAAACCAATCCTTTTGCCACGCGATACCACTCAAGCTCAAGGCAAGATGCGTGCCATCCTTGTGATAGCTCGACCCATTCACTCGTCAATGTAATGGATATGATTCGTGATTAACACTTTAATCACTTTGGCATGGCCATGCACTTTTCCTTATCCATCCACACCGAGGGGCCCAGAGATATCTCTCCCGTTATCAAGGAGGGGCAAATTCCATCTTGATCTCTTATATCTCACGTCATGTTTCATGGCATACTTGTAAGTTACCTTTATAACTCCCCTGCTACGGAGAAGCGTTTGATAGCCCCAAAGTATGCAATTACACATGCTGAGAATCAATAAGAATCTCAGGTCAAAGGATCGTATAGGTATACCACTCGAAACTACACCCTGATGGCACTTCTAAGATAACAATCTCATTAGTGTCTCAGAGCGGGTCTATCCAACCCCATGTTCTCTAACATGTGCCCACATTATTGATTTGATATCTCCATATCTATGGTATGTGAAACATTACCATCAATCAATACATGTGCTGGTCATATCACTATTGTCCCACATAATGATATATGACCAGGGATCGTTTAGAATAATATCATAAAACCAATGTGTTTCACAATTAAGTCATACTCAATAAACAAAGGAGTGACATTTATTCATGGAACTGATAAGTACATGAACATAGACGTATGATACAATCATCTCACATGATCGCCTCTAAGGCATATCACTAACAATCTCCCACTTGCACTAGAGTGCATCATGCAAGTATCTAATACCCATGGCTCTTGTGTGTGCCTCATGCTTTGGCTGCGGAAGAGGTTTTGTCAGCGGATCAGCAACATTCAGATCTATGTGCACTTTGCAAATCTTCACATCTCCTCTATCGATGATCTCTCGGATGAGGTGATAACGCCTGAGTATGTGTTTGGATTTTTGGTGAGACCTAGGCTCCTTCGCTTGTGCAATGGCACCACTACTGTCACAATAGAGGTCCACTGGACAGGATGCACTAGCGACAACTCCCAACTCAGAAACAAATTTTCTGATCCAAACAGCCTCCTTTGCAGCTTCAGAAGCTGCAATATACTCAGCCTCAGTCGTGGAATCAGCCACTGTCTCTTGCTTGGAACTTTTCCAGCTCACTGCCCCACCATTGAGACAGAATACAAAACCGGATTGCGATCGAGAATCATCTTTATCGGTTTGGAAGCTAGCGTCAGTGTAACCCTTTACAACCAGCTCTTCCTCTCCTCCAAAGACCAAGAACATGTCCTCAGTCCTACGTAAGTATTTGAGGATGTTCTACACAGCTGCCCAGTGACTTTCACCCGGGTTTGATTGATATCTGCTCGTAACTACTATGTGTCGCCAGTCTCATTGGAGCTTGTTTCGCTCAATTTCGCTCTAATTTCATTCAAACCGGGATCTGAACAAGTGGACTACATGAAAGTTTGCCCCGAAGCGAAACACTCCGAAGACACAACGGATTGCCCTCGTAACTATTGTCGGGCATGTTGGAGCTTGTTTCGGTCGAATTCGCTTTGATGTTAATTTCGTATAGATCGAGATCCGAACAGGTGGATTTTGTGAAAGTTCGCACCGGAGCGAAACACTCGGAAAATGCACCAGGTTGCACTCCTATGAGTCGCCCGAACTGGGAGTTACCTGGGCAGAATCTAGATGATTGGCCAAAGCTAATTTGTAGGTCTATGTCTTATGGTTGTGTAGGCTCTGAGTTTGCTCAATTTGGCTAAGTGATCAAAAAGTTATGGTCATTTGTATACATGCTGTCCTGAAACCAGTTTTTCTGAAAATTCAGATTTTGGGGCAGAAGTTCAGAGTTTAGTTGAAAACTTTTAATCTATATTCTGAATGTTGTGATGCATGCTAAAGTTAGATCACCCTCTTGTGGTCTTTTAGTGTCGAAGAAGTCACTTTTTGGATTTGCCAATTAAAAGTTATGTTTGTTTAGAGGAGTGTGTTCGTTGTTTTCAGATTTTGCTTTAGAATAGAAGTGGAGTTTAGCATTTGTGTTTTCAGTTTTAAATTGAGTTGAATGTTTGCACTTTTGGATTTGTCTTGAGGATGCATTTAGTATTTTCATTCCATATGCATCACATGCATCTCATTTTTCATACATGGCGAGCGTGTAGAAAACGAGCCTTGGAGGTTAACATGGCGGTGACTGAAGTACCGGAGAGGCCGTGTGTTCTTGAGGATCAGCGAAGCTCAAGGCAAGCACCGAAGCATGTTTAACCTTATATGATTGTATTTTAGCGAATAATTTGCTTATTAGATGATTATGTCTTGCATTAGGAATTGAAATGTGGGATAGGATTAGAACCTACTTGTTGCATATACACTCATTGATAATTGTTGAATGCCATCCTTGGAGCTAGTATATGGGTAATTACATTGTGTCCATGCTTAGTTTTGCTTAGATGTCGGGTATGGGCCAAGTGGGGATGGTTCCTAAATTGAGAATAATTATTTCACACTATTGGGTTGTAAATGGAAATGGTTATGTTTGAAATGTAAAATTGAGACCGAGGCGAGAGGGTTGGGTCATTTGAGTGTGCAGACTCAAATGTTGTAGTCTCTTTGTGTTGGTTAAGGTCCGATCCGTTGTTTGCCATGTTGATCGAGCACCCTTGTTGATCGCATGCCCGATATAATGGTACGGTAAGCCACCCTTTCATGGCATACTACTCGATGGGTCATGCCCTCATGCGATTGGGCGTGGTTGAGGGTGAGGCCTAGGTCTCTCTCGAGGGCTAAGCGAGGCTTGGGCGCTCGAGGAGGTTGCTAGGTGCTCGGGGCGCATGAGGATGGTTCAGCAGTAGATATGGATGGGAGGAGGGTTGACATGAGGTTCCTTGTGGCACATGTCGTGCGATTGATGATCCCTGCGGGGTGAATAAGCGATTGAATTGCCGCGCTCTCGGATATGAGCACGCTTGTATCATCCGACATTTCAACGTAGTAATAATTTAAATTGAAAATAGTTGGAATACTTGATGTTGATGCTTGTTCATGATTTTATTTGCTCTCTTTATGTGTAAATCTAGCTCTCACTTTAGCAATAGGTGCTGTCCATAACTGCTATGAATTTGAAATTTGTGTAGTTGAATTTGATTATGTAACAAAGTAAGCTTTTCTGCACTTTTACCTTAAGCTTATACCTTGCTACATCCAAATGCATATTCCTTGAGTCGGTCATATATGGACCACGGGTAAGTCTTCAGTACCTACGTACTCATGCTTACCTTTGTGGTTTTTGGTGAGGACCGGATGGGTGTGAGTTCTGTCCGTTTTGCTTCTCGGTGGTGGGCGGGACACGAATGAGGCTAAGCTCGGCGTTGCAAATGCCCTAAGTGTTCGAGGCAGGACACTTCGGAGATGTCTTACTTTTGGTTTAATGTGGTGGTTGTGTGTCCATTTTGTTGTATAGTTAGTCTTTAAAATTATGTTATGGCTTGTTTAAATACTTGGCTATTTACATTTGTTGAACCTTGTTGTATTATCATGCTTAACTCATGTCTAGTTGTTACTTCTACCCATGCTAATCCTTAGGCCATGTTTGTTGTTGTTGTGCTATACTTGGTTAATTATTTGTTTCTTATACTGCTTGAGTGGATGTCCGTACTTCTAGGCGTCATGCTGAAATTTTGAACTTTTATCTTCTTTGTCTAGTCATGTTTTATATGCTTCTAGTATGCTAGATGTCTTTTTTTATTTGTGTGGTTGTCTAGTTTGTCTTTGTGCTTGAGTTGGTGTTGTTTGTTGTGCTTCGCGTTCGTGTCTGGTAGTAAAGTTTTGGGTTCGTTGCCCCTTTATGCGAATTGAATTGATATGGCAATGAAACCGGTATCTTGAAGCGATCTGGGTGAGCTTTGGAGTGCATATCTGGGGAATCTGGGATTGTTATCGAGTTATTGAATGGGATACTTGTTGTCCTAATTGGGCTTGGGTGTTAGCACTGTGAACACCTCCGGTGATCTGTTGCTAGCCTCCAAATCCGATGAGGCGTGGTCATTCAAATAACCGAGGGCGGTGCAGGCGGCTCCTCATAAGGTGGTATCGAGCAAGGTGCATAAAGACGAACCGTAAACTTGACGACCACTTAGGTGATTGATTAGGATTTATTTAACATTCTAGGTAGCAATTAGTGCTATATTACCGCCCTATGCATATAATTAAGTTGTGCGAGGTTGAATGGTGGCGTGGGAGAAAGCGATTACGTTGGAACCGTGCATTTCATACCATGCATGCATATGTCTTGCCATGTCCATCTTGCATCATGATTTATGCTTTTATGTATGTTAGACTTGAAGAATTCCTTGTCTTGTATTGTTGTCTAGATCATGTTTAAATTCGGATTTTTAACTAAGTCTAAGAGCCCATCCCTTCCATGTGAGAGTCTAACTCTTGTCGTCGACCTTGGTTGGCAGAATGAACCAGACCATGAGTGCGGGGAGGTGATGAGGCTGCAGGCGATCGCAGCCCCACGATGGTGATCCGCCTCCTCCTCCCAACCTCTTGGATGTGTTCTTTGAGGTCGGGCGAGAATCAGCAAACAACCAGCCGAATCCTTGAGATGCTTGTTGATCGGGCTCCTAGGGTGGCGCGAAGGCGAGACCGACCCAATGGTTATCTGGATTTCCTGCATACCTGACCACCTACCTTCTCTCGCGCCCGATGGTTGGTTGCGCACAATTGAGCAAAGTTTGCTCTCATTCCTGCGAAGATCATGAGAAGGCTCTGTTCTTTGCTCAACAACCCGGCCTGCTTTGGTGCTTGGTGGGCCAATTTCCTTGTCATGCACTGTCGGTCATCAGTGTCATGGGCGAGTTCGTGAGGCCTTTGGGCATATCATATCCCGAAGAACTCATGGATATCAAAGCGAGTTCCTCTCCCTCAACGATTGAACAAGCCCGTGATGGACTATTCTCGCGAGTTCAACTATCTAGCTCGATATGCACCGATGAACTTCGCTTCATGAGTGGGTATCGGCCAAGATGCAAGACAAGCTCGAGTGTGTGACTTCCTGATTTTAATGCTTTGGTGAGTCGTCACGGTGGAGCACAAGATGAAGAACCACCGGGAAGAAAAAGCGGCGGGTGATGCGATTGTCTGCGGTGGCGATTCACGGCGTGCTCAATCTCCTTCCTCCACTTGAGCACTGCTCTGCACCTCCCCTCTGAGCGGGGATGGCCCGACCTCTGTTGTTGCTCGAGGCCCCCATGACCCACGGTAGGGAGTGAGAGTGAAGCGAATTGAGTCGAGCCCGTGCTACAATTGTGGGCGTGCGGGACACTTCATCGAGGATTGTCCTTTTCCAAAGCGGGACAACAACTTCAATGCTCCAAGGCCTCAAGTCGCTCTGCTTTTCGCCTCCACGTCCCAGCAGGAAAGGCACCTCAAGCTTCAAAGAATGGCGAGTCAACTTGCAAGCAGAAGAAATTCGGAGGCGACAACGTGTTGTGGTATGTTATGCATTGATGGGCATCTTTGCTAGGGTTTTATTTGACTCGCTTCTCATTCTTTTTATTATAAGGATTTT
This sequence comes from Guadua angustifolia, assembly GCA_036346375.1. Classification (NCBI taxonomy): domain Eukaryota; kingdom Viridiplantae; phylum Streptophyta; class Magnoliopsida; order Poales; family Poaceae; genus Guadua; species Guadua angustifolia. The sequence goes on from CM070501.1 coordinate 10,883,346, forward strand.
GCTATGCACCATCAAATGAGTGAGTCTGCACAACACCTCATTCCTCATTGAAGCACCGGTTCAAAAATGGTACGCTAATCAAGTAGTTCAAGAAGCATCTGTCTTGATCCAAGGGTTTCGTTCCTTGTCAACTTGTAGCTCCTCGATCTTACTTAGGCATGAATTGGTTAACACGGTAGCAAGCCATCCTATATTGCTCTCGTCGCTCCATCTCGCTCAAGGGACCGATGGGCGACAGTTAACTCTACTTCTTGATGGTGGCGAGGCCACTCTTTGCTCCTTGAATGGTGCTGAAATTGAGGTTAGAGTCCATTCCAGTGGTTCGAATACGGATGTGTTCCAGCGGAATGCGGGATCTTGCCGATCGGGATATTGAGTTAAATAGTGGAACTTCAGTGTAACACCCCAAATTTTGCTTTTATTGCATTTAAATGGTATTTTGAATTTTGGGAATTTCTGGAATTTATTTGGATTTATTTGAATTTATTTTGAATTAAGCCATTTATCAAATTAATTAAATAATGGAAAAGTTAAAATAAAGTTTTGCTGAAAATATTTTATTTGAGTCACAAATGTCTTAAAATATTTTTGGGAATTTTTCAGAATTTTTCTAGTATTTTAAAGCCCCAAATGAATTATTTGAATTTAGGAATTATTTTTAATCGAAAAAAGGATTAAAAATCCGTGAGCGATGTTGGGCGAACAACATGCGGCCCGTTCAGGAAAACCCTAACTCCCGCCGTTCGATCCGGATCAAGCGGCTCTCATCGCGCCTCCACGTCGCTGACGAATCCTCGTCGGATTCATGGCCCCGCCGTGTGGGCCTCGGTTTCGCGACTTTCACGAGCCGAGGCACTATTTATTGCGCCGCCACCGTGTTGGGATCCTTACCTCGCGCCGCATCCATCCGTACTCATCACGCGCCGAGAGCGCCGCCGCCTCGCCGCCGACCTCGCAAAAGTTCCGAAGTCACCGTAGAGTTTCTTCGCCGTTCGCGCCGCGGTCATTCTCCGCCGTCGCCCGTGCCACCGTCGGACTCACCTCGTCAAGCGCGTCGGAGGTCACTTCTTCCGCCGGAGGACCACGGAAGCGCCGTCGGCTCGTCTTCGTCTCGTCTCCGGTCGAACTACGCCGCCGCATAAATCGCGGGTTCACGAAACCGCCCACCGCGCGATCGAGATCCGGCCGTGAGGTGAGCCCGTCGCCTTAGGAATAGTGAACTTCATCTTCAATTCTCCACCGTTAGGTACAAATCCGAAAGTCGCCGTATTGCCCGTCGCCGTTATTTTGTACGCGAGCAAACAACGCGGACCCACTGTCGATGTACCGCACCTCTCCTTTGTGCATGAGGCGGCGACAAAGCGGACCCACATGTCGGCCGCCGCGTGCCTTTATTCACGAGGCGGCAGCAGGGCCCACTTCGTCGGCCCGCGCACCGTGCGTGTGGCGTCACGTGACGTCATCTTGGCGTCATGGTGGGACCCACTTGTCGATGAGATAAGCCGTCGTCTTGGCGTCACAATGGCGTCATCTTGGCGTCATCACGAGGCGGTCGGGTGGCGTCGGCAAAACCACGTGTCACTCTCTGGTGGCGACCGTGTCACAGATGGCGCAATAATTGATTTTCGAAAAAAAAAAATATTTATTTAATTCGGTATATTGATTTTAAATATATTTTGAAACTTCAAATGCTTATAACTTTTGCGTTTTAACTCCGATTTGAGTGATTCCAATTTCTAAAATTTGTAAAATTGTGATCTTTCTGTTTATGAATTTTAATTGAATTTTTGAGCAATGTTTGCCCTGTTTATTTATTTTATTGTTTGTGTTTACGTTGCGTAAGCGTTGAAGTGCCGAAGGTTTCGAGGAGAGGTTCGACCGAGGAGCAAGTTCAGGACCCGGAACCAGCACTTTTTGAAGGCAAGTTGTGTTTGATCATGTTGAACCTACTAGAGCAGATTATTTTGATTTAAACTACTGCATGCTAATTTGATAGAAATGATTGTAGGCCATGAATCTTTTGTCACCCTAGGATATGGATTAGTTAAATGCCTAAGTTCTTTGTATGCCACCTTGTCATATATAATTGTAGGCCATGAATCTTTTGTCACCCTAGGATATGGATTAATAGTTGGACTTTTATAATTTGCCAACATGGGTTGAGTAGGCAGAAGTAGTATGCTTAGCCTTGCGTGGACATTTCATGATTTTGGAATACCAAAGTGAATCTTGACTTAATGAGATATTGAACATGCTTTGTGAATGAGACATGTGTTATTGAGTTGATGATGGCACGTGGTGCAATGGTAAAAGCAAGGGTGGGAAAATGATTTAGGCTGGGGCAAATGGCAAGATTGTTTACAGTGGGCCAAGAGTGGCAAGCGGACGGTCGAATTTGGTTTTATTGGTTTTGGATAATTGAGATCACACTTGGTTAGTCTTGCCTCGGTCAACTAAGGACTTAACCTTGCAGTATTTGAGCGAGTCTCTCATTCGACCTACAAGCTCGTAATGGGGCGGACTTAGGTGAAATAAAGCTGGAAATCTATTCTTTGAATGCTTGTCGTGGTGGTGTGAGGCAGGAGAAGCGGAATGAGAACTCACATGGCGCAAGAGGGGCCACAGGTGTGGTAACCAGTCCCTCGATGTTGAAACAAGTAGCGGCCCGATCTTGGGTTTAGATGGAACTTTGGAAAAGCTTCGTTCGGTTATTTGCCTTGGTGGTATTTGGTGTATCTTGTGGGTAAAGTGTATAACCTCTGCGAGTGTACAATCTATTGAATAGCCGTGCTCACGGTATTGAGCATCGCTTCGGTGATTATGGTCAAGGGTTAGATTTTTATGAAAATGAATTGTTTATGGAAAAATGCTTGGGTTGATGATGATGAACTTGACTTAGGATGGAAAAAGGATTCTGATTGAAATGTTTGTGAAAGCTATTATTCTTACTCTTGTTTTCTTGCTTTGCAATCTATTCTTTATTTATCTTGAATCTTTGTCGCTCATGAACCATAGCCTATCCTTTGTACTAAGCCATGCATGTAGAATATTAGAATTGCATTACATGCATGACTTCTTTGAGTGCTCAAAGTACTCACCCACAACAACACAACTTGGTTGAAGAAGAAGCAACCCACTGCTCGGGAGGAGGAGTATCGGGAGGCCAAGCGAACAAGGAAGCGAGCCCGTCGATTACTGTGGCAAATTGGTTGGCGCCACGAGTTTATTTTATTTCATTGCTTTTGAATATTTTAATAAGTCTTAGCCTGCAATCGTGTCTTTGTAATTTGACCATAAGGTCAATCAACTAGTTTGAGTATTTTATTAAAGTACTACATTATTTATTTGGTTATGGTATGATATATACCAATGTTGAGGCTGTGTGCACTAAGCGTGATCTGGACTAGTCTTTGAATACACAAAGGTCGGATTTGCCAATTCGGGTCCCGACATTCAACCGGGCTGCTCCGGTTTCAAGCGGCCGTGTCGAATGCCACCGATGAATTGGCGAATTGAAGAACCAAGCTGAAGGCCCGATGGACAAAGGGATTCATTCGTCCAAGTTCCTCACCTTAAATTTGCTCGGCTCTCTTTGTGGCCAAGAAGGATGGTTCTCTCCTTTGTGTGTTGATTATCGTCCTTTGAGCAGATCACCATAAAGAACAAGTACCCTCTTCCTCGAATTGATATCCTCTTTGATCGACTTCTTTGGTGCGAGTGTTCTCCAAGATTGATTTGAGGCTCGGGTATCATCAAATCAAGATTAGTGAAGATATCCGAAGGCGGCATTCTCCACTCGTTATGGCCTATATGGAGTATACCGTCATAATCGTTCGGTTTGACGAATGCACCAGCGTACTTCATGTACCTTATGAACTCCATCTTCATGGAGAACTTGACTCGTGGTCATCTTCATTGGCGATATCCTCATCTACTCGGCAAATGTAGAAGAGCATGCCAAGCATCTTCGCATCGTTCTTGAAAGACTCAGGGACATACGCCTTTATCGAAATTCAGCAAGTGTGAGTTTTGGTGAAGGAGGTATCTTTCTTGGGACATGTCCTCTCCGAACAAGGTGTTCTTTGTCGATCCAAGCAAAGTGCAAGAAGTTCTCGAGTGGGAACGACCCAAAACTATCACGGAGATCCGTAGTTTCCTTGGGCTTGCGGCTATTATCGTCGATTCATTCAAGACTTCTCGAAGATTGCCAAACCTATGGCCGAGCTACTCAAGAAGGGTGTTGCATTTAAATGGTCAGCGGGTTGTGAGCAAGCATTTGGACCTTAAAGCAGCGCCTTACTACAGCTCCTGTCCTCCACGCAACTTTGATATTCACAAGCCATTCGATGTTTATTGCGATCGTCGGTGTCGGACTTGGCTGTGTGCTTATGCAAGAAAGCCATTGATGTTAATTTCGTACAAGTTGAGTTCCGAACAGGTGGATTTTGTGAAAGTTTGCACCGGAGTGGAACACTCCGAAAATACAATGGGTTGCACTCCTATGTGTCGCCGGTCTCATTGGAGCATGTTTCACTCAATTTCGCTCTAGTGTTAATTTCATTGGAACCGGGATACGAACAAGTGGACTTGATGAAAGTTTGCATCGAAGCGTAACACACCGAAGACACACCGGATTACCCTCGTAATTGTTCTCGGTCATGTTGGAGCTTGTTTCGGTCGATTTAGCTTTGATGTTAATTTCGAACAAGTGGAGATCCGAACAGGTGGAATTTGTGTAAGTTTGCACCAGAGCGAAACACTCTGAAAAAACACCGGGATGCACTCCTATGTGTCGCCGGTCTCATTGGAGCTTGTTTCGCTCGATTTCGCTCCAATTTCATTCAAACCAGGATCTGAACAAGTGGACTTTATGAAAGTTTCTACCGAAGCGAAACACTCCGAAGACACACCGGATTGACCTCGTAAGTGTTGTCGGGCTTGTTGGAGCTTGTTTGGTCGAATTAACCCGATGTTAATTTAGTGCAAATTGAGATCGAGCAATGGATTTTGCGAAATTTTGCGGAGGCGAAACACTTGGAAAATGCGCAGTTGCACTCAATGTGTCGCGGTCTCATTGGAGCTTGTTTACTTCGATGTCGCTCTGGTGTTAATTTCATTCAAACCGGGATCGAACAAGTGGACTTTATTAAAGTTTGCCTGAAGTGAAACATTTCGAGACACCTTTGGATTGCCCTCGTAAGTGTAATGTGGGTCTTCTTTGAACTTGTTTCCATTGAATTTGCTTTGATGTTAATTTGAACACGTTGAGATCGAGCAATTGGATTTTGTTAATGTTTGCATCGGAGGTAAACACGAAAATGCAGGGTTGCACTCCTATGTGTCATGGCTTCTTTGGAGCTTGTTTACATGCGATTTAAGCTCTGGTGTTAATTTCATTCAAGCCGGGATCGAATAAGCTGGACTTCATGATAGTTTACCCGGCGAAACACTCAAACACACGGATTGCCCTCGTAAGTGTGTCGGTCTCATTGGGTCTTGTTTGGTAGAATTCGCGTTGATGTTATTTTCGAACAAGTTGAGTTCCGAATAGGTGGATTTTGGGAAAGTTTGCACCCGAGCGAAACACTCCGAAAATGCACCGGGTTGCTCTCCTACGTGTCGTTGGTCTCACTAGAGCATGTTTCGCTCGATTTTGCTCTGGTGTTAATTTCATTGGAACCGGGATACGAACAAGTGGACTTTATGAAAGATTGCCTCGAAGCGTAACACACCGAAGACACACCGGATTGCCCTCGTAATTGTTCTCGGTCTTGATGGAGCTTGTTTCGGTCGATTTAGCTTTGATGTTAATTTTGCACAAGTCGAGATCCGAAGAGGTGGAATTTGTGAAAGTTTGCACCGGAGCGAAACACTCTGAAAAAACACCGGGATGCACTCCTATGAGTCGCCGGTCTCATTGGAGCATGTTTCGCTCGATTTCGCTCTGGTGTTAATTTCATTGGAACCGGTATACGAACAAGTGGACATTATGAAAGTTTGCCTCGAAGCGTAACACACCGAAGGCACACCGGATTGCCCTCGTAATTGTTCTCGGTCTTATTGGAGCTTGTTTCGGTTGATTTAGCTCTGTTGTTAATTTCGTACAAGTCGAGATCCGAACAGGTGGAATTTGTGAAAGTTTGCACCAGAGCGAAACACTCTGAAAAAACACCGGGATGCACTCCTATGTGTCGCCGGTCTCATTGGAGCTTGTTTCGCTCGATTTCGCTCTAATTTCATTCAAACCGGGATCCGAACAAGTGGACTTTATGAAAGTTTGCCTGAAGCGAAACACTCCGAAGACACAACGGATTGCCCTCGTAAGTGTTGTCGGGCTTGTTGGAGCTTGTTTTGATCGAATTCGCTTCGATGTTAATTTTGTACATATAAATCGAGATCCGAACAGGTGGATTTTGTGAAAAATTACACCGGAGCGAAACACTCGGAAAATGCACCAGGTTGCACTCCTATATGTCGCTGGTCTCATTAGAGCTTGTTTCGCTCTATGTCGCTCTGGTGTTAATTTCATTCAAACCGGGATTCGAACAAGTGGACTTTATTAAAGTTTGCCCCGAAGCGAAACACTACGAAGACACACCGGATTGCCCTCGTAAGTGTGTCGGTCTTGCTAGAGCTTGTTTCCGTCGAATTTGCTTTGATGTTAATTTCGAACAAGTTGAGATCCGAACAGGTCGATTTTGTGAAAGTTTGCACCGAAGTGAAACACTCCGAAAATTCACCGAGTAGCACTCCTAGGTGTCATCGGTCTCATTGGAGCTTGTTTCACACGATTTCGCTCTGGTGTTAATTTCATTCAAACCGAGATCCGAACAATTGGACTTTATGATAGTTTACCCCAAAGCGAAACACTTCGAAGACACACCGGATTGCCCTCGTAAGTGTGTCGGTCTCACTTGTATTATTGTTTGATCGAAGTGATGTTAATTTAAGTACAAGTTGAGTTACGAGCAATTGGATTTTTGAAAGTATTGCGGAATGAAACACTCGAAAATGCAGGGTTGCACTCCTATAGTCGCCGGTCTCATTGGAGCATGTTTACTTGGATTTCGCTCTGGTGTTAATTTCATTGGAGCAGGATCTGAACAATTGGAGTTTATGGAAGTTTGCCTCAAAGCGTGACACACCGAAGAGACAGCGGATTGCCCTCGTAATTGTTCTCGGTCTTGTTGGAGCTTGTTTCGGACGATTTAGCTTTGATGTTAATTTCGTACAAGTCGAGATCCGAACAGGTGGAATTTGTGAAAGATTGCACCGGAGCGACACACTCCGAAAATGCAGTGGGTTGCAGTCCTATGTGTCGCCGGTGTCTTTGGAGCTTGTTTCGCTCGATTTTGTGAGATCATGTGATGAAAAATTGGTTGAATGGTGAAATTGGCATTGTAAAGTGACTTTGATTATAGCATGTGTGGTGCTTGTCGTGTGCCATGTTGAGATAATTATTATCTTTGGTGATAGCATGATGGATTACCTTGATGCAATGCACTCGTGTGAGTGGTTGCATGGATTGACCTTGAGTCAAGTCGTGGACTTGTGCTCGTGCAGTTTCTGTGTTTATTCATGTGCGGAGTGTTGCTCGAGTGAGCGTGGTCCATGGCGGGACGGAACTAGGTTCATGGAGGAGGCGAGGTTAGGGACTAGATTCGAGGAGAATCGAGGTCTTGTTGGTCAAGGATGTCATGCGGGGCGTTAGGGCTGAGAACATGCACATGGAGGTGGTTAGTCCGCGTAATTACGGCGGTGGGTACGTACATACGTGCAAGAGTTGTTTTTGGCGCGTTGGGCCAAGTTGAGATATATCTGAGACTCTTTCCATGTTGGAAGTAGAGTTGTATTCTATCTCGTTAGGATTGCTCTATATAAATAGAGGGAGGTGTCCCCTGTTTATTCTTGAGCAAGATTTGAGAGCGTTCAGGTTTTGAAAGTTTGTACTCTTGTGTTGGAGAACTTTAGACAATGAAATAAAAATCAATCTTCCAGAGAGCTTCTTCTTGCGGTTGTGATTTGCTCTTGGCTTCGACATAGTTTATCAATCGCTTGATGTTTTGTTCATCGCAGCATCAGTCACGAAGTTCATCACGGAGTTCGGTTCTTTGCAAAAGTATCATCTTGCGAAGGTAATATCTTTTGATCCGTAGATCCGATCGGATTGATTCTTATTGGGTTTGATTCGTAATCGAATCTAGTTTCTATAGTTAAAATTTTACATCAATCCAATGGTTAGATCTTTATTAATTTTTGGTCGCCCAGATTGATGTCCTGCTCACCCGACTGCTCGCGTGGTCGCCCGAATTCAGTCATCTTGCGAAGGTCATAACTTTAGATCCGTGCATCCGATCGACCAGATTCTTTTTGTGTTAGCTGCAGAATTAAGTTTAGTTTCTACAGTTAAAATTTCACGTCAATCCAACGGCTGAATTTTTGGGAATTTCTATTTTAGTAGACATATATCGGTCTGCTCGCCCAGACTGTGCGCGTGGTCGCCCAACTGTTCACGTGGTCTTCCAACCTGCTCGCCCAAGTGCCAAACTGCTCGCCCAAGTGCCCAACCTGCACGCCCAAGTGTCCTACTGCTCGTCCAAGTGTCCTACTAGCCTGGGTGCCCTACACCTTCGCCCAAGTGTCCTCTTGCTCGCCAGGTGTCCAAACTACTAGCCCAAGTGTCCTCTTGGTGTGAGATGCTCAAGCCCAGTGTGCCCAAGTGCTCTCTTGGTGCGCCAGGACTTCTAAGCGGTCTCCCAACCGTGAACGGTCTTCAAGCAATTTGAGTTTGAATTGGATTTTAGCTTCCGCGCAATCATTCACCCCCCCTCTGATTGACGCCATCCGATCCTACAAGTGGTATCAGAGCAAGGTTGAGGTATGGCGTCAGATAAGTATGTTAATCGTCCTCCTATGTAATGATTCAAATTTTTCTTCTTGGAAAAATGCATGCAATCCTATATTGAAGCTCCGGTAATGATGTTTGGCGCAAAGTCTCTCGCATATGATGTTCTGATATAGTCACTAATGATAATAAAGCAGACGTTGATTTAAATGCTAAAGCTAAAAACTTGATTTTTCAAGGAATCTCTGAAAAAGAATTTGATCGAGTTTCTCATTTACGTTACGCACATTCAGTTTGGAAGACATTATGTGACTATCATGAAGGTTCAACTAAGATTAAGAAAGTCTTAAAAATATTTACCAAAGGACTTTTCGATTTTGTTATGAGACGGTGAATCAATTGATGATCTTTACTCTCGATTTGAGAAAATTTTGTGCAATTTGCGTGGTGTTGGAGTTAACAAATCGATGAGGAGAATGCTAGTAAGATTTTGAGATCTCGACTCTGAATGGCGCATGGTTATTCTTGCAATCAATCAAGCTGTTGATTTGGATCGTCGACCATGGATGATCTGTATTCTAGGTTGAAAACTTATGAGATGGATTCTTTATCACCTAGAATTGATAAAACCTCTACACATGCACTTGTTGCTAACCCTATACGTCTTACGGATTACCATCTTACATCTCCTTATGCGCATTAGCTTCTTTTTGGATGAGCAGTTTGAGATGCTTCTGAAGAAGATCTTGTGCTCATTTCTTCACTTGTATTGTCAAAGCACTCAACAATGTGAGGATGAGGGGGCGTGGAGGTACTACTGAGGGCCTTTCAAGCTGCTTTGAGTGTGGTCTTCCGGGCATATCAAAGCAAATTGTCTAAGTTGAAAAAGAAGGAAGAAAGAAACCGGCCTGCTGCAGCTCAAGGCGTACTACTCCTAGGCGTTCCAATTTTGAAAAATCGCTAAGAAAGTCTTAGGCTGTCTTGGAGGAGTGTGATCTTAGTGATGTGGACTTTGAGAATGGCGAGCCACGAGACAAGAAGGGAGATCTTGATGATGACTTCAACGCATGTGCTTCATGGCTAAAGGGATAGTGTGATGATTACGATTTATGGATTTTCTTTTGGGCGACATATCAAGATCCGAACTGGTGGATTTTGTGAAAGTTTGCCGGAGCAAAACACTCGAAAATGCACGGATTGCACTCCTATGTGTCGCCGGTCTCATTGGAGCTGTTTAAGCGATTTACGCTCTGGTGTTAATTTCATTCTAATCGGGATCGAACAAGTGGACTTTGTGAAAGTTTGCCCGAATCGAAACACTCACGAAGACACAGTTGCCCTTGTAAGTGTTGTCGGTCTTGTTGGAGCTTGTTTGATTGAATTAAACTTTGATGTTAATTTCGTACATACCCGATTCTTGACAATTGGATTTTGTGAAAGTTTGCACCGGAGCGAAACACTCCGAAAATGCACCGGGAAGCACCCCTAAGTGTCGCCGGTCTCATTGGAGCTTTTTTCGCTCGATTTTGCTCTGGTGTTAATTTCATTCAAATCGGGATCCGAACAAGTGGACTTTGTGAAACTTTGCCACGAAGCGAAACACTCCGAAGACACACCAGAATGCCCTCGTAAGTGTTGTTGGAGCTTGTTCGGTCGAATTCGCTTTGATGTTAATTTCGTACATATCAAGATCCTAACAGGTGGATTCTATGAAAGTTTGCACCGGTGCGAAACACACCGAAAATGCACCGGGTCGCACTCCTACGTGTCGCCGGTCTCATTGGAGCTTGTTTACTTGATTTACTCTGAGTTAATTTCATTCAAGCGGGATCCGAACAAGTGGACTTTGTGAAAGTTTGCCCGAAACGAAACACTTGAAGGCGGACGGTTGCCCTCGTAAGTGTTGTCGATCGTGTTGGAGCTTGTTTGATCGATTTTGCTTTGTTCTTAATTTACGTACATATCAAGATCCGAATAGGTGGATTTTGTGATAGTTTGCCAGGGCGACACACTCAGAGAATGCACGGGTTGCACTCCTATGTGTCATGGGTCTCATTGGAGCTTGTTTAGCTCGATTTACGCTCTGAGTTAATTTCATTCAAACGGGATCTGAACAAGTGGACATTGTGAAAGTTACCCCAAAGCGAAACAATGAACACACCTGGATTGCCTTGTAAGTGTTGTCAGTCTTGTTGGATCTTGTTTCGGTTGAATTTGGTTTGTTGTTAATTTTGTACAAATCAAGATCCGAACTGGTGGATTTTGTGAGAGTTTGCACCGAAGCGAAACACTCTGGCAGCATAGGGTTGCACTCCTATGTCGCCTTGATCTCATTGGAGCTTGTTTCACTCGATTTAGCTCTGGTGTAAATTACATTCAAACCAGGATCTGAACAAGTGGACGTTGTGAAGCTTTGCCTCGAAGCGAAACACTCCGAAGACACACCAGATTGCCCTCGTAAGTGTTGTCAATCTTGTGGGAGCTTGTTCGGTCGAATTCGCTTTGATGTTAATTTCGTACAAATCAAGATCCGAGCTGGTGGATTTTGTGAAAGTTTGCACTGGAGTGAAGCACTCCGGAAATGCACCGGGTTGCACTCCTATGTGTTGCTGGTCTCGATTTCGCTCTGGAGTTAACTTCATTCAAACCGGGATCTGAACTACTGGACATTATCGAAGTTTGCCCTGAATCGAATCACTTCGAAGACACACCGAATTGCCCTCCTAAGTTTTGTCGGTTTTGTGGAGACTTGTTTGATCGAATTAAGCTTGGATGTAAATTTCGTACATATCAAGATCCCAGCGGTGGATTTTGTGAAAATTTGCCGGCGGAAAACTCGAAAATGCAGGGTTGCACTCTATGTGTCATGGGTCTCATTGGAGCTTGTTTCTCTCGATTTCACTCTGGTGTTAATTTTATTCAAGCAGAGATCCGAACAAGTGGACTTTGTGAAAGTTTGCCCCAAAGCGAAACACTCAGAAGCGGACGGATCGCCCTCGTAAGTGTTGTCGGTCATGTTGGAGCTTGTTTGATCAAATTAACTTTGATGTTAATTTCGTACATATCAAGATCGAGCTGGTGGATTTTGTGAAAGTTTGCCGGGCGAAACACTCGAAAATGCACGGGATGCACTCTGTGTGTTGCGGTCTCATTGGAGCTGTTTACTCGATTTAAGCTCTGGTGTTAATTTCATTCAAGCGGGATCCGAACAAGTGGACTTTGTGAAACTTTGCCACCAAGCGAAACACTCCGAAGACACACCAGAATGCCCTCGTAAGTGTTGTAAATCTTGTTGTAGCTTGTTTCGGTCGAATTTGCTTTGATGTTAATTTCGTACAAATCAAGATCCGAACTGGTGGATTTTGTGAAAGTTTGCAGCAGGCGACACACTCAAAATCTGATGGGTTGCGGTCCTATGTGTCATGGTGTCTTTGGAGCTTGTTTAGCTCGATTTTGTGAGATCATGTGATGAAAAATTGGTTGAATGGTGAAATTGGCATTGTAAAGTGACTTTGATTATAGCATGTGTGGTGCTTGTCGTGTGCCATGTTGAGATAATTATTATCTTTGGTGATAGCATGATGGATTACCTTGATGCAATGCACTTTCGTGTGAGTGGTTGCATGGATTGACCTTGAGTCAAGTCGTGGACTTGTGCTCGTGCAGTTTTGTGTTTATTCATGTGCGGTGTTGCTCGAGGCGACGTGGTCCATGGCGGGATCGGAACTAGGTTCATGGAGGCGAGGTTAGGGACTAGATTGAGGAGGAATCGAGGTCTTGTTGGTCAAGGATGTCATGCGGGGCGTTCGGGCTGAGAACATGCACATGGAGGTGGTTAGTCACGTAATTCTGGCGGTGGGGTTGTACATCGTGCAAGAGTTGTTTTTGGCGCGTTGGGCCAAGTTGAGATATATCTGGACTCTTTCCATGTTGGAAGTAGAGTTGTATTCTATCTCGTTAGGATTGCTCTATATAAATAGAGGAGGTGTCCCTGTTTATTCTTGAGCAAGATTTGAGCGTTCGAGTTTTGAAAGTTTGTACTCTTGTGTTGGAGAACTTTAGACAATGAAATAAAATCAATCTTCGAGCTTCTTCTTGCGGTTGTGATTTGCTCTTGGCCGACATAGTTTATCAATAAACGATGTTTTGTTCATCGCGACATCGATCCACGAAGTTCATCACGGAGTTCGGTTCTTTGCAAAAGTATCATCTTGCGAAGGTAATATCTTTTGATCCGTAGATCCGATCGGATTGATTCTTATTAGGTTTGATTCGTAATCGAATCTAGTTTCTATAGTTAAAATTTTACATCAATCAATGGTTAGATCTTTATTAATTTTTGGTCGCTTGATTGATGTCACTGCTTTCACTTCGACTGCTTTCGTGGTGGCCCGAATTCAGTCATCTTGCGAAGGTCATAACTTTAGATCCGTGCATCCGATCGACCAGATTCTTTTTGTGTTAGCTGCAGAATTAAGTTTAGTTTCTACAGTTAAAATTTCACGTCAATCCAACGGCTGAATTTTTGGGAATTTCTATTTTAGTAGACATATATCGGTCTGCTCGCTTGGTATGTCTTGCGTGGTCATAGCTGTTCACGTGGTCTTCCAACCTGCTCGCCCAAGTGCCAAACTGCTCGCCCAAGTGCCCAACCTGCACGCCCAAGTGTCCTACTGCTCGTCCAAGTGTCCTACTAGCCGCCCAGGTGCCCTACCTGCTCGCCCAAGTGTCCTACTGCTCGCCCAGGTGTCCAAACTACTCGCCCAAGTGTCCCTCTTTGGTGTGAGATGCTCAAGCCAGTGCCCAAGTGCTCTCTTGGTGCCGGACTTCTAAACTGGTCTCCCAACTTCGTGAACCGGTCTTCAAGCAATTTGAGTTTGAATTGGATTTTAGCTTCCGCGCAATCATTCACCCCCCCTCTGATTGACGCCATCCGATCCTACAAGTGGTATCAGAGCAAGGTTGAGGTATGGCGTCAGATAAGTATGTTAATCGTCCTCCTATGTAATGATTCAAATTTTTCTTCTTGGAAAAGTGCATGCAATCCTATATTGAAGCTCGGTAATGATGTTTGGCGCAAAGTCTCTCTTGCATATGATGTTCTGATATAGTCACTAATGATAATAAAGCGAGCGTTGATTTAAATGCTAAAGCTAAAAACTTGATTTTTCAAGGAATCTCTGAAAAAGAATTTGATCGAGTTTCTCATTTCGTTACGCACATTCAGTTTGGAAGACATTATGTGACTATCATGAAGGTTCAACTAAGATTAAGAAAGTCTTAAAAATATTTACCAAAAGGACTTTTGATTTTGTTATGAGACCGGTGAATCAATTGATGATCTTTACTCTCGATTTGAAAAAATTTTGTGCAATTTGCGTGGTGTTGGAGTTAACAAATCGATGAGGAGAATGCTAGTAAGATTTTGAGATCTCGACTCTGAATGGCGCATGGTTATTCTTGCAATCAATCAAGCTGTTGATTTGGATCGTCGACCATGGATGATCGTATTCTAGGTTGAAAACTTATGAGATGGATTCTTTATCACCTAGAGTGATAAAACCTCTACACATGCACTTGTTGCTAACCTATGCGTCTTACGGATTACCATCTTACATCTCCTTATGCGCATTAGCTTCTTTTTAGGATGAGCAGGTTTGAGATGCTTCTGAAGAAGATCTTGTGCTCATTTCTTCACTGTATTGTCAAAGCACTCAACAATGTGAGGATGAGGAGGCGTGGAGGTACTACTTGAGGGCCTTTCAAGCTGCTTTGAGTGTGGTCTTCCGGGCATATCAAAGCAAATTGTCTAAGTTGAAAAAGAAGGAAGAAAGAGAACCACTGCTTGCACTCAAGGCGTACTACTCCTAGGCGTTCCAATTTTGAAAAGTCGCTAAGAAAGTCTTAGGCTGTCTTGGAGGAGTGTGATCTTAGTGATGTGGACTTTGAGAATGACAGAGCCACGAGACAAGAAGGGAGATACTGATGATGACTTCACTGGCATGTGCTTCATGGCTAAAAGGGATAGTGACAGTGATTCTGATTTATGGATTTTCTTTTGGGCCCGACATATCAAGATCCGAACTGGTGGATTTTGTGAAAGTTTGCACCGGAGCAAAACACTCCGAAAATGCACCGGATTGCACTCCTATGTGTCGCCGGTCTCATTGGAGCCTGTTTCGCTTGATTTCGCTCTGGTGTTAATTTCATTCTAATCGGGATCCGAACAAGTGGACTTTGTGAAAGTTTGCCCCGAATCGAAACACTCTGAAGACACACCAGATTGCCCTTGTAAGTGTTGTCAGTCTTGTTGGAGCTTGTTTCGGTCGAATTCGCTTTGATGTTAATTTCGTACATACCCAGTTGCGAACAGGTGGATTTTGTGAAAGTTTGCACCGGAGCGAAACACTCCGAAAATGCACCGGGAAGCACCCCTAAGTGTCGCCGGTCTCATTGGAGCTTTTTTCGCTCGATTTTGCTCTGGTGTTAATTTCATTCAAATCGGGATCCGAACAAGTGGACTTTGTGAAACTTTGCCACGAAGCGAAACACTCCGAAGACACACGAAATGCCCTCGTAAGTGTTGTTGGAGCTTGTTGGTCGAATTAAACTTTGATGTTAATTTCGTACATATCAAGATCCTAACGGTGGATTCTATGAAAGTTTGCACGGTCTGAAACACAGAAAATGCAGGTCGCACTCCTCGTGTCGCGGTCTCATTGGAGCTTGTTTAGCGATTTAACTCTGAGTTAATTTCATTCAAACTGGGATCCGAACAAGTGGACTTTGTGAAAGTTTGCCCCGAAACGAAACACTTCGAAGACGGACCAGATTGCCCTCGTAAGTGTTGTCAGTCGTGTTGGAGCTTGTTTCGGTCGATTTTGCTTTGTTCTTAATTTCGTACATATCAAGATCCGAATAGGTGGATTTTGTGATAGTTTGCACCGGAGCGACACACTCCGAGAATGCACCGGGTTGCACTCCTATGTGTCGCCGGTCTCATTGGAGCTTGTTTCGCTCGATTTCGCTCTGGAGTTAATTTCATTCAAACTGGGATACGAACAAGTGGACATTGTGAAAGTTCGCCCCAAAGCGAAACACAGCGAAGACACACTGGATTGCCTTGTAAGTGTTGTCAGTCTTGTTGGATCTTGTTTCGGTTGAATTTGGTTTGTTGTTAATTTTGTACAAATCAAGATCCGGCGGTGGATTTTGTGAGTTTGCAAAAGCGAAACACTCAAAAGCATAGGGTTGCACTCCTATGTGTCGCCAGTCTCATTGGAGCTTGTTTCACTCGATTTCGCTCTGGTGTAAATTACATTCAAACCAGGATCTGAACAAGTGGACGTTGTGAAGCTTTGCCTCGAAGCGAAACACTCCGAAGACACACCAGATTGCCCTCGTAAGTGTTGTCAATCTTGTGGGAGCTTGTTCGGTCGAATTCGCTTTGATGTTAATTTCGTACAAATCAAGATCCGAGCTGGTGGATTTTGTGAAAGTTTGCACTGGAGTGAAGCACTCCGGAAATGCACCGGGTTGCACTCCTATGTGTTGCTGGTCTCGATTTCGCTCTGGAGTTAACTTCATTCAAACCGGGATCTGAACTACTGGACATTATCGAAGTTTGCCCTGAATCGAATCACTTCGAAGACACACCGAATTGCCCTCCTAAGTTTTGTCAGTTTTGTCGGAGCTTGTTTCGGTCGAATTCGCTTGGATGTAAATTTCGTACATATCAAGATCCCAACAGGTGGATTTTGTGAAAATTTGCACCGGAGCGGAAAACTCCGAAAATGCACCGGGTTGCACTCCTATGTGTCGCCGGTCTCATTGGAGCTTGTTTCTCTCGATTTCACTCTGGTGTTAATTTTATTCAAACCGAGATCCGAACAAGTGGACTTTGTGAAAGTTTGCCCCAAAACGAAACACTCCGAAGACGGACCAGATCGCCCTCGTAAGTGTTGTCAGTCATGTTGGAGCTTGTTTCGATCAAATTCGCTTTGATGTTAATTTCGTACATATCAAGATCCGAACTGGTGGATTTTGTGAAAGTTTGCACCGGAGCGAAACACTCCGAAAATGCACCGGGATGCACTCCTGTGTGTTGCCGGTCTCATTGGAGCCTGTTTCGCTCGATTTCGCTCTGGTGTTAATTTCATTCAAACCGGGATCCGAACAAGTGGACTTTGTGAAACTTTGCCAGCAAGCGAAACACTCCGAAGACACACCAGAATGCCCTCGTAAGTGTTGTAAATCTTGTTGTAGCTTGTTTCGGTCGAATTTGCTTTGATGTTAATTTCGTACAAATCAAGATCCGAACTGGTGGATTTTGTGAAAGTTTGCAACGGAGCGACACACTCCGAAAATGCAGTGGGTTGCAGTCCTATGTGTCGCCGGTGTCTTTGGAGCTTGTTTCGCTCGATTTTGTGAGATCATGTGATGAAAAATTGGTTGAATGGTGAAATTGGCATTGTAAAGTGACTTTGATTATAGCATGTGTGGTGCTTGTGCGTGTGCCATGTTGAGATAATTATTATCTTTGGTGATAGCATGATGGATTACCTTGATGCAATGCACTTTCGTGTGAGTGGTTGCATGGATTGACCTTGAGTCAAGTCGTGGACTTGTGCTCGTGCAGTTTCTGTGTTTATTCATGTGCGAGTGTTGCTCGAGCGAATGTGGTCCATGGCGGGACGGAACTAGGTTCATGGAGGCGAGGTTGGGACTAGATTGAGGAGAATCGAGGTCTTGTTGGTCAAGGATGTCATGCGGGGCGTTAAGGGCTAGAGAACATGCACATGGAGGTGGTTAGTCACGTAATTCTGGCGGTGGGGTTGTACATACGTGCAAGAGTTGTTTTGGCGCGTTGGGCCAAGTTGAGATATATCTGAGACTCTTTCCATGTTGGAAGTAGAGTTGTATTCTATCTCGTTAGGATTACTCTATATAAATAGAGGAGGTGTCCCTGTTTATTCTTGAGCAAGATTTGAGAGCGTTCGAGTTTTGAAAGTTTGTACTCTTGTGTTGGAGAACTTTAGACAATGAAATAAAAATCAATCTTCGAGCTTCTTCTTGCGGTTGTGATTTGCTCTTGGCTTCGACATAGTTTATCAATAAACTTGATGTTTTGTTCATCGCTGACATCGATCCGAAGTTCATCACGGAGTTCGGTTCTTTGCAAAAGTATCATCTTGCGAAGGTAATATCTTTTGATCCGTAGATCCGATCGGATTGATTCTTATTGGGTTTGATTCGTAATCGAATCTAGTTTCTATAGTTAAAATTTTACATCAATCCAATGGTTAGATCTTTATTAATTTTTGGTCGCTTGATTGATGTCACCTTCCTTCGACTTTCGCGTGGTCGCCGAATTCAGTCATCTTGCGAAGGTCATAACTTTAGATCCGTGCATCCGATCGACCAGATTCTTTTGTGTTAGCTGCAGAATTAAGTTTAGTTTCTACAGTTAAAATTTCACGTCAATCCAACGGCTGAATTTTTGGGAATTTCTATTTTAGTAGACATATATCGGTCTGCTCGCCCGGTGTCTTGCGTGGTCGCCCAAGCCCATTCACGTGGTCTTCAACCTGCTTTCGCCCAAGTGCCAAACTGCTGCGCCCAAGTGCCCAACCTGCTGCGCCCAAGTGTCCTCTTGCTCGTCCAAGTGTCCTACTAGCCGCCCAGGTGCCCTACCTGCTATCGCCCAAGTGTCCTCTTGCTGCTTGGTGTCCAAACTACTGCGCCAAGTGTCCTCTTGGTGGCATGAGATGCTCAAGCCCGAGTGGCCCAAGTGCTCTCTTGGTGCCCAGACTTCTAAATCGGTCTCCCAACCCGTGAACCGGTCTTCAAGCAATTTGAGTTTGAATTGGATTTTAGCTTCATGCAATCATTCACCCCCTCGATTGGCGCCATCCGATCCTACAAGTGGTATCGAGCAAGGTTGAGGTATGGCGTCGAGATAAGTATGTTAATCGTCCTCCTATGCTTAATGATTCAAATTTTTCTTCTTTGGAAAATCGCATGCAATCCTATATTGAAGCTCCGGTAATGATGTTTGGCGCAAAGTCTCTCGCATATGATGTTCTGATATAGTCACTAATGATAATAAAGCGACGTTGATTTAAATGCTAAAGCTAAAACTTGATTTTTCAAGGAATCTCTGAAAAAAGAATTTGATCGAGTTTCTCATTTCGTTACGCACATTCAGTTTGGAAGACATTATGTGACTATCATGAAGGTTCAACTAAGATTAAGAAAGTGCGCAAAAATATTTACCAAAGGACTTTTCGATTTTGTTATGAGACGAGTGAATCAATTGATGATCTTTACTCTCGATTTGAAAAATTTTGTGCAATTTGCGTGGTGTTGGAGTTAACAAATCGAGTAGAGGAGAATGCTAGTAAGATTTTGAGATCTCGACTCTGAATGGCGCATGGTTATTCTGCAATCAATCAAGCTGTTGATTTGGATCGTCGACCATGGATGATCTGTATTCTAGGTTGAAAACTTATGAGATGGATTCTTTATCACCTAGAGTGATAAAACCTCTACACATGCACTTGTTGCTAACCCTAGCACGTCTTACGGATTACCATCTTACATCTCCTTATGCGCATTAGCTTCTTTTTGAGATGAGCAGTTTGAGATGCTTCTGAAGAAGATCTTGTGCTCATTTCTTCACTTGTTGTCAAAGCACTCAACAATGTGAGGATGAGGCGTGGAGGTACTACTTGAGGGCCTTTCAAGCTGCTTTGAGTGTGGTCTTCCGGGCATATCAAAGCAAATTGTCTAAGTTGAAAAAGAAGGAAGAAGAGAACCAAGACTGCATGACTCAAGGCGTACTACTCCTAGGCGTTCCAATTTTGAAAAGTCGCTAAGAAAGTCTTAGGCTGTCTTGGAGGAGTGTGATCTTAGTGATGTGGACTTTGAGAATGGCGAGCCACGAGACAAGAAGGAGATCTTGATGATGACTTCAGCGGCATGTGCTTCATGGCTAAAAGGGATAGTGTGATGATTACGATTTATGGATTTTGTGAAATTTCGTGCAAATCGCGAGAAGAGTGTCATGGGCGAGAAACTCAGGTCTTTGCACCACCTTTTCTTTTAGACCCAAAGCCCATGTAATGCTAAGGGCACCCCTTGGCACGCCCCCAATGGGCTGCTTGCCGCCCTTCAATTGCTCCATAGCCTCCACTTACATCTATATATTGTTTGTTACCGCCATACTTTAGTTTTGGGTTTTGTTTATTTGATAGTTTAGCCATTGCTACTATTTTGAGTCTTCAAACTTGCTCAATGACCGCCTAAGCTCCTTATTTGAGAACCCCACATTATCAATCCTTCATCTTTATTTGCAATTTTAGATTGCCTTTACCTTTGTTCTTGATTGTTCTTTGGTTGCATGTAGGAATTGAACCACGTGTTTATGTTGATCGTGCCAACGGCAAGATCAATAACCCCCTGGAGTTGGTTTAGCAATTGCTAAGGCGCATCGTCGTCGTACGTTGTAGTCGGATCGTCAAAGTCAATTCCACCAAATCGAAGTTATCACTCTTACCGAAAGATCGGGACCCAAAGTCACATCAACAGGTGGATTTTGTGAATGATTGCACCGGAGCGAAACACTTAAAAAATGCACCGGGTTGCACTCCAATGAGTCACCGGTCTCATTGGAGCTTGTTTCGCTCGATTTCGCTCTGGTGTTAATTTCAATGGAACCGGGATACGAACAAGTGAACTTTATGAAAGTTTGCCTCGAAGCGTAACACACCGAAGACACACCGGATTGCCCTCGTAATTGTTCTCGATCTTGTTGGAGCTTGTTTCGGTCGATTTAGCTTTGATGTTAATTTTGTACAAGTCGAGATCCAAACAGGTGGAATTTGTGAAAGTTTGCACCGGCGAAACACTCTGAAAAAACACCGGGATGCACTCCTATGTGTCGCCGGTCTCATTGGAGCTTGTTTCGCTCGATTTTGCTCTAATTTCTTTCAAACCGGGATCCGAACAAGTGGACATTATGAAAGTTTGCCCCGAAGTGAAACACTCCGAAGACACACCGGATTGCCCTCGTAAGTGTTGTCGTGCTTGTTGGAGCTTGTTTCGGTCGAATTCGCTTTGATGTTAATTTCTTACATATCGAGATCAGAACAGGTGGATTTTGTGAATGTTTGCACCGGAGCGAAACACTCGGAAAATGCACCGGGTTGCTCTCCTTTGTGTCGCCAGTCTCATTGGAGCTTGTTCGCTCAATGTTGCTCTCGTGTTAATTTCATTCAAACCGGGATCCGAACAAGTGGACTTTATTAAAGTTTGCCCCGAAGCGAAACACTCCGAAGACACCCCGGAATGCCCTCGTATGTGTGTCGGTCTTGCTGGAGCTTGTTTCCGTCGAATTTGCTTTGATGTTAATTTCGAACATGTTGAGATCCGAACAGGTGGATTTTGTGAAAGTTTTCACCGGAGTGAAACACTCCGAAAATGCACCGTGTTGCACTCCTATGTATCGCTGGTCTCATTGGAGCTTGTTTCGCACGATTTCGCTCTGGTGTTAATTTCATTCAAACCGTGATCCGAACAACTGGACTTTATGATAGTTTACCCCGAATCGAAATACTCTGAAGACACACCGGATTGCCCGCGTAAGTGTGTCTGTCTCGCTGGGGCTCGTTTTGGTCGAATTCGCATTGATGTTAATTTCATACAAGTTGAGTTCCGAACAGCTGGATTTTGTGAAAGTTTGCACCGGAGCGAAACACTCCGAAAATGCACCGGGTTGCACTCCTATGAGTCGCCGGTCTCATTGGAGCATGTTTCGCTCGATTTCGCTCTAGTGTTAATTTCATTGGAACAGGGATATGAACAAGTGAATTTTATGAAAGTTTGCCTTGAAGCGTAACACAGCGAAGACAAACCGAATTGCCCCCGTAATTGTTCTCGGTCTTGTTGGAGCTTGTCTCGGTCGATTTCGCTTTGATGTTAATTTCGTACAAGTAGAGATCCGAACAGGTGGAATTTGTGAAAGTTTGCAACAGAGCAAAACACTCTGAAAAAACAACGGGATGCACTCCTATGTATCGCCGGTCTTATTGGAGCTTGTTTCGCTCGATTTCGCTCTAATTTCATTCAAATCGAGATCCGAACAAGTGGACTTTATAAAAGTTTGCCCCGAAGCAAAACATTCCGAAGAGACACCGGATTGCCCTCGTAAGTATTGTCAGGCTTGTTAGAGCTTGTTTCGGTCGAATTCACTTTGATGTTAATTTCGTACATATCGAGATCCGAACAGGTAGATTTTGTGAAAGTTTGCACCGGAGCGAAACACTCGGAAAATGCACCGGGTTGCACTCCTATGTGTCACCGGTTTCATTGTATCTTGTTTCGCGCGATTTCGCTCTAGTGTTAATTTCATTCAAAACGGGATCGGAACAACTAAACTTTATGATAGTTTACCCCAAGCGAAACACTCCAAAGACACACCGGATTGCCCTCGTAAGTGTGTCGGTCTCGCTGGGGCTTGTTTCAGTCGAATTCGCATTGATGTTAATTTCGTACAAGTTGAGTTCGAGCAATTGGATTTTGTGAAAGTTTGCAGGGAGAAAAACACTCAAAAATGCACGGGTTGCACTCCTATGAGTCGCCGGTCTCATTGGAGCTTGTTTAGCTCGATTTAGCTCTGGTGTTAATTTCATTGGGCGGGATCGAATAAGTGGACTTTATGAATGTTTGCCTCGGCGTAGCATACCAGAAGACACCGGATTGCCCGTAATTGTTCTCGATCTTGTTGGAGCATGTTTGATCGATTTAAGCTTTGCGTTAATTTTGTACAAGTCGAGATCCGAGTAGGTGGAATTTGTGAAAGTTTGCACCGGAGCGAAACACTCTGAAAAAAGAACGGGATGCACTCCTATGTGTCGCCAGTCTCATTGTAGCTTGTTTCGCTCGATTTCGCTCTAATTTCATTGAAGCCGGGATCCGAACAAGTGGACTTTATGAAAGTTTGCCCCGAAGCGAAATACTTTGAAGACACACCAGATTGCCCTCGTATGTGTTGTCAGGATTGTTGGGGCATGTTTCGGTCGAATTCGCTTCGATGTTAATTTCGTACATATCGAGATCCGAACAGGTGGATTTTCTAAAAGTTTGCATCGGAGCGAAACTCTCAGAAAAAGCATCAGGTTGCTCTCCTGTGTGTCACCGGTCTCATTGGAGCTTGTTTCGCTCGATGTCGCTCTGGTGTTAATTTCATTCAAACTGGGATCCGAACAAGTGGACTTTATTAAAGTTTGCCCCGAAGCGAAACACTCCGAAGACACACCGGATTGCCCTCGTAAGTGTGTCGGTCTTGCTGGAGCATGTTTCCGTCGAATTTGCTTTGATGTTAAATTCGAACAAGTTGAGATCCGAACAGGTGGATTTTGTGAAAGTTTGCACCGGAGCGAAACACTCCGAAAATGCACCGGGTTGCACTCCTATGAGTCGTCGGTCTCTTTGGAGCTTGTTTCGCTCGATTTCGCTCCGGTGTTAATTTCATTAGAACCGGGATTCGAACAAGTGAACTTTTTGAAAGTTTGCCTCGAAGCGTAACACACCGAAGACACACCGGATTGCCCTCGTAATTATTCTCGGTCTTGTTGGAGCTTGTTTCTGTTGATTTCGCTTGATGTTAATTCCATACAAGTCGAGATCCGAACAGAAGGAATTTGTGAAAGTTTGCACCGGAGCGAAACACTCTGAAAAAACACCGGGATGCACTCCTATGTGTCGTCGGTCTCATTGGAGCTTGTTTCGCTCTAATTTCATTGAAACCGGGATCCGAACAAGTGGACTTTATGAAAGTATGCCCCGAAGCGAAACACTCCGAAGACACACCGGATTGCCCCCGTATGTGTTGTCGGGCTTGTTGGGGCAAGTTTCGATCGAATTCGCTTCGATGTTAATTTTGTACATATCGAGATCCGAACAGGTGGATTTTGTGAAAGTTTGCATCGGAGCGAAACTCTCAGAAAATGCATCAGGATGCTCTCCTGTGTGTCGCCGGTCTCATTGCTGCTTGTTTCGCTCGATGTCGCTCTGGTGTTAATTTCATTCAAACCGGGATCCGAACAAGGGGACCTTATAAAAGTTTGCCCCGAAGCGAAACACTCCGAAAATGCACCGGGTTGCACACCTATGTGTCGCCGGTCTCACTGGAGTTTGTTTCACTCGATTTCGCTCTAGTGTTAATTTCATTCAAACCGGGGTCCGAACAAGTGGACTTTATGAAAGTTTGCCCCAAAGCGAAACACTCCGAAGACACAACGGATTGCCCTCGTAAGTATTGTCGGGCTTGTTGGAGCTTGTTTCGGTCGAATTCGCTTCGATGTTAATTTCGTACATATCGAGATCCGAACAGGTGGATTTTGTGAAAGTTTACACCGGAGCGAAACACTCGGAAAATGCACCAGGTTGCACTCCTATGTGTCGCCCGTCTCATTGGAGCTTGTTTCGCTCGATGTCGCTCTGGTGTTAATTTCATTCAAACCGAGATCCGAACAAGTGGACTTTATTAAATTTTGCCCCGAAGCGAAACACTCCAAAGATACACTGGATTGCCCTCGTAAGTGTGTCGGTCTTATTGGAGCTTGTTTCCGTCGAATTTGCTTTGATGTTAATTTCGAACAAGTTGAGATCCGAACAGGTGGATTTTGTGAAAGTTTGCACCGGAGCGAAACACTACGAAAATGTACCGGGTTGCACTCCTGTGAGTCGCCGGTCTCATTGGAGCTTGTTTCGCTCGATTTCGCTCTAGTGTTAATTTCGTTGGAACCAGGATACGAACAGGTGGACTTTATGAAAGTTTGCCTCGAAGCATAACACACCGAAGACACACCGGATTGCCCTCGTATTTGTTCTTGGTCTTCTTAGAGATTGTTTCGGTCTATTTCGCTTTCATGTTAATTTAGTACAAGTCGAGATCCGAACAGGTGGAATTTGTGAAAGTTTGCACCAGAGCGAAACACTATGAAAAAACAACGGGATGCACTCCTATGTGTCGCCAGTCTCATTGGAGCTTGTTTCTCTCAATTTCGCTCTGGTGTTAATTTCATTCAAACCGGGATACAAACAAGTGGATTTTATGAAAGTTTGCCTCAAAGCGTAACACACCGGATTGCCCTCGTAATTGTTCTCGGTCTTTGATGAGGACATCACAACCAAGGATACAACCGCTGCCCTTTCTTCCCCTACGACCGCTACTTCGTCCCCGACCGTCGCTGTTTCGGCCGCTACTTCATCTACGATGTCTGGAGGGCTTAATCCGGAAGCAAGGCATTTCCGCCCACCTTTGCGGGACCAGGACATCAAGATCATCCACCGAGGACAGCCACGTGCCAAGGAAGGCCCAAAATCAAGCCCAATTCATCGACAAGTCCGGTTTAGCCATCCAGGAGCAGCAGTACTTCAAACGGACATAACTTGGGTTCCCTGACTACGTTTTCAGGGTGCGACCACCCGTTTGAAAGGTATCGAGATAAAATTTCCAATGGATCTAGTCCCAAGGCCAAATTCTGTGTGGAGTGATAGGAAATCATAGAACAATCTCACAGGACAGAAATTCCGGGTGCTGCGCCACCTTATTTTTCAGCCCAAGGCCCTAGTATGGTTAGGGTTGCATGATGGCCAACCCTAGGGTGGTGGCCTACCCTAATTTGGGCACCCCAAGTCTGGTCTCCACCCTATATAATGCCTCAGCCGTCGTACGTCCTCGTGTTTGCGCGTGTCGACTAGACCGCCCGAGCCGAGAAACAGAACCTCAACTTGTTTTCTTTTGATTTCAATTCCATCTTTCCAGATTGCATCATACTTTGTTCTTGCGGGTTCTCGATTTCTTGCAGGAACTACTGATCGTTGGATCTTGTATCTGTGTGGAATTGGCATTGCGATTGTGAAGTTCCCGACTTGCTGGTTGGAAGCCCTAGATTCGCTGCCATCAACACCTCCAAATCGACGTATCATCATCTCAACGAAAGATCGGGATCGTCGTCCCCATCAGTCTTGTTGGAGCTTGTTTCGGTCGATTTCGCTTTGATGCTAATTTCGTACAAGTCGAGATCCGAACAGGTGGAATTTGTGAAAGTTTGCACCGGAGTGAAACAGTCTAAAAAAACACCGGGATGCACTCCTATGTGTCGCCAGTCTCATTGGAGCTTGTTTCGCTCGATTTTGCTCTAATTTCATTCAAACCGGGATCCGAACAACTGGACTTTATAAAAGTTTGCCCCGAAGCGAAACACTCCGAAGACACACCGGATTGCCCTCGTAAGTGTTGTCGGGCTTGTTGGAGCTTGTTTCTGTCGAATTCGCTTTGATGTTAATTTCGTACATATCGAGATCCGAACAGGTGGATTTCGTGAAAGTTTGCACCGGAGCGAAACACTCGGAAAATGCACCGGGTTGCACTCCTATGTGTCGTTGGTCTCATTGGAGCTTGTTTCGCTCGATGTCGCAATGGTGTTAATTTCATTCAAACCGGGATCCGAACAAGTGGACTTTATTAAAGTTTGACCCCATGCGAAACACTCCGAAGACACACCGGATTGCCCTCGTATGTGTGTCCATCTTGCTAGAACTTGTTTCCGTGAATTTGCTTTGATTTTAAATTCGAACAAGTTGAGATCAGCAGAGGTGGATTTTGTGAAAGTTTGCACGGGAGTGAAACACTCCGAAAATGCACCGGGTTGCACACCTATGTGTCGCCGGTCACATTGGAGCCTGCTTTACACGATTTCGCTCTGGTGTTAATTTCATTCAAACCGGGATCCGAACAACTGGACTTTATGATAGTTTACCTGAAGCGAAACACTCCGAAGACACACCGGATTGCCCTCGTAAGTGTGTCGGTCTCGCTGGGGCTTGTTTCGGTCGAATTCGCATTGATGTTAATTTCGTACAAGTTGAGTTCCGAACAGGTGGATTTTGTGAAAGTTTGCACCAGAGCGAAACACTCCGAAAATGCACCGGGTTGCACTCCTATGAGTCGCCGGTCTCATTGGAGCATGTTTCGCTCGATTTCGCTCTGGTGTTAATTTCATTGGAACCGGGATACGAACAAGTGGACTTTATGAAAGTTTGCCTCGAAGCGTAACACACCGAAGACACACCGGATTGCCCTCGTAATTGTTCTCGGTCTTGTTGGAGCTTGTTTCGGTCAATTTAGCTTTGATGTTAATTTTGTACAAGTCGAGATCCGAATAGGTGGAATTTGTGAAAGTTTGCACCGGAGCGAAACACTCTGAAAAAACAACGGGATGCTCTCCTATGTGTCGCCGGTCTCATTGGAGCTTGTTTCGCTCGATTTCGCTCTAGTGTTAATTACATTCAAACCGGGATCCGAACAAGTGGACTTTATGAAAGTTTGCACTGAAGCGAAACACTCCGAAGACACAACGGATTGCCCTTGTAAGTGTTGTCGGGCTTGTTAGAGCTTGTTTCGATCGAATTTGCTTTGATGTTAATTTCGTACATATCGAGATCCGAACAGGTGGATTTTGTGAAAGTTTACACCAGAGCGAAACACTTGGACAAAGCACCAGGTTGCAATCCTATGTGTCGCCGGTCTCATTGGAACTTGTTTCGCTCGATTTCGCTCTGCTGATAATTTTATTAAAACCGGGATCCGAACAAGTGGAATTTATGAAAGTTTGCCCCGAAGCGAAACACTCCAAAGACACACCGGATTGCCCTCGTAGTGTTGTCGGGCTTGTTGGAACTTGTTTCGGTCGAATTCGCTTTTAATGTTAATTTTGTACCTATGGACATCCGAACTAGTGGATTTTGTGAAAGTTTGCACCGGAGCGAAACACTCAGAAATGCACCGGGTTGCACTCCTATGTGTCGCCGGTCTCATTGGAACTTGTTTCGCTCGATTTCGCTCTGGTGTTAATTTCATTCAAGCCAGGATCCGAACTAGTGCATTTTATGAAAGTTTGCCCGGCGAAACAATCGAAGACCACGCCGGATTGCCCTCGTAAGTGTTATCGGCTTGTTGGAGCTTGTTTGATCGAATTAACTTTGATGTCAATTTAGTACATTTGAGATCGAGCAGGTGGATTTTGTAAAAGTTTGCACGGAGCGAAACACTTGGAAAATGCACGGGTTGCACTCCTGTGGTCGCGGTCTCATTGGAGCTTGTTTCGCTCAATTTCACTCTGGTGTTAATTTCATTTAAACCGGGATCCGAACAAGTGGACCTTATGAAAGTTTGCCCCAAAGCGAAACACTCCGAAAACACACCAGATTGCCCTCGCAAGTGTTGTCAGTCTTGTTGGAGCTTGTTTCGGTCGAATTCGCTTTGATTTTAATTTTGTACATATCAAGATTCGAACAGGTGGATTTTGTGAAAGTTTGCACCGGAGAGAAACACTTGGAAAATGCACCGGGTTGCACTCCTATGTGTCGCCAGTCTCATTGGACTTGTTTCACTCGATTTCGCTCTAGTGTTAATTTCATTCAAACAGGGATCCGAACAAGTGGATTTTATGAAAATTTGCCCCGAAGCGAAACAATCTGAAGACACACCAGATTGCCCTCGTAAGTGTTGTCTGGCTTGTTGGAGCTTGTTTCGGTCGAATTCGCTTCGGTGTTAATTTCGTACATATCGAGATCCGAATAGGTGGATTTTGTGAAAGATTGCATCGGAGCGAAACACTCCGAAATGCACCGGGTTGCACTCCTATGTGTCGCCGGTTTTTGTGAAAGTTTGCACCAGAGGAAAACACTCCGAGAATACACCGGGATACACTCCTATGTGACGCCGGCCTCATTGGAGCATGTTTTACTCGATTTCGCTCTGGTGTTAATTTCATTCAAACCAGGATCTGAACAAATGGACTTTGTGAATGTTTGCCCCGAATTGAAACACTCTGAAGAGACACCGGATTGCCCTCGTAAGTGTTGTTAGTCTTGTTGCAGCTTGTTTCGGTCGAATTCGCTTTGATGCTAATTTCGTACATATCTAGATCCGAGCAGGTGGATCTTGTGAAAGTTTGCACCAGAGCGAAACACTCCGAAATGCACTGGGTTGCACTCCTATGTGTCGCCGGTCTCATTGGAGCTTGTTTCGCTCGATTTCGGTCTAGTGTTAATTTCATTCAAATCGGGATCCGAACAAGTGGACTTCAATGAAAGTTTGCCCGGCGAAACACTCAGAAGACACCCGGATTGCCCTCGTAAGTGTTGTCGGTCATCTTGGAGCTTGTTTGATCGATTCGTTTTGATGTTAATTTCGTACAAGTCGAGATCGAGCAGGTGGATTTTGTGAAAGTTTGCACGAACGAAACACTCTAAAATGCACCGGTTGCGATGCTATGTGTCGCCGATCTTATTGGAGCTTGTTTAAATCGATTTCGCTCTGGTGTTAATTTCAATCAAACACGGATCGAACAAGTGGACTTTATGAAAGTTTGCCCCGAAGCGAAACATTACGAAGACACATCGGATTACCCTCGTAATTGTTATCGGTCTTGTTGCAGCTTGTTTCGGTCAAATTCGCTTTGATGTTAATTTCGTACAAGTCGAGATCCGAACAGGTGGATTTTTTGAAAGTTTGCATCGTTGCGAAACACTCGGAAAATGCACCGGGAAGCACTCCTATGTGTCACCAGTCTCATTGGTGCTAGTTTCGCTCGATTTCGCTCTGGTATAAATTTCGTTCAAACTGGGATCCGTACAAGCAGACTTTATGAAAGTTTGCCCCGAAACAAAACACTCCGAAGACACACCGGAATGCCCTCGTAAGTGTTGTCAGTCTTCTAGGAGCTTGTTTTGGTCGAATTTGCTTTGAGGTTAATTTCATACAAATCAAGATTCGAATAGGTCGATTTTGTAGAACTTTGCACCGGAGCGAAACACTCCGAAAATGCACCGGGTTGCACTCCAATGTGTCGCCAGTCTCATTGGAGCTTGTTTCACTTGATTTCGCTCTGTTGTTAATTTCATTCAAACCGGGATCCGAACAAGTGGACTTTACGAAAGTTTTCCCCGGAGCAAAACACAGCGATGACACACTAGAGTGCTCTCGTAAGTGTTATTAGTCTTGTTGGAGCTTGTTTCGGTCGTATTCGCTTTAATGTTAACTTCGTACATATCAATATCCAAACAGGTGGATTTTGTGAATGTTTGCACCGGAGCGAAACACTCCGAAAATACACCGGGTTGCACTACTATGTGACGCCGGTCTCATTGGAGCTTGTTTCGCAAGATTTCGCTGAGGTGTTAATTTCATTCAAAATGGTATCCGAACAAGTGGACTTTATGAAAGTTTGCCCGAAGGGAAACACTCCGAAGACACACAGGATTGCCCTCGTAAGTGTGTCAGTCTTGCTGGGGCTTGTTTCGGTCGAGTTCGTTTTGATGTTAATTTCGAAAAAGTCGACATCTGAACAGGAGGTTTTTGTGAAAGTTTGCACCAGAGCAAAACACTCCGAGAATACACTGGGATACACTCCTATGTGACGCCGGCCTCATTGGAGTTTGTTTCGCTCGATTTCGCTCTGGTGTTAATTTCATTCAAACCGGGGTCCGAACAAGTGGACTTTGTGAAACTTTGCCCCGAATTGAAACACTCCGAAGAGACACCGGATTGCCCTCATAAGTGTTATCAGTCTTGTTGGAGCTTGTTCGGTCGAATTCTCTTTGATACTAATTTCGTACATATTTAGATCCGAACAGGTGGATCTTATGAAAGTTTGCGCCGGAGCGAAACACTCCGAAATGCATTGGGTTGCACTCCAATGTGTCGCCGGTCTCATTGGAGCTTATTTTGCTCGATTTCGCTCTGGTGTTAATTTCATTCAAATCGGGATCCGAAAAAGTGGACTTTATGATAGTTTGCCCGAAGTGAAACATTTCGAAGACACACCGGATTGCCCTCATAAATGTTGTCAGGCTTGTTGGAGTTTGTTTCGGTCGAATTCTCTTTTATGTTAATTTCGTACATATCAAGATCCGAATAGGTGGATTTTGCGAAAGTTTGCACCAGCGCGAACCACTCCGAAATGCACCGGGTTGCACTCCTATGTGTCGCCGGTCTCATTGGAGCATGTTTCACTCAATTTCGCTTTGGAGTTAATTTCATTCAAGTCGGGATCCGAACAAGTGGACTTTATGAATGTTTGCCCCGAAGCAAAACACTCCGAAGACACACAGGATTGCCCATGTAAGTGTGTTAGTCTTGCTAGGGCTTGTTTCGGTCGATTTCGTTTTGAGGTTAATTTTGAACAAGTCGAGATCCAAACAGGAGCATTTTGTGAAAGTTTGCACCAGAGCGAAACCTCCGAAATGCACCGGGTTGCACTCCTATGTGTCGCCGGTCTCATTGGAGCATGTTTCACTCGATTTCAGTCTGGTGTTAATTTCCTTCAAACCGGGATCCGAACAAGTGGACTTTAATGAAAGTTTGCCCCGAAGCGAAAAACTCCGAAGACACACCGGATTGCCCTCGTAAGTGTGTCGGTCTTACTAGGGCTTGTTTCAGTCGATTTCGTTTTGATGTTAATTTCGTACAAGTCGATATACGAACAGGTCATTGTTATGAAAGTTTCTCTAGATCGAAGCACTCCTAAAATACACCGGGTTGCAGTCCTATGTGTCGCCGGCCTCATATATTGGATCTTGTTTCACCCGATTTCGCTCTGGTGTTTATTTCAATCAAACCGGGATCTGAAAATGTGGACTTTATGAAAGTTTGCCCCGAAGCGAAACATTACGAAGACACACCGGATTGCCCCCATAATTGTTGTCGGCCATGTTGCAGCTTGTTTCGGTCAAATTCACTTTGATGTTAATTTCATACTAGTCGAAATCCGAACGGGTGGATTTTGTGAAAGTTTGCACCGGAGCGAAACACTCGGAAAATGCACCGGGATGCACTCCAATGTGTCACCAGTCTCATTGGAGCTAGTTTCGCTCGATTTCGCTCTGGTGTTAATTTCATTCAAACCGGGATCCGTACAAGCGGACTTTATGAACGTTTGCCCCGAAGCAAAACACTCAAAGACACCTTTGGAATGCCCTCGTAAGTGTTGTCGGTCTTCTTGGAGCTTGTTTGGTCGAATTAAACTTTGAGGTTAATTTCATACATATCAAGATTGAGCAGTTGGATTTTGTGCAACTTTGCACGGCGAAACACTCGAAAATGCAGGGTTGCACTCCAATGTGTCGCCGGTCTCATTGGAGCTTGTTTACGCTCGATTTAGCTCTGAGTTAATTTCATTCAAGCGGGATCCGAACAAGTGGGCTTTATGAAAGTTTGCCCCGGAGCGAAACACTGCGAAGACACACTGGTGTGCTCTCGTAAGTGTTGTTAGTCTTGGTGGAGCTTGTTTCGGTTGAATTCATTTTGATGTTAACTTCGTACATATCAAGATCCGAACAGGTGGATTTTGTGAATGTTTGCACCGGAGCGAAACACTCCGAAAATACAGTGGGATGCACTCCTATGTGTCGCCGGTCTCATTGGAGCTTGTTTCGCCCTATTCCGCTCAAGTGTTAATTTCGTTCAAACCAGAATCCGAACAAGTGGACTTTATGAAAGTTTGCCTAAAGTGAAACACTTCGAAGACACATCGGATTGCCCTCGTAAGTGTTGCTGGTCTTGTTGGATCTTGTTTCGGTCGAATTTACTTTGATGTTAATTTCGTGTATCAAGATCCGAACAGGTGGATTTTGTGAAAGTTTGCACCGCAGTGAAACACTCCGTAAATGCACCGGGTTGAACTCCTATGTGTCGTCGGACTCATTGGAGCTTGTTTGGCTTGATTTCGCTCTAGTGTTAATTTTGTTCAAACCGGAATCCGAACAAGTAGAATTTATGAATGTTTGCCTCGAAGCGAAACACTCCGAAGACACACCGGATTGCCTCGTAAATGTGTCTGTCTTGCTAGTGCTTGTTTCAGGCGATTTCGTTGTGATATTAATTTCGAACAAGTCGAGATCCGAAAAGCTGGATTTTGTGAAAGTTTGGACCAGAGCGAAACACTCCGAAAAGGCTCCGGGTAGCACTCCTATGTGACGCCGGCCTCATTGGAGCTTATTTCGCTCTATTTCGCTCTGGTGTTAATTTCATTCAAACCAGGATCCGAACAAGTGGTCTTTGCGAAAGTTTGCCCCGAATTGAAAAACTCCAAAGACAAACTGGATGGCCCACGTAAGTGTTGTCAGTCTTGTTGGAGCTTGTTTCGGTCGAGTTCAATTTGATGTTAAATTCGTACAAATCTAGATCCGAACAAGTGGATTTTGTGAAAGTTTGCAACGGAGCGAAACACTCTGAAAATGCACCGGGTTGCACTCCTATGTGTTGCCGGTCTCATTGGAGCTTGTTTCGGTCGAATTCGGTTTGATGTTAATTTCGTAGATATCAAGATCCGAACAGGTGGATTTTGTGAAAGTTTGCACCGGAGCGAAACACCCCGAAAATCCACCGAGGTGCACTCCAATGTGTCGCCAGTCTCACTGGAGCTTGTTTCGCTCGATTTCGCTCTGGTGTTAATTTCATTCAAATCGGGATCCGAACAAGTGGACATTATGAAACTTTGCCCCGAAGCGAAACACTCCGAAGACACACAGGATTGCCCTCGTATGTGTTGTCAGTATTGTTGGATCTTATTTCGGTCGAATTCGCTTTGATGTTAATTTCGTACATATCAAGATCCAAACAGGTGGATTTTGCAAAAGTTTGCACTGGAGCGAAACACTCCGAAATGCATCGGGTTGCACTCCCATGTGTCGCCGGTGTCATTGAGCTTGTTTCGCCCGATTTCGCTCTGAAGTTAATTTCATTCAAGCCAGGATCCGAACAAGTGGACTTTATGAAAGTTTGCCCCGAAGCGAAACACTCCAGAGACACACAGGATTTGCCCACGTAAGTTTGTTAGTCTTGCTGGGGCTTGTTTCGGTCGATTTCATTTTGAGGTTAATTTCGAACAAGTCGAGATCCGAACAGGAGGATTTTTTGAAAGTTTGCACCAGAGCGAAACACTCCGAAAATGCACCGGGATGCACTCCTATGTGTCGCCAGTCTCATTGGAGCTTGTTTCGCTCGATTCGCTCTGGTGTTAATTTCATTCAAACCGGGATCCGAACAAGTGGAGTTTATGAACATTTGCCCAAAAGCAAAACACTGCAAAGACACACCGGATTGCCCTCGTAAGTTTGTCGGTCCTGCGGGGCTAGTTTTCGGTCAATTTTGTTTTGATGTTAATTTCGTACAAGTCGAGATCCACACAAGCGGATTTCGTGAAAGTTTGCACCGTAGCGAAACATTCCGAAAATGCACAGGCATGCACTCCTATGTGTCGTCGGTCTCATTCGAGCCTGTTTTGCTCGATTTCGCTCTAGTGTTAATTTTGTACATATCAAGATCCGAACAGGTGGATTTTGTGAAAGTTTGGACAAGAGCGAAACACTCCGAAAATGCTCCGGGTTGCACTCCTATGTGACGCCGGCCTCATTGGAGCTTGTTTCGCTCTATTTCGCTCTAGTGTTAATTTCATTCAAACCGGGATCCGAACAAGTTGACTATGTGGAAGTTTGCCCCGAATTGAAAAACTCCGAAGACACACTGGATGGCCCACGTAAGTGTTGTCAGTCTTGTTGGAGCTTCTTTCGGTCGAATTCAATTTGATGTTAATTTCGTACAAATCTAGATCCGAACAGGTGGATCTTGTGAAAGTTTGCTGATGAAACACTCGAAAATGCACGGGTTGCACTCCTATGTGTCATGGGACTCATTGGAGCTTGTTTGGTCGAATTAAACTTTGATGTTAATTTCGTACATATCAATATCGAACAGGTGGATTTTGTGAAAGTTTGCACTGGAGCGAAACACTCCGAAAATGCACCGGGTTGCACTCCTATGTGTCGCCGGTCTCACTGGAGCTTGTTCGCTCGATTTCGCTCTGGTGTTAATTTCATTCAAATCGGGATCCGAACAAGTGGACTCTATGAATGTTTGCCCCGAAGCGAAACACTCCGAAGACACACCGGATTGCCTCGTAAATGTGTCTATCTCACTATGGCTTGTTTCAGACGATTTCGTTGTCATATTAATTTCGAACAAGTCGGGATCCGAAAAGGAGGATTTTGTGAAAGTTTGCACCGGAGTGAAACACTCCGAAAATGCATCGGGATGCACTCCTATGTGTCACCAGTCTCATTGGAGCTTGTTTCGCTCGATTTCGCTCTGGTGTTAATTTCATTCAAACCGGGATCTGAACAAGTGGACATTATGAAACTTTGCCCCGAAGCGAAACACTCCGAAGACACACAGGATTGGCCTTGTAATTGTTATCAGAATTGTTGGATCTTGTTTCGATCGAATTCGCTTTGATGTTAATTTCGTACATATCAAGATCCGAACAGGTGGATTTTGCAAAAGTTTGCACTGGAGTGAAACACTCTGAAATTCACCGAGTTGGACTCCTATGTGTCGCCGGTCTCATTGGAGCTTGTTTTGCTCGATTTCGCTCTGAAGTTAATTTCATTCAAGCCGAGATCCGAACAAGCGGACTATATGAAAGTTTGCCCCCAAAGCTAAATACTCCAAAGACACACAGGATTGCCCACGTAAGTGTGTTAGTCTTGCTGGGGCTTGTTTCGGTCGATTTCGTTTTGTGGTTAATTTCGAACAAGTTGAGATCCGAACAGGAGGATTTTGTGAAAGTTTGCACCGGAGCGAGACACTCTGAAAATGCACCGGGATGCACTCCTATGTGTCGCCAGTCTCATTGGAGCTTGTTTCGCTCGATTTCGCTCTGGTGTTAATTTCATTCAAACTGGGATCCGAACAAGTGGACTTTATGAACATTTGCCCCGAAGGAAAACACTGCAAAGACACACCGGATTGCCCTCGTAAGTCTGTCGGTCCTGCGGGGCTTGTTTCGGTCAATTTCGTTTTGATGTTAATTTCGTACAAGTCGAGATCCACACAAGTGGATTTTGTGAAAGTTTGCACCGGAGTGAAACATTCTGAAAATAAACCGGGAAGCACTCCTATGCGATGCCGGCCTCATTGGAGCTTGTTTCGCTCTATTTCGCCCTAGTGTTAATTTCATTCAAACCGGGATCCGTACAAATGGACTTTATGAAAGTTTGCCCGGAGCGAAACTCTCCGAAGACACACAGGATTGCCCTCGTAAGTGTGTCAGTCTTGCTGGAGCTTGTTTCAGTCGAATTCGCTTTGATGTTAATTTCGTACATATTAAGATCCGAACAGGTGGATTTTGTGAAAGTTTGCACCGGAGCGAAACACTCCGAAAGTGCACCGGGTTGCACTCCTATGTGTCGCCGGTCTCATTGGAGCTTGTTTCACTCGATTTCGCTCTGGTGTTAAATTCATTCAAATTGGGATCTGAATAAGTGGACTTTATTAATGTTTGCCTCGAAGCGAAACACTCCGAAGACACACCGGATTGCCTCGTAAATGTGTCGGTCTTGCTGGGGCTCGTTTCAAACGATTTCGTTGTGATATTAATTTCGAACAAGTTGAGATCCGAAAAGGTGGATTTTGTGAAAGTTTGCACCGGACTCACTCTGAAAATGCACCGTGATGCACTCCTATGTGTCGCTGGTCTCATTGGAGCTTGTTTTGCTTGATTTCGCTCTGGTGTTAATTTCATTCATGTCGGGATACGAACAAGTGGACTTATGAATGTTTGCCCCAAAGCGAAACACTTTGAAGACAAACAGGATTGCCA
The DNA here is from genome assembly GCA_036346375.1 of Guadua angustifolia. NCBI lineage: Eukaryota > Viridiplantae > Streptophyta > Magnoliopsida > Poales > Poaceae > Guadua > Guadua angustifolia. The sequence continues at coordinate 10,919,922 of CM070501.1, forward strand.
ACATAAGTGTGTCAGTCTTGTTGGGGCTTGTTTCGGTCAATTTCGTTTTGAGGTTAATTTCTAACAAGTCGAGATCCGAACAGGAAGATTTCGTAAAAGTTTGCACCCGAGCGAAACACTCTGAAAATGCACCGGGATGCACTCCTATGTGTCGCCAGTCTCATTGAAGCTTGTTTCGCTCGATTTCGCTCTGGTGTTAATTTCATTCAAATTGGGATCCGAACAAGTGGACTTTATGAAAGTTTGCCCCGAATTGAAACACTCCGAAGACACACCGGATTGCCCTCGTAAGTGTTGTCAGTCTTGTTGGATCTTGTTTTGGTCGAATTCGCTTTGATGTTAATTTCGTACATATCAAGATCCGAATAGGTGGATTTTGCGAAAGTTTGCACCAGAGCGAAACACTCCGAAATGCACCGGGATGCACTCCTATGTGTCGCTGGTCTCATTGGAGCTTGTTTCGCTCGATTTCGCTCTGGAGTTAATTTCATTCAAGCCGGGATCCGAACAAGTGGACTTTATGAAACTTTGCCCCGAAGCGAAACACTCCGAAGACACACAGGATTGCCCACGTAAGTGTGTTAGTCTTGCTGGGGCTTGTTTCGGTCGATTTCGTTTTGAGGTTAATTTCGAACAAGTCGAGATCCGAACAGGAGGATTTTGTGAAAGTTTGCACCAGACCGAAACACTACGAAAATGCACCGGGATGCACTCCTATGTGTCCCCAATCTCATTGGAGTATGTTTCGCTCGATTTCGCTCTGGTGTTAATTTCATTCAAACCGGGATCTGAACAAGTGGATTTTATGAACATTTTCCCTAAAGCAAAACACCGCAAAGACACACTGGTCCTGCTGGGACTTGTTTCGGTCGATTTCGTTTTGATGTTAATTTCGTACAAGTCGAGATCCACACAGGTGGATTTTGTGAAAGTTTCCACTGGAGCAAAACATTCCGAAAATACACCTGGATGCACTCCTATGTGATGCCAGCCTCATTGGAGCTTGTTTCGCTCGATTTCGCCCTGGTGTTAATTTCATTCAAACCGGGATCCGTACAAATGGACTTTATGAATGTTTGACCGAAGTGAAACACTCCGAAGACACACAGGATTGCCCTCGTAAGTGTGTCAGTCTTGCTTGGGCTTGTTTCGGTCGATTTCGTTTGGATGTTAATTTCGAAAAAGTCGAGATCTGAGCAGGAGGATTTTGTGAAAGATTGCACCGGAGCGAAACACTCCGAAAATACACCGGGATGCACTCCTATGTGGCGCCGGCCTCATTGGAGCTTTTTTCGCACGATTTCGGTCTGGTGTTAATTTCATTCAAACTGGGATCCGAACAAGTGGACTTTGTGAATGTTTGCCCTGAATTGAAACACTCCGAAGACACCCCGGATTGCCCTCGTAAGTGTTGTCAGTCTTGTTGGAGCTTGTTTTGGTCAAATTCGCTTTGATGTTAACTTCGTACATATCAAGATCCGAACAAGTGGATTTTGTGAAAGTTTGCACCTAAGCGAAACACTCCGAAAATGCACCGGGTTGCACTCAATGTGTCGCCGGTCCATTGGAGCTTGTTTAGCTCGATTTACGCTCTGGTGTTAATTTCATTCAATCCAGGATCCGAACAAGTGGACTTTATGAAAGTTTGCCCCGAAGCGATACGCTCCGAAGACACACCGGGTTGCCCTCTTAAGTGTTGTTAGTCTTGTTGGAGCTTGTTTCGATCGAATTCGCTTTGATGTTAACTTCGTACATATCAAGATCCGAACAAGTGGATTTTGAGAATGTTTGCACCGGAGCGAAACACTCCGAAAATACACCGGGTTGCACTCCTATTTGTCGCCGGTCTCATTGGAGCTTGTTTCGCTCGATTTCGCTGAGGTGTTAATTTCATTCAAGCGGGATCGAACAAGTGGACTTTATGAAAGTTTGCCCAAAGCGAAACACTTTGAAGACACCTTTGGATTGCCCTCGTAAGTGTGTCGGTCTTCTTGGAGCTTGTTTGGTTGATTTCATTTTGATGTTAATTTTGAAAAAGTCGAGATCTGAACAGGAGAATTTTGTGAAAGTTAGCACCAGAGCAAAACACTCCAAAAATACACTGGGATGCACTCCTATGTGACGCCGGCCTCATTGGAGCTTGTTTTGCTCGATTTCGCTCTAGTGTCAATTTCATTCAAATCGGGATCCGAACAAGTGGACTTTGTGAAAGTTTGCCCCGAATTGAAACACTCCGAAGACACACCGGATTGCCCTCGTAAGTGTTGTCGGTCTTGTTGGAGCTTGTTTCGGTCGAATTCGCTTTGATGTTAATTTCGTACATATCTAGATCTGAACAGGTGGATCTTGTGAAAGTTTGCACTGGAGTGAAACACACCAAAAATGCACCGGGTTGCACTCCCATGTGTCGCTGGTCTCATTGGAGCTTGTTTCACTCGATTTTGCTCTGGTATTAATTTCATTCAATCCGAGATCCGAACAAGTGGACTTTATGGAAGTTTGCCCCGAAGCAAAACACTCCGAAGACACACCAGATTGCCCTTGTAATTTTTGTCAGTCTTGTTGGATCTTGTTTCGGTCGAATTCGCTTTGATGTTAACCGTACATATCAAGATCGAGCAGGTGGATTTTGTGAAAGTTTGCACGGGCGAAACACTCGAAAATGCAGGGGTTGCACTCCAATATGTCGCCAATCTCATTGGAGCTTGTTTATTCGATTTCGCTCGGTGTTAATTTCATTCAATCGGGATCGAACAAGTGGACTTTATGAAAGTTTGCCTGAAGCAAAATAGTCAGAAGACACCGGATTGCCCTCGTAAGTGTTGTCGGTCTTGTTGGAGCTTGTTTTGGTCGAATTCGCTTTGATGTTAACCCGTACATATCAAGATCGAGCAGGTGGATTTTGTGAAAGTTTGCACGGGCGAAACACTCGAAAATGCACGGGTTGCACTCAATGTGTCGCCAATCTCATTGGAGCTTGTTTACGCTTCGATTTCGCTCTGGTGTTAATTTCATTAAATCCGGGATCGAACAAGTGGACTTTATGAAAGTTTGCCCGAGCGAAACGCTCGAACACACCGGGTTGCCCTCGTAAGTGTTGTTAGTCTTGTTGGAGCTTGTTTCGGTCGAATTCGCTTTGATGTTAATTTCGTACATATCAAGATCCGAACAGATGGATTTTGTGAAAGTTTGCACCGGAGCGAAACACTCCGAAAATGCATCAGGTTGCACTCCTATGTGTCGCTGGTCTCATTGGAGCTTGTTTCACTCGAATTCGCTCTGGTGTTAATTTCATTCAATCCGGGATCCGAACAAGTGGACTTTATGGAAGTTTGCCCCGAAGCGAAACACTCAAGACACACAGATTGCCCTTGTAAGTGTTGTCGGTCTTGTTGGATCTTGTTTGGTCGAATTAAGCTTTGATGTTAACCGTACATATCAAGATCGAGCGGTGGATTTTGTGAAAGTTTGCACAGGCGAAACACTCCAAAATGCACGGGTTGCACTCCAATGTGTCGCCAATCTCATTGGAGCTTGTTTCGCTCGATTTCGCTCTGGTGTTAATTTCATTCAATCCGGGATCGGAACAAGTGGACTTTATGAAAGTTTGCCCTGAAGCAAAACAGTCCGAAGACACACCGGATTGCCCTCGTAAGTGTTGTCAGTCTTGTTGGAGCTTGTTTTGGTCGAATTCGCTTTGATGTTAACTTCGTACATATCAAGATCCGAACAGGTGGATTTTGTGAAAGTTTGCACCGGAGCGAAACACTCCGAAAATGCACCGGGTTGCACTCCAATGTGTCGCCAATCTCATTGGAGCTTGTTTCGCTCGATTTCGCTCTGGTGTTAATTTCATTCAATCCGGGATCCGAACAAATGGACTTTATGAAAGTTTGCCCCGAAGCGATACGCTCCGAAGACACACCGGGTTGCCCTCGTAAGTGTTGTTAGTCTTGTTGGAGCTTGTTTCGGTCGAATTCGCTTTGATGTTAATTTCATACATATCAAGATCCAAACAAGTGGATTTGGTGAAAGTTTGCATCGGAGCGAAACACTCCGAAAATGCATCGGGTTGCACTCCTTTCTGTCGTCGGTCTCATTGGAGCTTGTTTCACTCGATTTCGCTCTTGTGTTAATTTCATTCAAACCGGGATCCGAACAAGTGGACTTTGTGGAAGCTTGCCCCGAAGCGAAACACTTTTAAGACACACCGGGATTGCCTTCGTAAGTGTTGTCAGTCTTGTTGGATCTTGTTTCGGTCGAATTCGCTTTGATGTTAACTTCGTACTATCAAGATCTGAACAGGTGGATTTTGTGAAAGTTTCCACCGGAGCGAAACACTCCGAAAATGCACCGGGTTGCACTCCAATGTGTCGCCGGTCTCATTGGAGCTTGTTTCACTCGATTTCGCTCTTGTGTTAATTTCATTCAATCCGGGATCCGAACAAATGGACTTTATGAAAGTTTGCCCCGGAGCGAAACACTCCGAAGACACACCGGATTGCCCTTGTAAGTGTTGTCAGTCTTGTTGGATCTTGTTTCGGTGGAATTCGCTTTGATGTTAATTTCGTACATATCAAGATCGAAACAGGTGGATTTGGTGAAAGTTTGCACCGGAGCGAAACACTCCGAAAATGCACCGGGTTGCACTCCTTTGTGTCGTTGGTCTCATTGGAGCTTGTTTCACTCGATTTCGCTCTTGTGTTATTTTCATTCAAGCGGGATCGAACAAGTGGACATTATGAAAGTTTGCCTGAAGCAAAACAGTCGAAGACACTCGGATTGCCCTCGTAAGTGTTGTCGGTCTTGTTGGAGCTTGTTTTGGTCGAATTAAACTTTGATGTTAACCGTTACATATCAAGATCCGAGCAGGTGGATTTTGTGAAAGTTTGCACGGGCGAAACACTCGAAAATGCAGGGTTGCACTCCAATGTGTCGCCAATCTCATTGGAGCTTGTTTACGCTCGATTTAGCTCTGGGTTAATTTCATTCAATCCGGGATCGAACAAGTGGACTTTATGAAAGTTTGCCCGACGTCGCTCGAAGACACACGGGTTGCCCTCGTAAGTGTTGTTAGTCTTGTTGGAGCTTGTTTGGATCGAATTCGCTTTGATGTTAACTTCGTACATATCAAGATCCGAACAGGTGGATTTTGTGAAAGTTTGCACCGGAGCGAAACACTCCGAAAATACACCGGGTTGCAATCCAATGTGTCTGATGAGGACATCACTCCTATGCATACGCCCGAGACTTCTCCAATTGTGATGTAAGGACCCATCACAAGAGCACGAGCACGGCAATTGAATCAACAGGTGAGCTTGTTCCTAAGTGCCCGCGTATATATACTTGTGAGGATGGTATGCTACCTAATGATATTATTGATTATATCGTACTTAGCAACTTTGGAGAGGATCATGAAGGCCTTGGGAACCAGCAAGGGCCAGGAGGGAGGCAAGGAGGGCGTCCAAGTCAAGTTGGACTCCCAATTCATCTCGGAGTCGGAGTCCCAATTCAACTCGGAGTCGACTACCTCGGCCACCAGGAGCAGTGTTCACTAAAATCGTCGCCCAGGCCACAAGCGGACTCTGATTTCAATGATCCACATATGTATCAAAAGCTAAGGAGACAACTTTTCTAATGGCACTAGTTTCAGATCAATTGGACTTGAGTCAACAGGAATATACAAAACAATCCAGAACACTTTTCAGTCGAGTTCGAGTCAGTTCGTCCTCAGCAATAGCACTGGCGTTAAAGTGCCATAACTTTTGATTCGGAGGCTCTGGAGACCCATGAGTACACGTTTGAAAGATATCAGAGTCTACTTTCCAAAGGATCTGGCCTCAGCTCAAAATTCCGTCAGATACGTCCGGAAACTGCCAAAAACCAAACATTGCTTTTTCAGTCCGAGTCAAACTCTAGTCAAAGTTGGCTTGGTGTTTTCAATTTGAGTTGTATTAGATCTCAATGCTATGGACGACCCCTCCTGCTCCCCTAGTATAAATAACCACCCAAACCCTCATCTAGGACTTGGGTTTTGCTTAGATCAATTCTGTCTTTGAGCGATTAATCGCCGTTCATCGGTTTGTGGAACCCCAACTCGTGTGCTTAATATAATTACGCAATTTCTGATTGCTTCTTCTACGTTCTTGCTTGTGTTCTCGATTAAACTACGGGGATAAGCCTTCTTGGCGAGTCAACCGTGTTTGTGCAAGGTTGATAACCAGCGAACCGTGGTGTAGCGATTCTTTGGGTTCGGATCGGTTCGATCGGAAGATCGAGACTACCGTCTTGCATCAATTGGTATCGAGCCTCGGTTTCCCATCAGGTATCATTGTATCCCTTTAGTTTTGTTTTGCCATCGTCCTAGAGTCGGAAAAACTGCCCCACAAAAAGTTCATCATCAATTTACGTCCTCGACCCTTTGAGCCTTGCAATTTCGTTTTCGATGTCGTATTGTTGAGTATTGATCCATAGTCATCGTCTTGTTGCTGGTTTGATGTCGCGATTCTAGTTGCTAGTTGTCCTGTCCGTTGCCCTAGTTCTTATTTTGCATCAATTATCAACCCATAAATCGCCAACCCTAGAACCGAATCAATTCTTCTCGGTTGGTCCTTGCATTGCTTCTGCATTATAAAACCCGATACGCAAACCCTAGATAGGTCATGAGCACGCCTTGTGTCAATTGCCCCGCACATTGGCCATCCTTTTCACCGCAAACCTAATCCTATTCTAGCCTAACAGAGAAAGATCTGAATTTGCGAGCAATTCAGTTAATGCGATGTTCACTAAAAGCGCAAAACTTTTGCATACAAACTCGATTTGGGTCTACTTGTTTTGTTTGAAGGGACGACAGCCTTGCATCTGAAAATTCCACGTCCTAAGACACAGAAATTTTGACCCTAAAAAACCTCTAAGATGAGTTTTGGGCCTGGAAGTTTCTTTATCTGTTTGTCAATTCTTTGAGCATCGGTTTCACGTAAATCTGTTGCTTCAAATTGTGAGATTTTTGTTTCCCCTCTGAGTTAAGAAATATATTTGTGTTAAAAAAGAAAAAAAAGTGAAAAAAATAAGAGAGAAAGAGCCAAACCGCAAAAAAGCAGAGAGAAGAGAAGAAAGAAGAAAATCGAATTGCTTGCATCCTTTGAGTTCTTTGTGCTTTGATATATCCCTTGCTAGGTTGAACTAGTTCTAGGAGCATGCTTAGGCCAACAAGCTGTGACAAGAACTTTGAATCTTTATTCAGCTTTGCTAAGCATTTTGAAATTTGCTAATCCTTGCTACTATACTTTGCCTTCCAGCTCCATTTTTTACGATCGGTTTAGGTTCAATCCGGCAATCGCTACATAAGCTTGTCACGGTATCACGAACCAACCACCGTTGCACCACATTGCTTTGGTAAGAATCTTGTAAGGCGTGGTAAGATGTTTGAGTGTGGCGACTCTCTATCACCACATCCTAGTAGTTAATAGGGGTAATACTTTGTGTTATCTTACTTTTATTACTAACAATGTGAGGACCCATTACAAGAGCTAGAGCTGCGGAGAGGCAGCGATGATTTCCGTAAGCTCTTTGAAGATCTTAGAGGATCTCGCGAAGAGGGACAAGGAGCTCAAGAAACCCTTTACATTCGATCTGCTGCCCCTCCATGAGTAGGGCGCATTCAGCAGCACCATCACTTGCCATCACAGTACGAGGTGAGTAAATCTAACCATGTGCAGGCACCAACAAAGAGTTCTTCGCCGGGGCTTCCACGGGTGAACAACGGGAATGTGTGCCACCGATGCAAGGGATGGGCCATGTCGTGAAGGATTGCCCAAGTCATCGGCGTACATTACAGCAGAAGAAGGTGGGTACATTAGTGCTAGTGATGTTGAGGATGAATATGCTCTTGCGACTAACCTTGCGAGATAATGAGGATGACCATGAGGCGAGGCGACGATGATGAGGAAATTTTAGGACAGCTGCCACCAAGAATTATAGGGCAATCATCGTGCAACAAGTGTTGAGTGCTCAAATGGAGCAAGTGGACAAGCTTCTAGCGCCATAATTTGTTTCAGGATGTACCTCATCGTCAAGGACCGTCGTGTTCGTGTCATAATTGATGGTGGGAGCTACAATAACTTGGTGAGTTCAGATCTAGTGGAGAAGCTTTGCTTGCCCTGCGTGCACACCCTCATCCTACCATATTCAATGGTTCAATAACAGTGATGAGGTGAAGGTAACACAAAGCTGCGAGTGCAATTTTCCATTGGAACATACCATGATTTTGCTGATTTTGATGTAGTGCCTATGCAAGCATGTTCCCTTTTGTTAGGCCGCCCATGGGAATTTGATGCTGATGCAATTCATCACGGTAGAAGTAACAAATACACTCTTATGCACAAGGGAAGAAAATCACTTTGCTTCCTATGACTCTGCTGAAATTGTGCAATGTGACAAAGAGAGCTGAAAATGAGAGAAAGGAGAGTCGCTAGAATCTGAAAATCAGCAAGTGGTTAAAATATTTTCCCACCTAAGAAAGGCAAGAAAGAACCTAGTTCTAGGTCCGAGGAATTAAATTGAAGGGTGGTGTTATGCTTGCTACAAAATGTGACCTTGCTGAAATTAATGAGAATGATGCATCGTGCTATGCTTTGATATGCAAAGATGCTTTGTTTTCATTGGATAATATGCCCAGTACTTCACCTCCTGCTGTCACTAACCTTTTCCTGCATTGCAAAGAGGGAAGAACATGGGACAAATATGTGATAAATGATGGATTTGTGTTTAGAGCTAACCGCCTATGCGTTCCAGTTGGATCCGTTCGTTTTCTTTTGATACAGGAAGCTCATGGAGGAGGTTTGATGGGTCATTTTGGTGCCAAGAAGACGGAGGCCGTGCTGTCCGCTCACTTCTTTTGGCCGAAGATGAGGTGAGACATTGAGAGGTTTGTATCTCGCTGCACTACATGTCAAAAGGCTAAGTCACGATTGAATCTACATGGTTTATATATGCCTCTTTCTGTTCCTAGCACTCCATGGGAGGATATATCTATGGACTTTGTTTTAGGACTACCTAGGATCAAGAGGGGGAGGGATAGTATTTTTGTGGTGGTTGATAGAATTTCTAAGATGGCTCACTTTATTCCTTGTCATAAGAGCGACGATCTTTGTTAATATTGCTAACCTTTTCTTTCAAGAAATCGTTCGCTTGCATGGTATGCCTTCTACTATTGTTTCAGATCGTGATGCCAAGTTTTTGAGCCACTTTTGGAGAACTCTATGGAATAAATTGGGGACCAAGCTGTTGTTTTCAACAACATGTCATCCCCAAACCGACGGCCAAACCGAGGCGGTACCTCCACCACCAAGATTTGAAACCATTCATGGGAGAAGAAGATGAGCTTGAGTCGAGGACGACTCCACTTCAAGAGGGGGAGGATGATGAGGACATCACTCCTATGCATACGCCCGAGACTTCTCCAATTATGATGCAAGGACCCATCACAAGAACACGAGCACGACAATTGAATCAACAGGTGAGCTTGTTCCTAAGTGCCCGTGTATATACTTGTGAGGATGGTATGCTACCTAATGATATTATTGATTATATCGTACTTAGCAACTTTGGAGAGGATCATGAAGGCCTTGGGAACCAGCAAGGGCCAGGAGGGAGGCAAGGAGGGCGTCCAAGTCAAGTTGGAGTCCCAATTCATCTCGGGTCGGGTCCCAATTCAACTCGGAGTCGACTACCTCGGCCACCAGGCGCAGTGTTCACTAAAATTGTCGCCCAGGCCACAAGCGGACTCCGATTTCAATGATGCACATATGTATCGAAAGCTAAGGAGACAACCTTTCCAATGGCACTAGTTTCAGATTAATTGGACTTCGAGTCAATGGGAATATGCAAAACAATCTAGAACACTTTTTCAATCCATGTTCGAGTCCAGTTCGGCCTCGGCAATAGCACTGACTTTAAATTGCCATAACTTTTTGATTCGGAGGGCTCTGGAGACCCATGAGTACACGTTTGAAAGATCTCGAGTCTACTTTCCAAAGGATCCAGCCACACCTCAAAATTCATCAGATGCGTCTGAAAACTTCCAAAAACCAAACGTTGCTTTTCAGTCCGAGTCAAACTCTAGTCAAAGTAGGCTTGGTGTTTTCAATTTGAGTTGTATTAGATCTCCAATGCTATGGGCGACCCCTCCTGCTCCCTAGTATAAATAACCACCCAAACCCTCATCTAGGTCTTGGGTTTTGCTTAGATCAATTTTGTCTTTGAACAGTGTCGCCGTTCATCGGTTTGTGGAACCCCAACTCGTGTGCTTAATATAATTCGCAATTTCAGATTGCTTCTTCTACGTTCTTACTTGTGTTCTCGATTCGCATGCAGGGATAAGCCTTCTTGGTGGGGTCAACCGTGTTTGTGCAAGGTTGTTAACCAACGGAGCTGTGGTGTAGCGATTGCTGGGTTCGGATCGGTTATGATCGGAAGCCGGATCGTCAACGTCGAGTCTCCACCAATCGACTTACCTCTACCTGTCGGAAGATCGGGCCACCATGCGCATCAGTGTCGCCGGTCTCATTGGAGCTTGTTTCGCTCGATTTCGCTCTGGAGTTAATTTCATTGAATCCGGGATCCGAACAAGTGGACTTTATGAAAGTTTGCCCCAAAGCGAGATGCTCCGAAGACACACTGGGTTGCCCTCGTACGTGTTGTTAGTCTTGTTGGAGCTTGTTTCGGTCGAATTCTCTTTGATGTTAACTTCGTACATATAAAGATCCGAACAGCCTTGCATTTCATTCACATAATATCCCATGCATATCGGCAATGATAAATAATGCAACACAACCATCAATTTCATTCACCTAATATCTCATGCATATCGGCAATGATAAATAATGCAACACAACCATGCATTTCATTCACATGATATCCCATGCATATCGGCATTGATAAATAATGCAACACAACCATGCATTTCATTCACCTAATATCTCATGCATATCGGCAATGATAAATAATGCAACACAACCATGCATTTCATTCAGATGATATCCCATGCATATGATGCATTATGCATGTCTCATCTCTTCATTTACACCTACTGGTATGGCCGAGTGCACACCCGTCAGTGTGCACCCTCTCATTCTCCTTCCACCCCGTGGTGGAGGGTGCCTACTCTTACTGACTCGCTCCCATACACCCACATATACGAGACTACGAGGTAGAACTTTTGTGCTCACTACATGTGAACCACGAGGCCACTTGTCAGAATGGGTCGCCCCTTTCATCGTGAATGCACAAATGCAATTAACATAAACCAATTTGCAAACTATATTCATTTCTCACATTTGCATAGCCATAGCCAAATACATAAACATCAACCACTTCTCACATCCATAAATTACCATCCTCAACATTCAAATCACCTTCTCAACACTTGTATCCATATTCGCAACAAATCTTATCTACATGGTCAATCTGTCATTATCACTCGCTCCAAAGACATAATCAATTTTCAAGATTTCAAATCAACTATTCCTATTAATCCAACCTCACAACTTCATTGTTCACATTCACAGATCATAGTAGTAAGCAATCTTATGAATGTGTGATATAGCAACATGTCAATTTGGCGATTATCTGAGGTCCAACAAACAACCCACAAAGCATTCACTCCAAAGATGCACTTTTCATAAGCGCATATATGCAAAAGCCATTCTCAACTTTCACATCCATAAGGTCACATATATCATAAACACTCACATAAGCATACAATACATATCATGACCACAATTCGAGCTATTTTTCATAACTCAAAGCTTATATCTTTTATATTCCCTTTAGCCTAATCATACTAGGGAGCAACATCCAGGAATATATAAAATGTAACCCATGACATATTGACAAGGCATATGATTCATCAATCGACACACACAACAAACAAACATTGATGCACTTGCATATAATCTCGGTTTGAATGATAACATAACCAATTAACCATTCTCATTCATCACATAAAGCAAAATCAAACATGAAAATATTACAATAACACATGGATAATTATATGATTTCAAAACCAAATGGCCACCTAAGCCACAACCGAGGACATTACACTTGCCTTCAACTTCTCGAGGCGGTGTGGCGAGGCAGAGATTACCACCCCAGGGTCACACCACCTGCACATGGATGTAATCCACTCAAAAACACACCCACAATTCAGCATAAGACTCATAACTAAGTTGGCTTCACAACCTACTCCTAAAATCCGAAAACAGAAATCTGCCAAGCCAGGGCAGCACTTGGTAAAACAGGGTATAACTTTCAAGCGGCTGAAGCGAAACTTAGCGATTCTAGACTTCATTGAAAGGTAATTCGATTATCTACAACTTTTTCTATAGCCGACCGACCGGAAAAAGCACCAATTATTCCCAGATTTGTGACGAACAGCAGACAGCCGTAAAAATACTTCGCTCTGGACAGCACGCGGTAAAATAACCATAACTTTCAAACGGCTGAACGAAACTTGTTGATTGCAGTCTCTATTGAAAGGTAATTCAATTATCTACAACTTTAGTTATAGCCAAATTCCCAGGAAACGCTAGTATAATTTTCAAACAGCAGCTCTAACAAGGGACGAAAATCTGCTCGAACCAGAAATCTCAAATCACTCTAATCTCTCCATTCCCCAACCTCCAACATCTCAAAATCTTGAATCCTAGCTAGGCAATAGCACAAACACCTTGCATGCAAGTCTTAAAATCCCCAAAGACCTAGGGTTTTACCTCAAGGAGGGTCCATGGAGGAAGAAGGGAGGTGGAAATGCTGCCTTGCCTGGGAGGAGGAACTCACCGCCAAGGGGAGATCGCGGAGTAGGGCAGGCTGGCCGGGCAGGCAGTGGAGGAGTTCGGGGCGCCGGTGGGAGGAGCCATGGTGGGGCTGGCTCGGGAGCAATCTTGAGGAGCTTGACCGGGGCAAGCGCCGGGAGGAAGCTTTGGCGAGTGGCGCTAAGAGGAAGCTTGGCGGGCGGTGCTAGGAGGAAGCTGTGCGAGGAGGAGGCGGTGTGTCGGTGGGAGTGGGGAAAAAGTAACTAGCTCCTTTGTTGAAGTGGCTTTAAGGGCTAGGGAAAAAAAATGAAGACCCTTTAGGAATCCAAAATCAACTTTAACCCTTTAGAGCGAACCAAATAATTTCAATTCTCGTAGCGAAAAGACAATTGACAAGGAAAACAAGCTTGCCGCCAAACTATCTGACTCGGAGAAAACAACCATTCCGATAAATATTTCACGGAAAAACACAAAACCTTTAATAAACTGCGGGCGACAAAACTTTTCTCCAGAAGAAATCCTTGAATCAAGAAAATGAAGACAACTCTGGCCAAAAACTCAGGAAAACGATTTAGCAGTATTACACTAATACTCATTCAAGTGGGACAACAAGGAAATAGTTCTTTGACCAATGTCTCCTACTCAAATTCATGCTGATTCAATGCAAAAGAATGAGGTACACATTGATAGTACTAAAGAAAAAGAGAGGAAGAATACAAGTCTTGTCCACAAGGCAAATGAAAGTGGTAAGAAAAGGACTGAAGGAAACAAGCTAGTGTTGTTAGCCACTAAATCTGAGATAAGAGATATGGTTGAGAACACACATTTGATGCACTTTGTGCTCTGTACAAAGATGCATTACTTTCCACTAACGGCATAACTTCTCTTCCAAATGCTATTGCAAATCTTTTGCGAGGAGTTTGATGGCGTGTTTAGGAGGAGGTACTCGCTGGTCTCCCGGTTGTTCGAGAATTGAACATCAAATCGACCTCGTACCAGGAGCTTCTCTTCGAACCGACCACCGTACCACACCAATCCGGAAAAGCAGAGGAAATTCAACGCCAAGTGCAAGAGCTTCTTAACAAAGAATGCGTGCGTGAAAGCCTAAGCCCTTGTGCTGTCCTGTGATTTTAGTTCCTAAGAAATATGGTACATGGCACATGTGTGTAGATTGTAGAGCAATTAACAACATCAGCATTGATATCGCCATCCTATTCGAGGGTTGGATGACATGCTTGATGAATTAATTGAGTGGTCTTTGTTATTTTCTCTAAAATTGATTTCGTGAGTGGGTACCATCAAATAAGGATGAAAGAAGGGGCGAATGGAAAACAACCTTTAAAACAAAATTTGGATTGTATGAGTGGTTAGTGATGCCATTCGGATTAACTAATGCACCTAGTACATTCATGAGGCTAATGAACCATGTTTTGAGAGCATTTATTGGAAAATTTGTTGTAGTGTATTTTTATGACATCTTAATTTATAGAAGAACACACTGATCACGTAAGACAAGTGCTTGAAGTGCTTAGAGCTGAAAGGTTGTTTGCAAACATAAAGAAATGCACTTTTTGCTAAGATAAAATTGTGTTCTTGGGTTTACGTTGTTTTTGGAAATGGGGGTAGAAGTGGATGAATCGGAAGTTGAATCAATTAAAAATTGGCCTACAGACAAATGTTAGTCAAGTTAGAAGCTTTCACGGTCTTCTTTGGTTTTACCGTAGATTAAGTGAAAGATTTTAGCACAATTGCAGCCCTTTGAATGAATTAACCAAGAAAGGAAGTGATTTTGTTTGGGGTGTTGCTCAAGAGAATGTTTTGCTGAATTAAAGAAGTGCTTAATAGAAGCACCATTGCTTGTTTTACTGATTTCACTAAAGCTTTTGAAATTGAATGTGATGCTAGTGGAATAGGTATTGGTGGCATTTTGATGCAAGACGGCAAACCAAGAGTAGCATACTTTAGTGAAAAGCTTGGTGGTGCTCAATTAAACAATCTGTTTATGCTAAGGAGTTATATGCTTTGGTTAGTGTTTTGGAAACTTGGCAACATTATCTTTGGCCTAAAGAATTCATTATACATTATGATCATGAAGCTTTAAAATATTTGAAAGGCCAATCAAAACTGAATCGTGACATGCCAAATGGGTGGAATTCATTGAATCTTTTCCATACATTGTGAAATACAAGAATGGTAAGGAAAATGTTGTGGCTAATGCTTTGTCTTGCAAGATTGTGCTCTTAACTCAACTTGAAATCAAGGTCCTTGGTTTAGAATGTTTGAAAGAGTTATATGTTTTAGATAATGAGTTTGCGAATCATATTCTAAGTGCATTGAAGGAAAGGATAGGAAAAGTTCCATGTTCATGATGGGTTCTTGTTTAGTGCTAACAAGCTATGTGTTCCAGATTAAATGCATGTCGTTTGCTATTGTTGCAGAATCCCATGCGGCGGATTAATGGGACATTTTGGGAGAAAAAGACCTTGGCCATTCTATCCGATCACTTCTATTGGCCAAAAATGACGAGGCGTCGAGCGATTTGTCAGCGATGTGTGACATGCTATAAAGCTAAGTCAAAACTTAATCCACATGGTTTGTACACTCCACTTCATGTTCCTAGTACACCTTGGGAGGATGCATGGATTTTGTTTTAGGATTGCCTAGGACCAAGAGGGGGAGAGATTCTGTATTTGTGGATGTGGATAGGTTCTCTAAAATGGCACACTTTATTCCATGTCACAAGAGCGATGATGCGTCACATATAGCTGACTTGTTTTTCAGGGAGATTGTGAGATTGCATGGGATGCCAAGAACTATTGTTTCAGATCGTGATGTTCATGACCTACTTTTGGAAGACATTGTGGGCCAAGCTTGGGACAAAGTTGTTATTTTCTTCAACTTGTCACCCACAAACCGATGGCCAAAGGAGGTGGTGAACCATAGACGCTGTCCATGTTACTACGAGCAATGATCAAGAATAACTTGGAGGAGTGGGAGGATTGTCTTCCTCATGTTGAATTTGCATACAACCGGGCGGTTCACTCAACAACTCAATATTGCCCTTTTGAGGTAGTGCATGGCTTTAAACCAATCACACCACTTGATTTGCTGCCACTTCCTTTTCAGGAAAAAGCTAATATGGATGCAACGAAGCGAGCTGAATTTGTCAAGTCCATTCATGTAAAAACAAAAGAAGCAATTGAAAAGAAGGCACGCTACTTCGCTGAAAAGGCAAACATGACAAGGAAGAAAATGTTGTTTGAACCAGGTGATTTGGTTTGGGTACATCTCTCGCAAAGCGCGTTTTCGAGAGAAACATAAGTCTAAGGCGATGCCATGGGCTGATGGACCATTCAATGTGCTTGAGAAGATCAACGACAATGCATACAAGATTGAGCTTCCTAGTGATGATTACAATGTGAGTACTACGTTCAATGTTGCTGATTTGTCACCATTCTTTGGATCAGAAGACACAGAGTCGAGGACGACTCCTTTTCAAGAGGGGGAGGATGATACGGGCAGCATAACACCATCGTGATACCCTTCCCCTAGTGTTGTTCATGAGACCCCAAATCATTTTCATGGACCAATAACATGCGCTCGTGCTAAACAAATCAATCAACAGGTGAACTTGCTCCTTAGTAAGAATTATATTACTTGTGATAATCAGCTGCTATCTAATGCATGTAGTTTGATTATTCTTAGGTATGAAGACAATGTGAGGAGGTGTGAACACCTTAGGGAAGACCAAGAGAAGCTTGGACAAGTCAACATGCAAGATGTGAATGCAAAAGGACACTGATTCGGCCTCCGGGACTAGTCTTCAACAAAAACAACATAGAAAATGCAAACGGAGTCCAATTGGAGTGTTTGACCACAGCATTGAAAGCTTATCTCTTCAGCTTTCAAATGGATCTAGCCCCACCCTTAAATTCATTTGGAGTGCGAAGATATCATCAAATTATATGGCGGTCAGAAATAGATTCCAATGTGTTGGGTGCTGCGCCACCATTATGTTTTGTCTTTGGCCTTTGTGCTGCGACCTGGGCTGGTACAGCCCTCCTTTTGTCTTCCTCTCCTCCTCTATTATATATAGAAGGCACCCCCTTTGTGAGAATAACTTTTAGACCATTCGAAAACTAAAACCAATCTGCTATATGCATGTTCTTGGGTATCTAGCCACCGGCTGAATAAACACTGAGATTGTGCATTCCTTCCCGTTGTTCTTGCAAGCCCTTGTGATTGCAGCGAGGATTGTATCCGCTTGACGTGGTCGAGTGGAATCATCTTCGCGTGAGGATGGGTGAACTTCGGTGTTGCGGAGTTCTTGCCTGAGGCGATGTATTGGCCACACCAATTTAAATCGAGTTTCATGTGTATCTTTAATTCTCGCCGTGAAGGTTGGGCACCCCTCGTATCATTTGGTATCAGATCTCCGGTTGTCACGGTAGGATCTTTATCCCCTAGTTCTGGTTTTACATTTCAGGCATATCCAGAAAAAGAGCCACACAAAAATATCTACCCTAGTTTGCATTTGTGTTTTTCTTCCTAATCTAAAACTTGCCTCACAAAAATATTGAACCTTAGTCTCGATCTGTTATTCTTGTCGTTTTGCAATGTTTTTATCCATGGAATCGTGTATTTGTTGCTAAAAGCTGTTCATCTTCCTTAGCGTCACTTTTAGATCCAATCTGTCCAGTGTAGAATTTTGGCCATAACTCCCACATACGAACTCGGATTTTTGCATTCTTGTGCTTTTGGAAAGCTTATGAAATTCTCTACAACTTTGGTATAGACAACCTTGGCAAATTCTGCCTAGAATTTGGTCGAACTTAGACTTGAACCTTGCTACTGTTCTAGTTCCGAAAATTGGTAGATCTCCTTTGATAGCCAATCTGTCCTTTGCGAATACTTTGCTCCCATCAAGACTAGCTAATCTGTTGCTTAGGGCTGCACTCAAATCCCTCAATCCTGCAGTTTGCAACAAATCAAAAGAAAACTTGTGAGTCTTTACTAAAATCAATAGCATAGCCATTCAAACAAAAGAGCAAAAGAGAAGGAAAAAAAGGCTTTGGGCTGGTTGCTAGTTAAAAAAAAGAGGTGTAAAGAAGAAAAGTTTCTGAAATTATTTGCACCGTTGTGAGAAACTCATCCTTCATGTGCAATCTTGTGTCCTACTTCATCTTTTGCAACTAGCTAGCGTCTTTCCATA
Source organism: Guadua angustifolia (assembly GCA_036346375.1). NCBI lineage: Eukaryota > Viridiplantae > Streptophyta > Magnoliopsida > Poales > Poaceae > Guadua > Guadua angustifolia. The sequence continues at coordinate 10,937,946 of CM070501.1, forward strand.
ACCATTGCAATTGAGCTATTTGTGCTATCATTATATCTTGTTCTAGCTCACTCCATTTGGTTGCATTTGGTTCCATCATCCTTGCGTGTGAGTTTGCTGTGTTCTTCACATAAAACTTGTTTTCAGCAACTAGGCATTGTGTTCTTGCTTGGATATTTACATAATGAAACAATATCAAGAATTCAGATTGTGTAGGGCATACATTTTCCTTCAAACTCCACATAAAAACTGTTGTGTGCTTTAATCTCAGCTTTGAGTTAAGCCAACCTCACCTTGTGTTGCCTCACTACTCAAGTGCGATCTCCTCAATCAATCGAAGAAAGGGTGAGTAAAATTTGAGTGTAAGGATAAGTGAGGTTGAGGGCATTAATCATACATCATATTGTGTTTATCTTGTTGTTACGAGTAACTAACCATGTCGAGATCAAGGCAATAACGAGGAAAATGGACAGCGTGACACTAATGCACCGTTACTTGGTTTGAGTACCAAGCCTTACGAGACACGCTCTGGCGAGAATTCAATCATGGGAATGAACAGATTAGGGCGTGAGTGAACAACTCCATTCAAGACCTTCAGATTGAAATCAATCAGCAACTTAATGTGCTCCATAACAACATAGTTGCTGATATTAGAAGGCAATTTCAACCTCAACAAGCTGAAGATGACCCTCTAGTTGACGTGACCGATGAAGAAGCTGCTGCTCGAGTAGCCCGTGTGATGAGGACATTCCAACCAAGGATACAACCGCTGCCCCTTCTTCCCCAACGACCGCTACTTGACTACTGGCGCTTGGAGGGCTTAACCGGAAGCAAGGCCTTTCCACCCACCTTTGTTGGCCCAACCGTCAAGAACATCCACCAAGGACAGCCCACGTGCCATGGAAGGCCCAAGATCCAGCCCAATTCGTCGCCGAGTCGGTTCGGCCATCCAGAAGCAGCGATGCTTCAAGCGACACCACGGCCACATCCGAACTCCGTTTTCGACGTTCGACCACTGTTTGAAAGGTATCGAGATAACCTTTCCAATGGATCTAGTCCCAAGGAAAAATTTCTTGTGGAATTATGGAAAATCACAGAACAATTTCATGAGATAGAAATTTCAGGTGCTGCGCCACCTTATTTTTGGGCCCATGGCCCATGTATGGTTAGGGTTGCAAGGTGGCAGACTCTGGGGTGGTGGCCTACCTAATTTGGGCGCCCAAGTCTGGTCTCCACCCTATATAATGCCCTAGCCAAGTCGTACATTGTCATTTAGGTTTTGTTGTGTTTGGTAGACCCGTGTGCGTCCTCCTCGAGTTTGCGGCGTGTCGACTAGACCGCCCGAGCCGAGAAACAGAACCTCAACTTGTTCTTTTGATTTTCAATACCATATTTCCGGATTGCTTTATACTTTGTTCTTGCGGATTCTCGATTTCTTGCAGGAACTACTAATCTTTGGATCGTGTATCTGTGTGGATTTGGCATTGCGATTGCGAAGCTCCCGACCTGTTGGTAGGAAGCCCTAAATTCGGTGCCGTCCACTTCCTCCAAATCGACGTATCATCATCTCACCGAAAGATCGGGATCGCCGTCCCCATCATCGTGTTCCTAATGCTAATAGGATACCCATACCAAGGCGAGGTGCAGGAGGTAATTAACATGGTGTAAGAAGGGGTCGTGGTCATGAGTTAGGACGTAGAGGTATTGCATATGAGCCAATTTGCAACAACCAACAGCCCTGCAATGAAGGAAACCAACGGCATAACCGCAACAACAACGATCATCCCGAGGAGGAAAGGTTTGGTAAACTAAAGTTTTCTATGCCTAAATTTGCAGGATCCACAAACCCAGAGGACTACCTCACTTGGGAGCTGAAAGTTGACAAAATCTTTCGGTTGCACAACTATACCGAAGAAAAGAAGCTTGCAATGGCATCACTTGAATTTGATGATTATGCACTGATTTGGTGGGAACAAATTTAGAGCCAAAGAGTAGAACATGGTGAGAACCCCATTGCATCGTGGGCTAAGATGAAGGTTGAAATGCGAGCAAGGTTTTTCCCTCGACATTACAAACGTGATCTATTTGATAAGTTGCAGGGATTGAAGCAAGGAAGTCGCACGGTGGATGAGTACTATAAGGAGATGGAGATGGCCATGATCCGTGCTAATGTATATGAACATGAAGAGCAAACTATGGCATGATTCCTCGCTGGTTTGAACCACCCCATCAAGCGCATCACCGAATTTCAACCTTATGGCAATGTGGTGGAGTTAGTGCATTAAGCAACCAAAGCTGAAAGACAAGTCCAACAAGACACCAAAATTACAAGAACTTCTTCATTTGCTCCTTGTTCAACACCTGCTACAGGTAAACCCACTTCCCGGTTCAATTCTTTTCGTGCTAACACTTCTAGTGCAAGTATTGCTCCCAGTTCTCATGAAGCTCAAAGTGGAAAATGGCCATCTACTCCAAATGCTAAGCATGGTCCAGCAGCTAGTGCTACTTCTTTTCGTGGGATTTACAGATGAAAAGTAGTGCCATTCAATGCTTCAAGTGCTTGGGAGAGGCCATATTGCCAAGGATTGTCCAAACAATCGCACCATGCTTATAACGGAAGGTGGAGAATATGAATCTGCAAGTGAAGAAGAGGATGTCCCAATTGCTGATTTGGAAAATGAGGAAAATGAGATGACTTATTGTGATTTTGAAACGGGACAATCTCTCATTGTCACCAAGAAAATATTGAGTGTTCAGCAAAAGGAAGATCATGAACAACGCTGCAACCTTTTTCACACCAAAGCAAAGGTCAATGACCGTGTGTGTAAGGTAATCATTGATGGGGGAAGTTGTCACAATTTGGCCAGCAAAGAAATGTGTGATAAACTTGGTTTGAAGCTGTTTCGGCATCCGCATCCCTATCATGTGCAATGGTTGAGTCACTGCGGAGAAGTTAAAATTCAGCTCATGGTGAAAGTGCCCTTCAAGATTGGTGAGTATAGTGATATCGTGGAATCTGATGTGGTCCCAATGACGGTATGTCACTTGCTTCTCGATTAGTCCATGGCAATTTGATCGAGCAAGTCATCACAATGGTTACACAAATCAATACTCATTCAAGTGGAACAACAAGGAAATAGTTCTTTGACCAATGTCTCCTACTCAAATTCATGCTAATTGAATGCAAAAGAATGAGGTACACATTGATAGTACTAAAGAAAAAGAGAGGAAGAATACAAGTGCTGTCCACAAGGCAAATGAAAGTGGTAAGAAAAGGACTGAAGAAAACAAGCTAGTGATGTTAGCCACTAAATCTGACATAAGAGATATGGTTGAGAACACACATTTGATGCACTTTGTGCTCCTGTACAAAGATGCATTACTTTCCACTAACGACATAACTTCTCTTCCAAATGCTATTGCAAATCTTTTGCAGGAGTTTAATAGCGTGTTTAGGAGGAGGCTTTCTTGGTCTCCCACTTGTTCGAGGAATTGAACATCAAATCGATCTCATACCAGGAGCTTCTCTTCGAACCAGACCAATCGTATCGCACCAATCCGGAAGAAAGAAATGAAATTCAGCGCCAAGTGCAAGAGCTTCTTAACAAAGAATGCGTCGTGAAAGCCTAAGCCCTTGTCTTCACCTGTGATTTTAGTTCCTAAGAAAGATGGTACATGGTGCTTGTGTGTAGATTGTAGAGCAATTTACAACATCACTTTTAGATATCGCCATCCTATTTAGAGGATGGATGACATGCTTGATGAATTGAGTGGTCTTTGTTATTTTCTCTAAAATTGATATGCGTATTGGGTACCATCAAATACGGATGAAAGAAGGGGCGAATGGAAAACAGCCTTTAAAACAAAATTTGGATTGTATGAGTGGCTCTCGATGCCATTCGGATTAACTAATACACCAAGTACATTCATGAGGCTAATGACCCTTGTTTTGAGAGCATTTATTGCAAAATTTGTTGTAGTGTATTTTGATGACATTTTAATTTACAGAAACACTTTGGAAGAACACACTGATCACGTAAAACAAGTGCTAGAAGTGCTTAGAGCAAAGCGAATTCGACCGAAACAAGCTCCAACAAGATCGACAACACATACGAGGGCAATTCGGAGTGTCTTCGGTGTGTTTCTCTTCGGGGCAAACTTTCATAAAGTCCACTTGTTTGGATCCCGGATTGAATGAAATTAGCACCAGAGCGAAATCGACCGAAAGTAGCTCCAATGTGACCGGCGACACATAGGAGGGCAACCCGGTGCATTTTCGGAGTGATTCGCTCAGGTGCAAACTTTCACAAAATCCACCTGTCCGGATCTCAACTTGTTCAAAATTAACAAGAAAGCGAATTCGACCGAAACATACTCCAACAAGACCGACAACAATTACGAGGGCAATCCGGTGTGTCTTCGGGTTGTTTCGTTTCGGGGAAAACTTTCATAATGTCCACTTGTTCGGATCCCGGTTTGAATGAAATTAACATCAGAGCGAAAACGAGCGAGACAAGCTCCAATGAAACCAGCGACACATAGGAGTGCAACCTGGTGCATCATCGGAGTGTTTCACTCCGGTGCAAACTTTCACAAATTCCACCTATTCGGATCTCAGCTTGTATGAAATTAACATCAAAGCGAATTCGACCAAAACATGCTCCAACAAGACCTACAACAATTACGAGGGCAATCCGATGTGTCTTCGGAGTGTTTCGCTTTGGGGCAAACTTTCATAAAGTCCACTTGTTCGGATCTCGGTTTGAATGAAATTACAACCAGAGCGAAATCGAGCGAAACAAGCTCCAATGAGACCGGCGACACAAAGCTATGCATCCAGCTGCATTTTCGGAGTGTTTCACTCCGGTGCAAACTTTCACAAAAGCCACCTTTTCGTATCTCGACTTGTTCAAAATTAACATCAAAACGAAATCGTCAAGAAACAAGCCACAAAAAGATCAAAACACTTACGAGGCAATCGGTGTGTCTTGAGTGTTTAAACAGGCAAACATTCATAAAGTCCACTTGTTGGATCGATTTGCATGAACTTAACACGGAGCGAATCGAGCGAAGCAAGCTCAATGAGACCGCGACACAAAGTGCAACCCGGTGCATTTTTGGAGTGTTTCGCCGGTCCAAACTTTCACAAAATCCACTGTTCGGATCTTGATATATGCGAAATTAACAACAAAGCGAATTCGACGAAACAAGCTCCAACAAAACCGACAACACTTACGAGGGCAATGCGGTGTGTCTTAGGAGTATTTAAACCGTGGCAAACATTCATAAAGTCCACTTGTTAGCATCCCGATTTGAATGAGATCCGAGCAATTGGATTTTGTGAAAGTTTGCACCTAAGCGAAACACTCGAAAAATGCACGGGTTGCACTCCAATGTGTCGCCAGATCCATTGGAGCTTGTTTGCTTCGATTGCTTTCTGGTGTTAATTTCATTCAATCCGGGATCCGAACAAGTGGACTTTATGAAAGTTTGCTGAGCGATCGCTCGAGAGCCACACTGGTTTGCCTCTTAAGTGTTGTTAGTCTTGTTGGAGCTTGTTTGATCGAATTAAACTTTGATGTTAACCGTTACATATCAAGATCCGAACAAGTGGATTTTGAGAATGTTTGCACGGGCGAAACACTCGAAAATGCACGGGTTGCACTCCTATATGTGCGGTCTCATTGGAGCTTGTTTACTTTCGATTTGTTGAGGTGTTAATTTCATTCAAAACGGGATCCGAACAAGTGGACTTTATGAAAGTTTGCCCAAAGCGAAACACTTTGAAGACACACTGGATTGCCCTCGTAAGTGTGTCCGTCTTGCTGGGGCTTGTTTCGGTTGATTTCATTTTGATGTTAATTTTGAAAAAGTCGAGATCTGAACAGGAGAATTTTGTGAAAGTTAGCACCAGAGCAAAACACTCCAAAAATACACTGGGATGCACTCCTATGTGACGCCGGCCTCATTGGAGCTTGTTTTGCTCGATTTCGCTCTAGTGTCAATTTCATTCAAATCGGGATCCGAACAAGTGGACTTTGTGAAAGTTTGCCCCGAATTGAAACACTCGAAAACCTGCGGATTGCCCTCGTAAGTGTTGTCGGTCTTGTTGGAGCTTGTTTGATCGAATCGCTTTGATGTTAATTTCGTACATATCTAGATCTGAGCAGGTGGATCTTGTGAAAGTTTGCCTTTGAGTGAAACACACAAAAATGCACGGGTTGCACTCCCATGTGTGTTGGTCTCATTGGAGCTTGTTTCACTTTCGATTTTGCTCTGGTATTAATTTCATTCAATCAGAGATCCGAACAAGTGGACTTTATGGAAGTTTGCCCGACCAAAACACTCAGAAGACACAGTTGCCCTTGTAATTTTTGTCGATCTTGTTGGATCTTGTTTGATGATCGATTCGCTTTGATGTTAACCCATACATATCAAGATCCGAGCAATTGGATTTTGTGAAAGTTTGCCGGGCGAAACACTCAAAATGCGGGTTGCACTCCAATATCGCCAATCTCATTGGAGCTTGTTTAGCTCGATTTAGCTCTGGTGTTAATTTCATTCAATCCGGGATCGGAACAAGTGGACTTTATGAAAGTTTGCCACGAAGCAAAATAGTCGAAGACACGGATTGCCCTCGTAAGTGTTGTCGGTCTTGTTGGAGCTTGTTTTGGTCGAATCGGCTTTGATGTTAACCCGTACATATCAAGATCGAGCAATTGGATTTTGTGAAAGTTTGCGGAGGCGAAACACTCGAAAATGCTGGGTTGCACTCCAATGTGTCGCCAATCTCATTGGAGCTTGTTTACGCTCGATTTAAGCTCTGGTGTTAATTTCATTAAATCCGGGATCCGAACAAGTGGACTTTTATGAAAGTTTGCCCGAGAAAGCGTCGCTCAAGAAACTGCCGGGTTGCCCTCGTAAGTGTTATTAGTCTTGTTGGAGCTTGTTTGGTCGAATTCGCTTTGATGTTAATTTCGTACATATCAAGATCGAACGGATGGATTTTGTGAAAGTTTGCACGGAAGCGAAACACTCAAAAATGCATCGAGTTGCACTCCTATGTGCATTTGGTCTCATTGGAGCTTGTTTCACTTTCAATTCGCTCTGGTGTTAATTTCATTCAATCCGGGATCGAACAAGTGGACTTTATGGAAGTTTGCCCCAGCGAAACACTCAGAACACACCCAGTTGCCCTTATAAGTGTTGTCGGTCTTGTTGGATCTTGTTTGGTCGAATTGCTTTGATGTTAACTTCGTACATATCAAGATCCGAACGGTGGATTTTGTGAAAGTTTGCGCCGGAGCGAAACACTCCAAAAATGCACCGGGTTGCACTCCAATGTGTCGCCAATCACATTGGAGCTTGTTTAACTTCGATTTAGCTCTGGTGTTAATTTCATTCAATCAGGGAGCGGAACAAGTGGACTTTATGAAGTTTGCCTGAAGCAAAACAGTCAGAAGACACGCGGATTGCCCTCGCAAGTGTTGTCGATCTTGTTGGAGCTTGTTTTGGTGGAATAAGCTTTGATGTTAACCGTACATATCAAGATCCGAGCAGGTGGATTTTGTGAAAGTTTGCACGAGGCGAAACACTCAGAAAATGCAAGGTTGCACTCCAATGTGTCGCCAATCTCATTGGAGCTTGTTTACGCTTCGATTCGCTCTGGTGTTAATTTCATTCAATCAGGATCCGAACAAATGGACTTTCTGAAAGTTTGCCCCGAAGCGTCGCTCGAAGACACCTGAGGTTGCCCTCGTAAGTGTTGTTAGTCTTGTTGGAGCTTGTTTGATTGAATTAAGCTTTGATGTTAATTTCATACATATCAAGATCCAAACAAGTGGATTTGGTGAAAGTTTGCATCAGGCGAAACACTCAGAAATGCATCGGGTTGCACTCCTTTACGTAAATCGGTCTCATTGGAGCTTGTTTCACTCGATTTCGCTCTTGTGTTAATTTCATTCAAACCGGGATCAGAACAAGTGGACTTTGTGGAAGCTTGCCTGAAGCGAAACACTTTTAAGACCTGCAAGGATTGCCTTCGTAAGTGTTGTCTGTGTCTTGTTGGATCTTGTTTGGTACGATTAAGCTTTGATGTTAACCCTGTACTATCAAGATCTGAGCAGGTGGATTTTGTGAAAGTTTCCCGGAGCGAAACACTCGAAAATGCAGGGTTGCACTCAATGTGTCGCGGTCTCATTGGAGCTTGTTTCCTCGATTTTCGCTCTTGTGTTAATTTCATTCAATCCGGATCGAACAAATGGACTTTATGAAAGTTTGCCCGGAGCGAAACACTCACCAAGAACACACGGATTGCCCTTGTAAGTGTTGTCGGGTCTTGTTGGATCTTGTTTGGTGGAATTAAGCTTTGATGTTAATTTCGTACATATCAAGATCGAAACAGTGGATTTGGTGAAAGTTTGCACCGGAGCGAAACACTCCGAAAATGCACCGGGTTGCACTCCTTTGTGTCGTTGGTCTCATTGGAGCTTGTTTCACTCGATTTCGCTCTTGTGTTATTTTCATTCAAACCGGGATCCGAACAAGTGGACATTATGAAAGTTTGCCCTGAAGCAAAACAGTCCAAGACACTCCGGATTGCCCTCGTAAGTGTTGTCGGTCTTGTTGGAGCTTGTTTTGGTCGAATTAAACTGATGTTAACCGTACATATCAAGATCGAACAGGTGGATTTTGTGAAAGTTTGCACCGGAGCGAAACACTCCGAAAATGCACCGGGTTGCACTCCAATGTGTCGCCAATCTCATTGGAGCTTGTTTCGCTCGATTTCGCTCTGGGGTTAATTTCATTCAATCCGGGATCCGAACAAGTGGACTTTATGAAAGTTTGCCCCGAAGCGATACGCTCCGAAGACACACCGGGTTGCCCTCGTAAGTGTTGTTAGTCTTGTTGGAGCTTGTTTGGATCGAATTCGCTTTGATGTTAACTTCGTACATATCAAGATCCGAACAGGTGGATTTTGTGAAAGTTTGCACCGGGAAGCGAAACACTCCAAAATATTCGGGTTGCAATCCAATGTGTCGATGAGGACATCACTCCTATGCATCCTTGAGACTTCTCAATTGTGATGTAAGGACCCATCACAAGAGCACGAAACTGCAACAATTGAATCAACAGTGAGCTTGTTCCTAAGTGCCAGTATATATATACTTGTGAGGATGGTATGCTACCTAATGATATTATTGATTATATCGTACTTAGCAACTTTGGAGAGGATCATGAAGGCCTTGGGAACCAGCAAGGGCCAGGAGGGAGGCAAGGAGGGCGTCCAAGTCAAGTTGGACTCCCAATTCATCTCGGAGTCGGAGTCCCAATTCAACTCGGAGTCGACTACCTCGGCCACCAGGAGCAGTGTTCACTAAAATCGTCGCCCAGGCCACAAACGGACTCTGATTTCAATGATCCACATATGTATCAAAAGCTAAGGAGACAACTTTTCTAATGGCACTAGTTTCAGATCAATTGGACTTCGGAGTCAACAGGAATATGCAAAACAATCCAGAACACTTTTTCAGTCCGAGTTCGAGTCCAGTTCGTCCTCAGCAATAGCACTGACGTTAAAGTGCCATAACTTTTGATTCCGGAGGGCTCTGGAGACCCATGAGTACACGTTTGAAAGATATCAGAGTCTACTTTCCAAAGGATCTGGCCTCAGCTCAAAATTCCGTCAGATACGTCCGGAAACTGCCAAAAACCAAACATTGCTTTTTCAGTCCGAGTCAAACTCTAGTCAAAGTAGGCTTGGTGTTTTCAATTTGAGTTGTATTAGATCTCCAATGCTATGGACGACCCCCTCCTGCTCCCCTAGTATAAATAACCACCCAAACCCTCATCTAGGACTTGGGTTTTGCTTAGATCAATTCTGTCTTTGAGCAGTGTATGCTTGCGTTCATCGGTTTGTGGAACCCCAACTTCGTGTGCTTAATATAATTCGCAATTTCTGATTGCTTCTTCTCGTTCTTGCTTGTGTTCTCGATTAAACTACGAGGATAAGCCTTCTTGGCGAGTCAACCGTGTTTGTGCAAGGTTGATAACCAACGAACGTGGTGTAGCGATTCTTTGGGTTCGGATCGGTTCGATCGGAAGATCGGGCTACCGTCTTGCGATCAATTGGTATCGAGCCTCGGTTTCCCATCGGGTATCATTGTATCCTTTAGTTTTGTTTTGCCATCGTCCTAGAGTCGGAAAAACTGCCCCACAAAAAGTTCATCATCAATTTAACGTCCTCACTACCCTTTGAGCCTTGCAATTTCGTTTTCGATGTCGTATTGTTGAGTATTGATCCATAGTCATCGTCTTGTTGCTGGTTTGATGTCGCGATTCTAGTTGCTAGTTGTCCACTGTCCGTTGCCCTAGTTCTTATTTTGCATCAATTATCAACCCATAAATAGCCAACCCTAGAACCAGAATCGAATTCTTCTCGGTTGGTCCTTGCCATTGCTTTCTGCATTATAAAACCCATTCGCAAACCCTAGATGGTGGTGAACGCCTTGTGTCAATTGCCTCAGCATCACCGTGCCATCCTTTTCACCCGCAAACCTAATCCTATTCTAGCCTAGCTGAGAGAAAGATCTGAATTTGCGAGCAATTCCAGATTAATGCGATGTTCACTAAAGCTGCAAAACTTTTGCATACAAACTCCGATTTGGGTCTACTTGTTTTTGTTTGAAGGGGCACGCGCGACGACATCTGAAAATTCCACACGTCCTAAGACCTGTGAAATTTTTGACCCTAAAAAAAGCCTCTAAGACTGAGTTTTGGGCCCTGGAAGTTTGCTGTCCTGTTTTGTCAATTCTTTGAGCATCGGTTTCACGTCGTTCTGTTGCTTCAAATTGTGAGATTTTTGTTTCCCCTCTGAGTTAAGAGAAATATATTTGTGTTAAAAAAGAAAAAAAAGTGAAAAAAAAAGAGAGAAAGAGCCAAATAGGCAAAAATGCAGAGAAAGAAGAGAAGAAAGAAAATCGATTGCTTGCATCCTTTGAGTTCTTTGTGCTTTGATATATCCCTTGCTAGGTTGAACTAGTTCTAGGGCATGCTTAGGCCAGCAACTTGTGACAAGAACTTTGAATCTTTATTCAGCTTTGCTAGCTCTGTTTTGAAATTTGCTAATCCTTGCTACTATACTTTGCCTTCCAAGCTCCATTTTTTACGATCGGTTTAGGTTCAATCCGGCAATCGCTACACTTAAGCATCCACGGTATCACGAACCGTACCCACCGGTTTCACACCTGTTGTTGCTTTGGTAAGAATCTTGTAGGCGTGGTAAGATGTTTGAGTGTGGCTACTCTCTATCACCACATCCTAGTAGTTAATAGGTAATACTTTGTGTTATCTTACATTTTATTACTAACAATGACAGGACCCATTACAAGAGCTAGAGCTGCTGGGAGAGCAGCGATGATTTCGTAAGCTCTTTGAAGATCTTAGAGAGGATCTCGCGAAGAGGGACAAGGAGCTCAAGGAAACCCTTCATTGATCTGCTGCCCCCTCCATGAGTAAGGCGCATTCAGCTTTCACCATCACCGCCATCACGGTACATTCGGTGAGTAAATCTAACCATGTGCGAGGCACCAACAAAGAGTTCTTCATCGGGGCTTCCACGGGTTGAACAACGGGAATTGTGTGCCACCGATGCAAGGGATGGGCCATGTCATGAAGGATTGCCCAAGTCATCGGCGTACATTACAAATGAAGAAGGTGGGTACATTAGTGCTAGTGATGTTGAGGATGAATATGCTCTTGCAGCTAACCTTGCGAGATAATGAGGATGACCATGAGGCAGAGGCATGATGATGAGGAAATTTTAGGGACGCCGCCACCAAGAATTATAGGGCAATCATCGTGCAACAAGTGTTGAGTGCTCAAATGGAGCAAGTGGACAAGCTACAACGCCATAATTTGTTTCAGATGTACCTCATCGTCAAGGACCGTCGTGTTCGTGTCATAATTGATGGTGGGAGCTACAATAACTTGGTGAGTTCAGATCTAGTGGAGAAGCTTTGCTTGCCCTGCGTGCACACCCTCATCCCTACCATATTCAATGGTTCAATAACAATGATAAGGTGAAGGTAACACAAAGCTGATGAGTGCAATTTTCCATTGGAACATACCATGATTTTGCTGATTTTGATGTAGTGCCTATGCAAGCATGTTCCCTTTTGTTAGGCCGCCCATGGGAATTTGATGCTGATGCAATTCATCACGGTAGAAGTAACAAATACACTCTTATGCACAAGGGGAAGAAAATCACTTTGCTTCCTATGACTCCTGCTGAAATTGTGCAATGTGACAAAGAGAGAGCTGAAAATGAGAGAAAGGAGAGTGCGCTAGAATCTGAAAATCAGCAAGTGGTTAAAAATATTTTCCCACCTAAGAAAGGCAAGAAAGAACCTAGTTCTAGGTCCGAGGGAATTAAATTGAAGGGTGGTGTTATGCTTGCTACAAAATGTGACCTTGCTGAAATTAATGAGAATGATGCATCGTGCTATGCTTTGATATGCAAAGATGCTTTGTTTTCATTGGATAATATGCCCAAAGATTTCACCTCCTCGCTGTCACTAACCTTTTTCTGCATTGCAAAGAGGGAAGAACATGGGACAAATATGTGATAAATGATGGATTTGTGTTTAGAGCTAACCGCCTATGCGTTCAGCTTGGATCCGTTCGTTTTCTTTTGATCTGAGAAGCTCATGGAGGAGGTTTGATGGGTCATTTGGTGCCAAGAAGAGCGGAGGCCGTGCTGTCCGCTTCACTTCTTTTGGCAAAGATGAGGTGAGACATTGAGAGGTTTGTATCTCGCTGCACTACATGTCAAAAGGCTAAGTCACGATTGAATCTACATGGTTTATATATGCCTCTTTCTGTTCCTAGCACTCCATGGGAGGATATATCTATGGACTTTGTTTTAGGACTACCTAGGATCAAGAGGGGAGGGATAGTATTTTGTGGTGGTTGATAGAATTTCTAAGATGGCTCACTTTATTCCTTGTCATAAGAGCGGCGATGTTGTTAATATTGCTAACCTTTTCTTTCAAGAAATCGCTTCGCTTGCATGGTATGCCTTCTACTATTGTTTCAGATCGTGATGCCAAGTTTTTGAGCCACTTTTGGAGAACTCTATGGAATAAATTGGGGACCAAGCTGTTGTTTTCAACAACATGTCATCCCCAAACCGACGGCCAAACCGAGGCGGTACACTCCACCACCAAGATTTGAAACCATTCATGGGAGAAGAAGATGAGCTTGAGTCGAGGGACGACTCCACTTCAAGAGGGGAGGATGATGAGGACATCACTCCTATGCATCACGCTGAGACTTCTCCAATTATGATGCAAGGACCCATCACAAGAACACGAACGACAATTGAATCAACCAGGTGAGCTTGTTCCTAAGTGCCCGTGTATATACTTGTGAGGATGGTATGCTACCTAATGATATTATTGATTATATCAGTTACTTAGCAACTTTGGAGAGGATCATGAAGGCCTTGGGAACCAGCAAGGGCCAGGAGGGAGGCAAGGAGGCGTCCAAGTCAAGTTGGAGTCCCAATTCATCTCGGAGTCGGAGTCCCAATTCAACTCGGAGTCGACTACCTCGGCCACCAGGAGCAGTGTTCACTAAAATTGTCGCCCAGGCCACAAACGGACTCCGATTTCAATGATGCACATATGTATCGAAAGCTAAGGAGACAACCTTTCCAATGGCACTAGTTTCAGATTAATTGGACTTCGGAGTCAATGGGAATATGCAAAACAATCTAGAACACTTTTTCAATCCATGTTCGAGTCCAGTTCGGCCTCAGCAATAGCACTGACTTTAAATTGCCATAACTTTTGATTCCGGAGGGCTCTGGAGACCCATGAGTACACGTTTGAAAGATCTCGGAGTCTACTTTCCAAAGGATCCAGCCACACCTCAAAATTCATCAGATGCGTCTGAAAACTTCCAAAAACCAAACGTTGCTTTTTCAGTCCGAGTCAAACTCTAGTCAAAGTAGGCTTGGTGTTTTCAATTTGAGTTGTATTAGATCTCCAATGCTATGGACGACCCCCTCCTGCTCCCCTAGTATAAATAACCACCCAAACCCTCATCTAGGTCTTGGGTTTTGCTTAGATCAATTTTGTCTTTGAACAGTGTCGCCGTTCATCGGTTTGTGGAACCCCAACTCGTGTGCTTAATATAATTCGCAATTTCAGATTGCTTCTTCTACGTTCTTACTTGTGTTCTCGATTAGCATGCGGATAAGCCTTCTTGGTGGGGTCAACCGTGTTTGTGCAAGGTTGTTAACCAACGGAGCTGTGGTGTAGCGATTGCTTTGGTTCGGATCGGTTATGATCGAAGCCGGATCGTCAACGTCGAGTCTCCACCAATCGACTTACCTCTACTCGGTCTAAGATCGGGCCACCATGCGATGCTCGTGTCGCTGGTCTCATTGGAGCTTGTTTACTCGATTTCGCTCTCGAGTTAATTTCATTGAATCAGGATCCGAACAAGTGGACTTTATGAAAGTTTGCCCCAAAGCGAGATGCTCAGAAGACACTGCGGGTTGCCCTCGCACGCGTGTTGTTAGTCTTGTTGGAGCTTGTTTTCGGCCGAATTCTCTTTGATGTTAACCCGTACATATAAAGATCCGAACAGCCTTGCATTTCATTCACATAATATCCCATGCATATCGGAATGATAAATAATGCAACACAACCATCAATTTCATTCACCTAATATCTCATGCATATCGGCAATGATAAATAATGCAACACAACCATGCATTTCATTCACATGATATCCCATGCATATCGGCATTGATAAATAATGCAACACAACCATGCATTTCATTCACCTAATATCTCATGCATATCGGCAATGATAAATAATGCAACACAACCATGCATTTCATTCAGATGATATCCCATGCATATGATGCATTATGCATGTCTCATCTCTTCATTTACACTCTCGGTATGGCGAGTGCACACGTCGATGCCAGGCACCCTCTCATTCTCCTTCCACCCCGTGGTGGAGGGTGCCTACTCTTACTGACTCGCTCCCATACACCCACATATACGAGACTACGAGGTAGAACTTTTGTGCTCACTACATGTGAACACAGAGGCCCGCATCAGAATGGGTCGCCCCTTTCATCGTGAATGCACAAATGCAATTAACATAAACCAATTTGCAAACTATATTCATTTCTCACATTTGCATAGCCATAGCCAAATACATAAACATCAACCACTTCTCACATCCATAAATTACCATCCTCAACATTCAAATCACCTTCTCAACACTTGTATCCATATTAGCAACAAATCTTATCTACATGGTCAATCACATTATCACTCGCTCCAAAGACATAATCAATTTTCAAGATTTCAAATCAACTATTCCTATTAATCCAACCTCACAACTTCATTGTTCACATTCACAGATCATAGTAGTAAGCAATCTTATGAATGTGTGATATAGCAACATGTCAATTTGGCGATTATACGGGGTCCAACAAACAACCCACAAAGCATTCACTCCAAAGATGCACTTTTCATAAACGCATATATGCAAAAGCCATTCTCAACTTTCACATCCATAAGGTCACATATATCATAAACACTCACATAAACGCCACAATCGCATATCATGACCACAATTCGAGCTATTTTTCATAACTCAAAGCTTATATCTTTTATATTCCTTTAGCCTAATCATACTAGGAGCAACATCCAGAATATATAAAATGTAACCCATGACATATTGACAAGGCATATGATTCATCAATCGACACACAACAAACAAACATTGATGCACTTGCATATAATCTCGGTTTGAATGATAACATAACCAATTAACCATTCTCATTCATCACATCGCAAGCAAAATCAAACATGAAAATATTACAATAACACATGGATAATTATATGATTTCAAAACCAAATGGCCACCTAAGCCACAACCGAGGACATTACACTTGCCTTCAACTTCTCGAGACGGTGTGGCGAGACGAGATTGCCACCCCCAGGGTCACACCACCTGCACATGGATGTAATCCACTCAAAAACACACCCACAATTCAACGCAAGACTCATAACTAAGTTGGCTTCACAACCTACTCCTAAAATCCGAAAACAGAAATCTGCCAAGCCAGGGCAGCACTTGGTAAAACGGGTATAACTTTCAAACGGCTGAACGAAACTTAGCGATTCTAGACTTCATTGAAAGGTAATTCGATTATCTACAACTTTTTCTATAGCCGATCTAATCGGAAAAAGCACCAATTATTCCCAGATTTGTGACGAACAGCAGACAGCAGAAAAAACTTCGCTTCTGGACAGCACGCGGTAAAATAACCATAACTTTCAAACGGCTGAACGAAACTTGTTGATTGCAGTCTCTATTGAAAGGTAATTCAATTATCTACAACTTTAGTTATAGCCAAATTCCCAGGAAACGCTAGTATAATTTTCAAACAGCAGCTCTAACAAGGGACGAAAATCTGCTCGAACCAGAAATCTCAAATCACTCTAATCTCTCCATTCCCCAACCTCCAACATCTCAAAATCTTGAATCCTAGCTAGGCAATAGCACAAACACCTTGCATGCAAGTCTTAAAATCCCCCAAAGACCTAGGGTTTTACCTCAAGGAGGGTCCATGGAGGAAGAAGGGAGGTGGGGGAAATGCTGCCTTTGCCCGGGGGAGGAGGAACTCACCGCCAAGGGGAGATCGCCGAGTAGGGCAAGGTCGGGCTTGCAAAGGCCGGAGGAGTTCCTGTGGAGGGCGACGGTGGGAGGAGCCATGGCTGGGCTGGCTCTGGAGCAATGCGCCAGAAGAGCTTGCCGGGGCAAGCGCCAGGAGGAAGCTGGCTGCGGTGGCGCTTAAGAGGAAGCCGCCAGGCAGTGCTAGGAGGCTGTCAGGAGGAGGGCGCGTGTTTACCGGGAGTGGGGAAAAGTAACTAGCTCCTTTGTTGAAGTGGCTTTAAGGGCTAGGGGAAAAGTAATGAAGACCCTTTAGGGAATCCAAAATCCAACTTTAACCCTTTAGAGCGAACCAAATAATTTCAATTCTCGACGAAAAAGACAATTGACAAGGAAAACAAGCTTGCCGCCAAACTATACTGACTCGGAGAAAACAACCATTCCGATAAATATTTCACGGAAAAACACAAAACCTTTAATAAATCAAGCGACAAAACTTTTCTCCGTAAGAAATCCTTGAATCAAGAAAATGAAGACAACTCGGCCAAAAACTTCAGAAAAGCGATTTAGCGAGTATACACTAATACTCATTCAAGGGGACAACAAGGAAATAGTTCTTTGACCAATGTCTCCTACTCAAATTCATGCTGATTCAATGCAAAAGAATGAGGTACACATTGATAGTACTAAAGAAAAAGAGAGGAAGAATACAAGTGCTGTCCACAAGGCAAATGAAAGTGGTAAGAAAAGGACTGAAGGAAACAAGCTAGTGTTGTTAGCCACTAAATCTGAGATAAGAGATATGGTTGAGAACACACATTTGATGCACTTTGTGCTCCTGTACAAAGATGCATTACTTTCCACTAACGGCATAACTTCTCTTCCAAATGCTATTGCAAATCTTTTGCAGGAGTTTGATGACGTGTTTCCGGAGGAGGTACTCGCTGGTCTCCCAGTTGTTCGAGGAATTGAACATCAAATCGACCTCGTACCAGGAGCTTCTCTTCCGAACCGACCACCGTACCACACCAATCCAGAAGAAACAGAGGAAATTCAACGCCAAGTGCAAGAGCTTCTTAACAAAGGGTACGTGCGTGAAAGCCTAAGCCCTTGTGCTGTCCCTGTGATTTTAGTTCCTAAGAAATATGGTACATGGCACATGTGTGTAGATTGTAGAGCAATTAACAACATCACTGTTAGATATCGCCATCCTATTCCGAGGTTGGATGACATGCTTGATGAATTAATTGAGTGGTGCTGTTATTTTCTCTAAAATTGATTTGCGTAGTGGGTACCATCAAATAAGGATGAAAGAAGGGGACGAATGGAAAACAACCTTTAAAACAAAATTTGGATTGTATGAGTGGTTAGTGATGCCATTCGGATTAACTAATGCACCTAGTACATTCATGAGGCTAATGAACCATGTTTTGAGAGCATTTATTGGAAAATTTGTTGTAGTGTATTTTTATGACATCTTAATTTATAGAAGAACACACTGATCACGTAAGACAAGTGCTTGAAGTGCTTAGAGCTGAAAGGTTGTTTGCAAACATAAAGAAATGCACTTTTTGCTAAGATAAAATTGTGTTCTTGGGTTTCGTTGTTTTTGGAAATGGGGGTAGAAGTGGATGAATCAGAAGTTGAATCAATTAAAAATTGGCCTACACCGACAAATGTTAGTCAAGTTAGAAGCTTTCACGGTCTTGCTGGTTTTTACCGTAGATTCGTGAAAGATTTTAGCACAATTGCAGCCCCTTTGAATGAATTAACCAAGAAAGGAAGTGATTTTGTTTGGGGTGTTGCTCAAGAGAATGTTTTGCTGAATTAAAGAAGTGCTTAATAGAAGCACCATTGCTTGTTTTACCTGATTTCACTAAAGCTTTTGAAATTGAATGTGATGCTAGTGGAATAGGTATTGGTGGCATTTTGATGCAAGACGGCAAACCAGTAGCATACTTTAGTGAAAAGCTTGGTGGTGCTCAATTAAACAATCCTGTTTATGCTAAGGAGTTATATGCTTTGGTTCGTGTTTTGGAAACTTGGCAACATTATCTTTGGCCTAAAGAATTCATTATACATTATGATCATGAAGCTTTAAAATATTTGAAAGGCCAATCAAAACTGAATCGTAGACATGCCAAATGGGTGGAATTCATTGAATCTTTTCCATACATTGTGAAATACAAGAATGGTAAGGAAAATGTTGTGGCTAATGCTTTGTCTTGCAAGATTGTGCTCTTAACTCAACTTGAAATCAAGGTCCTTGGTTTAGAATGTTTGAAAGAGTTATATGTTTTAGATAATGAGTTTGCCGAATCATATTCTAAGTGCATTGAAGGGAAAGGATAGGAAAAGTTCCATGTTCATGATGGGTTCTTGTTTCGTGCTAACAAGCTATGTGTTCCAGATTCGTCTCAGACGCTTGTTATTGTTGCAGTGAATCCCATGCCATGGATTAATGGGACATTTTGGGAGAGAAAAGACCTTGGCCATTCTATCCGATCACTTCTATTGGCCAAAAATGCGACGAGACGTCGAACGATTTGTGCAACGATGTGTGACATGCTATAAAGCTAAGTCAAAACTTAATCCACATGGTTTGTACACTCCACTTCATGTTCCTAGTACACCTTGGGAGGATGCATGGATTTTGTTTTAGGATTGCCTAGACCAAGAGGGGAGAGATTCATGTTGTGGATGTGGATAGGTTCTCTAAAATGGCACACTTTATTCCATGTCACAAGAGCGATGATGCGTCACATATAGTCGATTTGTTTTTCGTGGAGATTGTGAGATTGCATGGGATGCCAAGAACTATTGTTTCAGATCGTGATGTTCATGACCTACTTTTGGAAGACATTGTGGGCCAAGCTTGGGACAAAGTTGTTATTTTCTTCAACTTGTCACCCACAAACCGATGGCCAAACGGAGGTGGTGAACCGCACGCTGTCCATGTTACTACGAGCAATGATCAAGAATAACTTGGAGGAGTGGGAGGATTGTCTTCCTCATGTTGAATTTGCATACAACCGGGCGGTTCACTCAACAACTCAATATTGCCCTTTTGAGGTAGTGCATGGCTTTAAACCAATCACACCACTTGATTTGCTGCCACTTCCTTTTCAGGAAAAAGCTAATATGGATGCAACGAAGCGAGCTGAATTTGTCAAGTCCATTCATGTAAAAACAAAAGAAGCAATTGAAAAGAAGGCACGCTACTTCGCTGAAAAGGCAAACATGACAAGGAAGAAAATGTTGTTTGAACCAGGTGATTTGGTTTGGGTACATCTCTGCAAAGAGCGTTTTCCAGAGAAACATAAGTCTAAGCTGATGCCATGGGCTGATGGACCATTCAATGTGCTTGAGAAGATCAACGACAATGCATACAAGATTGAGCTTCCTAGTGATGATTACAATGTGAGTACTACGCTCAATGTTGCTGATTTGTCACCATTCTTGATCGAAGACACGAGTCGAGGACGACTCCTTTTCAAGAGGGGGAGGATGATACGGGCAGCATAACACCATCGTGATACCTTCCCTAGTGTTGTTCATGAGACCCCAAATCATTTTCATGGACCAATAACATGCGCCGTGCTAAACAAATCAATCAACAGTGAACTTGCTCCTTAGTAAGAATTATATTACTTGTGATAATCACCGCTATCTAATGCATGTAGTTTGATTATTCTAGGTATGAAGACAATGTGAGGAGGTGTGAACACCTTAGGGAAGACCAAGAGAAGCTTGGACAAGTCAACATGCAAGATGTGAATGCAAAGGACACAGCCTCGGCCTCCCAGGACTAGTCTTCAACAAAAACAACATAGAAAATGCAAACGGAGTCCAATTGGAGTGTTTGACCACAGCATTGAAAGCTTATCTCTTCAGCTTTCAAATGGATCTAGCCCCACCCTTAAATTCATTTGGAGTGCGAAGATATCATCAAATTATATGGCGGTTTAAATAGATTCCAATGTGTTGGGTCAGGCGCCACCATTATGTTTTGTCTTTGGCCTTTGTGCTGCGACCTGGGCTGGTACAGCCCTCCTTTTGTCTTCCTCTCCTCCTCTATTATATATAGAAGGCACCCCTTTGTGAGAATAACTTTTAGACCATTCAAAACTAAAACCAATCGCTATATGCATGTTCTGGGTATCTAGCCACCCACTGAATAAACACCGAGATTGTGCATTCCTTCCCGTTGTTCTTGCAAGCCCTTGTGATTGCAGCGAGGATTGTATCCGCTTGACGTGGTCGAGTGGAATCATCTTGCGTGAGGATGGGTGAACTCGGTGTTGCGTGTTGTCACACAGCAAAGTATTGGCCACACCAATTTCTGCCGAAGTTTCATGTGTATCTTTAATTCTACGCCGTGAAGGTTGGGCACCCTCGTATCATTTGGTATCGATCTCCTATTGTCACGGAGGATCTTTATCCCCTAGTTCTCGGTTTTACATTTCAGCATATCCGTAAAAAAGAGCCACACAAAAATATCTACCCTAGTTTGCATTTGTGTTTTTCTTCCTAATCTAAAAACTTGCCTCACAAAAATATTGAACCTTAGTCTCCGATCTGTTATTCTTGTGCGTTTTGCAATGTTTTTATCCATGGAATCGTGTATTTGTTGCTAAAAACTGTTCATCTTCCTTCGCGTCACTTTTAGATCCAATCTGTCCAGTGTAGAATTTTGGCCATAACTCCCACATACGAACTCGGATTTTTGCATTCTTGTGCTTTTGGAAAGCTTATGAAATTCTCTACAACTTTGGTATAGACAACCTTGGCAAATTCTGCCTAGAATTTGGTCGAACTTAGACTTGAACCTTGCTACTGTTCTAGTTCCGAAAATTGGTAGATCTCCTTTGATAGCCAATCTGTCCTTTGCGAATACTTTGCTCCCATCAAGACTAGCTAATCTGTTGCTTAGGGCTGCACTCAAATCCCTCAATCACACGGTTGCAACAAATCAAAAGAAAACTTGTGAGTCTTTACTAAAATCAATAGCATAGCCATTCAAACAAAAGAGCAAAAGAGAAGGAAAAAAGGCTTTGGGCTGGTTGCTAGTTAAAAAAAGAGGTGTAAAGAAGAAAAGTTTCAAATTATTTGCACTGCTAGAGAAACTCATCCTTCATGTGCAATCTTGTGTCCTACTTCATCTTTTGCAACTAGCTAGCGCCTTTCCATAACCATTGCAATTGAGCTATTTGTGCTATCATTATATCTTGTTCTAGCTCACTCCATTTGGTTGCATTTGGTTCCATCATCCTTGCGTGTGAGTTTGCTGTGTTCTTCACATAAAACTTGTTTTCAGCAACTAGGCATTGTGTTCTTGCTTGGATATTTACATAATGAAACAATATCAAGAATTCAGATTGTGTAGGGCATACATTTTCCCTTCCAAACTCCACATAAAAACCTGTTGTGTGCTTTAATCTCAGCTTTGAGTTCGCTTAACCTCACCTTGTGTTGCCTCACTACTCAAGTGCGATCTCCTCCGTCAATCAGCAAAGGGTGAGTAAGAATTTCGGCGGTAAGGATAAGTGAGGTTGAGGGCATTAATCATACATCATATTGTGTTTATCTTGTTGTTCTGAGTAACTAACCATGTCAGATCAAGGCAATAACGAGGAAAATGGACAGCGTGACACTAATGCACCGGTTACTTGGTTTGAGTACCAAGCCTTACGAGACACGCTACGGCGAGAATTCAATCATGGGAATGAACAGATTAGGACAGAAGTGAACAACTCCATTCAAGACCTTCAGATTGAAATCAATCAGCAACTTAATGTGCTCCATAACAACATAGTTGCTGATATTAGAAGGCAATTTCAACCTCAACAAGCTGAAGATGACCCTCTAGTTGACGTGACCGATGAAGAAGCTGCTGCTCGAGTAGCCCGTGTGATGAGGACATTCCAACCAAGGATACAACCGCTGCCCCTTCTTCCCCAACGACCGCTACTTCGACTACAACGCTTGGAGGGCTTAACCCGGAAGCAAGGCCTTTCCACCCACCTTTGTTGGCCCAGCACGTCAAGAACATCCACCAAGGACAGCCCACGTGCCATGGAAGGCCCAAGATCCAGCCCAATTCGTCGCCGAGTCCGGTTCGGCCATCCAGGAGCAGCAGTACTTCAAACAGACACCACGGCCACATCCGAACTCCGTTTTCGACGTTCGACCACTCGTTTGAAAGGTATCGAGATAACCTTTCCAATGGATCTAGTCCCAAGGAAAAATTTCTTGTGGAATTATGGAAAATCACAGAACAATTTCATGAGATAGAAATTTCAGGTGCTGCGCCACCTTATTTTTGGGCCCATGGCCCATGTATGGTTAGGGTTGCAAGGTGGCAGACTCTAGGGTGGTGGCCTACCCTAATTTGGGCGCCCCAAGTCTGGTCTCCACCCTATATAATGCCCTAGCCGTCGTACATTGTCATTTAGGTTTTGTTGTGTTTGGTAGACCCCGTGTGCGTCCCTCCTCGAGTTTGCGCGTGTCGACTAGACCGCCCGAGCCGAGAAACAGAACCTCAACTTGTTCTTTTGATTTTCAATACCATATTTCCGGATTGCTTTATACTTTGTTCTTGCGGATTCTCGATTTCTTGCAGGAACTACTAATCTTTGGATCGTGTATCTGTGTGGATTTGGCATTGCGATTGCAAGCTTCCCGACTGCTTGGTAGGAAGCCCTAAATTCGGTGCCGCCCACTTCCTCCAAATCGACGATCATCATCTCACCGAAGATCGGATCGCCGTCCCCATCATCGTGTTCCTAATGCTAATAGGATACCCATACCAAAGCGAGGTGTAGGAGGTAATTAACATGGTGTAAGAAGGGTCGTGGTCATGAGTTAGGACGAGAGGTATTGCATATGAGCCAATTTGCAACAACCAACAGCCCCGCAATGAAGGAAACCAACGGCATAACCGCAACAACAACGATCATCCCGAGGAGGAAAGGTTTGGTAAACTAAAGTTTTCTATGCCTAAGTTTGCAGGTTCCACAAACCCAGAGGACTACCTCACTTGGGAGCTGAAAGTTGACAAAATCTTTCGGTTGCAATAACTATACCTCAAGAAAAGAAGCTTGCAATGGCATCACTTGAATTTGATGATTATGCAATCGATTTGGTGGGAACAAATTTAGAGCCAAAGAGTAGAACATGGTGAGAACCCCATTGCATCGTGGGCTAAGATGAAGGTTGAAATGCGAAAAGGTTTTTCCTCGACATTACAAACGTGATCTATTTGATAAGTTGCGTGGATTGAAGCAAGGAAGTCGCACGGTGGATGAGTACTATAAGGAGATGGAGATGGCCATGATCCGTGCTAATGTATATGAACATGAAGAGCAAACTATGGCATGATTCCTCGCTGGTTTGAACCACCCCATCAAGCGCATCACCGAATTTCAACCTTATGGCAATGTGGTGGAGTTAGTGCATTAAGCAACCAAAGCTGAAAGACAAGTCCAACAAGACACCAAAATTACAAGAACTTCTTCATTTGCTCCTTGTTCAACACCTGCCATGTAAACCCACTTCCTGGTTCAATTCTTTTTCGTACTAACACTTCTAGTGCAAGTATTGCTCCCAGTTCTCATGAAGCTCAAAGTGGAAAATGGCCATCTACTCCAAATGCTAAGCATGGTCCAGCAGCTAGTGCTACTTCTTTCGTGGGATTTACAGCGAAGAGTAGTGCCATTCAATGCTTCAAGTGCTTGGGGAGAGGCCATATTGCCAAGGATTGTCCAAACAATCGCACCATGCTTATAACGGAAGGTGGAGAATATGAATCTGCAAGTGAAGAAGAGGATGTCCCAATTGCTGATTTGGAAAATGAGGAAAATGAGATGACTTATTGTGATTTTGAAACGGGACAATCTCTCATTGTCACCAAGAAAATATTGAGTGTTCAGCAAAAGGAAGATCATGAACAACGCTGCAACCTTTTTCACACTAAAGCAAAGGTCAATGACCGTGTGTAAGGTAATCATTGATGGGGAAGTTGTCACAATTTGGCCAAGCAAAGAAATGTGTGATAAACTTGGTTTGAAGTCTTTTCGATCCGCATCCCTATCATGTGCAATGGTTGAGTCATCATGAGAAGTTAAAATTCAGCTCATGGTGAAAGTGCCCTTCAAGATTGGTGAGTATAGTGATATCGTGGAATCTGATGTGGTCCCAATGACGGTATGTCACTTGCTTCTCGGTCGTCCATGGCAATTTGATCGAGCAAGTCATCACAATGGTTACACAAATCAATACTCATTCAAGTGGAACAACAAGGAAATAGTTCTTTGACCAATGTCTCCTACTCAAATTCATGCTAATTGAATGCAAAAGAATGAGGTACACATTGATAGTACTAAAGAAAAAGAGAGGAAGAATACAAGTGCTGTCCACAAGGCAAATGAAAGTGGTAAGAAAAGGACTGAAGAAAACAAGCTAGTGATGTTAGCCACTAAATCTGACATAAGAGATATGGTTGAGAACACACATTTGATGCACTTTGTGCTCCTGTACAAAGATGCATTACTTTCCACTAACGACATAACTTCTCTTCCAAATGCTATTGCAAATCTTTTGCAGGAGTTTAATGACGTGTTTCCGGAGGAGGCACCTGCTGGTCTCCCACTTGTTCGAGGAATTGAACATCAAATCGATCTCATACCAGGAGCTTCTCTTCCGAACCGACCACCGTACCGCACCAATCCAGAAGAAAGAAATGAAATTCAGCGCCAAGTGCAAGAGCTTCTTAACAAAGGGTACGTGCGTGAAAGCCTAAGCCCTTGTGCTGTCCCTGTGATTTTAGTTCCTAAGAAAGATGGTACATGGTGCTTGTGTGTAGATTGTAGAGCAATTTACAACATCACTTTTAGATATCGCCATCCTATTTCGAGGATGGATGACATGCTTGATGAATTGAGTGGTGCTGTTATTTTCTCTAAAATTGATATGCGTATTGGGTACCATCAAATACGGATGAAAGAAGGGGACGAATGGAAAACAGCCTTTAAAACAAAATTTGGATTGTATGAGTGGCTACTGATGCCATTCGGATTAACTAATACACCAAGTACATTCATGAGGCTAATGACCCTTGTTTTGAGAGCATTTATTGCAAAATTTGTTGTAGTGTATTTTGATGACATTTTAATTTACAGAAACACTTTGGAAGAACACACTGATCACGTAAAACAAGTGCTAGAAGTGCTTAGAGCAAAGCGAATTCGACCGAAACAAGCTCCAACAAGATCGACAACACATACGAGGGCAATTTGAGTGTCTTGGTGTGTTTTCTTCGGGCAAACTTTCATAAAGTCCACTTGTTTGATCCTGGATTGAATGAAATTAGCACCAGAGCGAAATCGATCAAAAGTAGCTCCAATGTGACCGGCGACACATAGGAGGGCAACCTGCATTTTTTGAGTGATTCGCCAGTGCAAACTTTCACAAAATCCACCGTCTCGGATCTCAACTTGTTCAAAATTAACAAGAAAGCGACCGAAACATACTCCAACAAGACCGACAACAATTACGAGGGCAATCCGGTGTGTCTTCGGGTTGTTTCGTTTCGGGGAAAACTTTCATAATGTCCACTTGTTCGGATCCCGCTTGAATGAAATTAACATCGAGCTTAAACGAAGCGAGACAAGCTCCAATGAAACCAAATGACACATAGGAGTGCAACTGGTGCATCATCGAGTGTTTCACTCCGGTGCAAACTTTCACAAATTCCACCTATTCGGATCTCACTTGTATGAAATTAACATCAAAGCTTAATTCGACCAAAACATGCTCCAACAAGACCTACAACAATTACGAGGGCAATCCGATGTGTCTTGAGTGTTTCGCTTTGGGGCAAACTTTCATAAAGTCCACTTGTTCGATCTCGGCTTGAATGAAATTACAACCAGAGCGAAATCGAGCGAAACAAGCTCCAATGAGACCGGCGACACAAAGCTATGCATCCAAATTGCATTTTGGAGTGTTTCACTCGGTGCAAACTTTCACAAAAGCCACCTTTTCGTATCTCGACTTGTTCAAAATTAACATCAAAACGAAATCGTCCGAAACAAGCCACAGCAAGACTGAAACACTTACGAGGCAATCTGGTGTGTCTTCGGAGTGTTTCGCTTCAGGGCAAACATTCATAAAGTCCACTTGTTCGGATCCCGATTTGCATGAACTTAACACCAGAGCGAAATCGAGCGAAGCAAGCTCCAATGAGACCGACGACACAAAGGAGTGCAACCCGGTGCATTTTTGGAGTGTTTCGCTTCGGTCCAAACTTTCACAAAATCCACCTGTTCGGATCTTGATATGTACGAAATTAACAACAAAGCGAATTCGACCGAAACAAGCTCCAACAAAACTGACAACACTTACGAGGGCAATGCGGTGTGTCTTAGGAGTATTTCGCTTCGTGGCAAACATTCATAAAGTCCACTTGTTCGCATCCCGATTTGAATGAAATTAACACCAAAGTGAAATCTAGCGAAACAAGCTCCTATGAGACCGGTGACACAATGGAGTGCAACCCGGTGCATTTTCGGAGTGTTTCGCTCCGGTGCAAACTTTCACAAAATCCACCTGTTCGTATCTTGATATGCACGAAATTAACATCAAAGCGAATTCGACCGAAACAAGCTCCAACAAGACTGACAACACTTACAAGGGCAATCCAGTGTGTCTTTGGAGTGTTTCGCTTCCGGGCAAACTTTCGTGAAGTCCAGTTGTTCGGATCCCGGTTTGAACGAAATTAACACCAGAGCGAAATTGAGTGAAACAAGCTCCAACGAGACCGGTGACACATAGGAGTGCAACCCGGTGCATTTTCGGAATGTTTCGCTCCGGTCCAAACTTTCACAAAATCAACCTGTTCGGATCTCGGCTTGTACGAAATTAGCATCAAAGCAAATTTGACCGAAACAATCTCCAACAAGACCGACAACAATTACGTGGGCAATCTGGTGTGTCTTCGGGGTGTTTCGCTTCGGGGCATACTTTCATAAAGTCCACTTATTCAGATCCTGGTTTGAATGAAATTAGCTCCAGAGCAAAATCGAGCGAAACAAGCTCCATTGAGATCGGCGACACATAGGAGTGCATCCCGGTGCATTTTCGGAGTGTTTCGCTCCGGTGCAAACTTTCACAAAATCCACCTGTCCGGATCTCGACTTGTTCGAAATTAAGCTCAAAATGAAATCGACCGAAACAAGCCCCAACAGGACTCACAAAGTTACGTGGGCAATCCTGTGTGTCTTCGGAGTGTTTCGCTTCAGGGGCAAACTTTCATAAAGTCCACTTGTTCGGATCCCGGTTTGAATGAAATTAACACCAAAGCGAAATCGAGTGAAACATGCTCCAATGAGACCGGCGACACATAGGAGTGCAACCCGGTGCATTTTCGGAGTGTTTCGCTCCGGTGCAAACTTTCGCAAAATGCACCTGTTCGGATCTTGATATGTACAAACTTAACATGAAAATGAATTCGACCAAAACAAGCTCCAACAAGACCGACAACAATTATGATGGCAATCCGGTGTGTCTTCGGAGTGTTTCGGTTCGGGGCAAACATTCATAAAGTCCACTTGTTCGGATCCCGATTTGAATGAAATTAACACCAGAGCGAAATCGAGCGAAACAAGCTCCAATGAAACCGATGACACAAAGGGGTGCAACCCGGTTCATTTTCAGAGTGTTTCGCTCCGGTGCAAACTTTCACAAAATCCACCTGTTCAGATCTTGGTATGTACGAAATTAACATCAAAGCGAATTCGACCGAAACAAGCTCCAACAAGACCGACGACAATTACGAGGGCAATCCGGTGTGTCTTCGGAGTGTTTCGCTTTGGGGCAAACATTCATAAAGTCCACTTGTTGGGATCCCGATTTGAATGAAATTAACACTAGAGCGAATTCAGGCGAAACAAGCTCCAATGAGACCGACGACACAAAGGAGTGCAACCCGGTGCATTTTCAGAGTGTTTCGCTCCGTTGCAGACTTTCTCAAAATCCACCTGTTCAGATTTTGGTATGTACGAAATTAACATCAAAGCGAATTCGACCGAAACAAGCTCCAACAAGACCGACGACAATTATGAGGGCAATCCGGTGTGTCTTCGGAGTGTTTCGCTTCGGGGCAAACATTTATAAAGTCCACTTGTTCGGATCCCGATTTGAATGAAATTAACACTAGAGCGAAATCGAGCGAAACAAGCTCCAATGAGACCGACGACACAGAGGAGTGCAACCCGGTGCATTTTCAGAGTGTTTCGCTCCGGTGCATACTTTCACAAAATCCACCTGTTCGGATTTTGGTATGTACAAAATTAAAATCAAAGCGAATTCGACCAAAACAAGCTCCAACAAAGCTGACAACACTTACGAGGGCAATTCAGTGTGTCTTCGGAGTGTTTCGCTTCGGGGCAAATTTTCATGAACTCTAGTTGTTCGGATCCCGGTTTGAATGAAATTAACACCAGAGCGAAATCGAGCGAAACAAGCTCCAATGAGACCGGCGACACAGAGGAGTGCAACCCGGTCCATTTTCAGAGAGTTTCGCTCCGTTCCAAATATTCCCAAAATCCACCTGTTCAGATCTTGATATGTACGAAATTAACAACAAAGTGAATTCGACCGAAACAAGCTCCAACAAGACTGACAACACCTACGAGGGCAATCCGTTGTGTCTTCGGAGTGTTTCGCTTCGGGGCAAACTTTCATAAATTCCACTTGTTCGGATTCCGGTTTGAATGAAATTAACACCGGAGCGAAATCGAGCAAAACAAGCTCAAATGAGGCCGGCGTGACATAGGAGTGCATCTGATGAGGACATCCCAACCAAGGATACATCCGCTGCCCGTTCTTCCCCTACGACCGCTACTTCGACTACAACGCTTGGATGGCTTAATCCGGAAGCAAGGCCTTTCCACCCACCTTTTCTGGCCCAGCACGTCTAGAAAATCCACCAAGGACAGCCCATGATCCAAGGAAGGCCCAAGATCTAGCCCAATTCATCGCCGAGTCCGGTTCGGCTATCCAGGTGCAGCAGTACTTCAAACGGACACCACGGCCACATCCGAACTTCGTTTTTGACGTGCGACCACTCGTTTGAAAGGTATCGACATATCCTTTCCAATGGATCTAGTCCTAAGAATAAATTCCTCATGGAGCAACAGAAAATCACAGAACAATTTCACGAGACAGAAATTCCAGGTGTTGCGCCACCTTATTTTTGGGCCCATGGCCCATGTATGGTTACGGTTGCATGGTGGCCGACCCTAGGGTGGTGGCCTACCCTAATTTGGGCGTCCCAAGTCTGGTCTCCACCCTATATAACGCCCCAGCCATCATACGTTGTCATTTAGGTTTTGTTGTGTTTGGTAGACCCCGTGTGCGTCACTCCTCATATTTGCGCGTGTCGACTAGACCGCCCTAGCCGAGAAACAGATCCTCGACTTGTCTCTTTGATTTTCAATACCATCTTTCCAGATTGCTTCATACTTTGTTCTTGCGGCTTCTCGATTTCTTGCAGGACTACTGATCGTTTGGATCTTGTATATGTGTTGACTTGGCATTGCGATTGTGAAGCTCTAGACCTGTTGGTAGGAAGCCCTAAATTCGGTACCATCAACACCCCCAAATCCACGGGTCATCATCTCACCAAAAGAACGGGATCGCCGTCCCCATCAGCATCTCGGTGCATTTTCGGTGTGTTTCGCTCCGGCGCAAACTATCACAAAATCCACCTGTTCGGTTCTTGACTTGTACAAAATTAACAACAAAGTGAAATCGACCGAAACAAGCCCCAGCAAGACCGACACACTTACGAGGGCAATCCGGTGTATCTTCGCAGTGTTTTGGTTTGGGGCAAACTTTCGCAGAGTCCACTTGTTCGGATCCCGGTTTAAATGAAATTAACACCAGAGCAAAATCGAGGGAGACAAGCTCCATTGAGACCGACAACACGTAGGAGTGCAACCCGGTGCATTTTCGGAGTTTTTCGCCCCAGTGCAAACTTTCACAAAATCCACCTGTTCGGATCTTGATATGTACGAAATTAACATCAAAGTGAATTCGTCCGAAACAAGCTCCAACAAGACTGACAACACTTACGAGGGCAATCCGGTGTGTCTTCGGAGTGTTTCGCTTTGGGGTAAAGTTTCATAAAGTCTACTTGTTCGTATCCCGGTTTGAATGAAATTAACACCAGAGTGTAATCGAGCGAAACAAGCTCCAATGAGAATGGCGACACATAGGAGTGCATCACGGTGCATTTTCGGAGTGTTTTGCTTCGGTGCAAACTATCACATAATCCACCTGTTCGGAATTTGTTCTGTACGAAATTAACATCAAAACGAATTTGACCGAAACAAGCTCCAACAAGACTGATAACACTTACGAGGGCAATCTGTTGTGTCTTCGGAGTGTTTCACTTTGGGGCAAACTATCATAAAGTCCATTTGTTCGGATCTCGGTTTGAATGAAATTAACACCAGAGCGAAATCAAGCGAAACGAGCTCCAACGAGACCGGCGACACATAGGAGTGCATCTCGGTGCATTTTCGGAGTGTTTCGCTTCAGGGCAAACGTTCATAAAGTCCACTTGTTCGGATCCCGGTTTGAATGAACTTAACACCAGAGCCTAATCGAGCGAAACAGGCTCCAATGAGACTGGCGACACATAGGAGTGCAACCCGGTGCTTTTTCGGAGTGTTTCGCTCCGGTGCAAACTTTCACAAATTCCACCTGTTCGGATCTCGGCTTGTACGAAATTAACATCAAAGCGAATTCGACCGAAACAAGCTCCAACAGGACCGATAACAATTACGATGGCAATCCGGTGTGTCTTCGGAGTGTTTCGCTTCGGGGCAAACATTCATAAAGTCCACTTGTTCAGATCCCGATTTGAATGAAAATAACACCAGAGCGAAATCGAGTGAAACTAACTCCAATGAGACCGACGACACAAAGGAGTGCAACCCGGTGCATTTTCAGAGTGTTTCGCTCTGGTGCAAACTTTCACAAAATCCACCTGTTCGGATCTTGGTAAGAACGAAATTAACATCAAAGCGAATTCGACCGAAACAAGCTCCAACAAGACCGACGACAATTACGAGGGCAATCCGGTGTGTTTTCGGAGTGTTTCGCTTCGGGGCAAACATTCATAAAGTCCACTTGTTCGGATCCCGATTTGAATAAATTTAACACTAGAGCGAAATCGAGCGAAACAAGCTCCAATGAGACCGACGACACAAAGGAGTGCAACCCGGTGCATTTTCAGAGTGTTTCGCTCCGTTGCAAACTTTCACAAAATCCACCTGTTCAGATTTTTGTATGTATGAAATTAAAATCAAAGCGAATTCGACAGAAACAAGCTCCAACAAAGCTGACAACACTTACGAGGGCAATTCAGTGTGTCTTCGGAGTGTTTCGCTTCGGGGCAAACTTTCATGAACTCCAGTTGTTCGGATCCCAGTTTGAATGAAATTAACACCAGAGCGAAATCGAGCGAAACAAGCTCCAATGAGACCGGCGACACAGAGGAGTGCAACCCGGTCCATTTTCGGAGAGTTTCGCTCCGTTCCAAACTTTCACAAAATCCACCTTTTCGGATCTTGATATGTACGAAATTAACAACAAAGCGAATTCTACCGAAACAAGCTCCAACAAGACTGACAACACTTACGAGGGCAATCCGGTGTGTCTTCGAAGTGTTTCGCTTCGGGGCAAACTTTCATAAAGTCCACTTGTTCGGATTCCGGTTGGAATGAAATTAACACCAGAGCGAAATCGAGCAAAACAAGCTCCAATCAGGCCGGCGTGACATAGGAGTGCATCTGATGAGGACATCCCTACCAAGGATACATCCGCCTCTTCTTCCCTCGACCGCTATTTACCGACTACAACGCTTGAGGGCTTAATCCGAAGCAAGGCCATTCCACCCACCTTTTTCTCGCCCAAAGACGCCTAGAACATCCACCATGACAGCCCATGTGCCAAGGAAGGCCCAAGATCCAGCCCAATTCGTCGTCGAGTCCAGTTTGGCCATCCAGGAGCAGGAGTACTTCAAACGGAGCCACGGCCACATCCGAACTCCGTTTTTGACGTTCGACCACTCGTTTGAAAAGTATCGAGATATCCTTTCCAATGGATCTGGTCCTAAGATTAAATTCCTCATGCAGCGATGGGAAATCATAGAACAATTTCACGAGACAGAAATTACAGGTGTTGCGCCAACTTATTTTTTGGCCCATGGCCCATCTATAGTTACGGTTGCCGGGTGGCCGACCCTAGGGTGGTGGCCTACCCTAATTTGGGCACCCCAAGTCTGGTCTCCACACTATATAAAGCCCCAGCCGTCGTACGTTGTCATTTAGGTTTTGTTGTGTTTGGTAGACCCCGTGTGCATCCCTCCTCATGTTTGCGCGTGGCGACTAGACCGCCCGAGCCGAGAAACAGAACCTCGACTTGTCTCTTTGATTTTCAATACCATCTTTCCAGATTGCTTCATACTTTGTTCTTGCGGATTCTCGATTTCTTGCAGGACTGCTGACCGTTTGGATCTTGTATCTGTGTGGATTTGGCATTGCGATTGTGAAGCTCCAGACCTGTTGGTAGGAAGCCCTAAATTCGGTGCCATTAACACCCCCAAATCGACGTATCATCATCTCACTGAAAGATCGGGATCGCCGTCCCCATCAGCATCCCAGTGCATTTTCGGTGTGTTTCGCTCCGGTGCAAACTATCACAAAATTCACCTGTTCGGTTCTCGACTTGTACGAAATTAACAACAAAGCGAAATCGACCGAAACAAGCCCCAGCAAGACCGACACACTTACGAGGGCAATCCGGTGTCTTCACAGTGTTTCGGTTCGGGGCAAACTTTCACAGAGTCCACTGGTTCGGATCCCGGTTTGAATGAAATTAACACTAGAGCAAAATCGAGGGAGACAAGCTCCATTGAGACCGACGACACAGAGGAGTGCAACCCGGTGCATTTTCGGAGTTTTTCGCCCCGGTGCAAACTTTCACAAAATCCACCTGTTCGGATCTTGATATGTACGAAATTAACATCAAAGTGAATTCGGCCGAAACAAGCTCCAACATGACTAACAACACTTACGAGGACAATCCGGTGTGTCTTCTGAGTGTTTTGCTTTGGGGCAAACTTTCAGAAAGTCTTCTTGTTCGGATCTCTGTTTGAATGAAATTAACACCAGAGTGTAATCGAGCGAAACAATCTCCAATGAGAACGGCGACAGATAGGAGTGCATCCCGATGCATTTTCGGAGTGTTTCGCTTCGGCGCAAACTTTCACAAAATCCACCTGTTCGGAATTTGTTCTGTACGAAATTAACATCAAAGCAAATTTGACCAAAACAAGCTCCAACAAGACTGATAATACTAACGAGGGCAATCCGGTGTGTCTTCGGAGTGTTTCACTTTGGGGCAAACTTTCATAAATTCCATTTGTTCGGATCTCGGTTAAAATGAAATTTACACCAGAGCGAAATCGAGCGAAACAAGCTCCAAAGAGACCGGCGACACATAGGAGTGCATCTCGGTGCATTTTCGAAGTGTTTCGCTTCGGGGCAAATTTTCATAAAGTCCACTTGTTCGGATCCCGATTTGAATGAAATTAACACCAAAGCAAAATCGAGCGAAACAAGCTCCAATGAGACCGACGACACAAAGGAGTGCATCCCGGTGCATTTTCGGAGTGTTTCGCTTCGGCGCAAACTTTCACAAAATCCACCTGTTCGGAATTTGTTCTGTACGAAATTAACATCAAAGCGAATTTGACCGAAACAAGCTCTAACAAGACTGATAACACTTATGAGGGCAATCCGGTGTGTCTTCAGAGTGTTTCACTTTGGGGCAAACTTTCATAATGTCCATTTGTTTGGATCTCGGTTTGAATGAAATTAACACCAGAGCAAAATCGATTGAAACAAGCTCCAAAGAGACCGGCGACACATAGGAGTGCATCTCGGTGCATTTTCGGAGTGTTTCGCTTCGGGGCAAACGTTCATAAAGTCCACCTGTTCGGATCCCGGTTTGAATGAAATTAACACCAGAGCCTAATCGAGCGAAACAAGATCCAATGAGACTTGCGACACATAGGAGTGCAGCCAGGTGCATTTTCGGAGTGTTTCACTCCGGTGCAAACTTTCACAAATTGTACCTGTTCGGATCTCGACTTGTACGAAATTAACATCAAAGCGAATTCGACCGAAACAAGCTCCAACAAGACCGACAACAATTACGAGGGCAATCCGGTGTGTCTTCAGAGTGTTTCGCTTCGGGGCAAATATTCATAATGTCCACTTGTTAGGATCCTGATTTGAATGAAATTAACACCAGAGCGAAATCGAGCGAAACAAGCTGCAATGAGACCGGTGACATAGAGGAGTGCAACCCGGTCCATTTTCGGAGAGTTTCGCTCAGGTCCAAACTTTCACAAAATCCACCTATTCGTATCTTGATATCTATGAAATTAACAACAAAGTGAATTCGACCGAAACAAGTTCTAACAAGACTGACAACACTTACGAGGGCAATCCGGTGTGTCTTCGGAGTGTTTCGCTTCGGGGCAAACTTTCACAAAGTCCACTTCTTCGGATTCCGGTTTGAATGAAATTAACACCAGAGCCAAATCAAGCAAAACAAGCTCCAATGAGGCCGATGTGACATAGGACTGCATCTGATAAGGACATCCCAACCAAGGATACAACCGCTGCCCCTTCTTCCCCTACGACCGCTACTTCGACTATAACGCTTGGAGGGCTTAATCCGGAAGTAAGGCCTTTCCACCCACCTTTGCTGGCCCAGCATGTCTAGAACATCCACCGAGGACAGCCCATGTGCCAAGGAAGGCCCAAGATCTAGTCTAATTCGTTGCCGAATCCGGTTCGGCCATCCAGGAGCAGCAGTACTTCAAACGGACACCACGGCCACATCCGAACTCCGTTTTCGACGTTCGACCACTCGTTCGAATGTTATCGAGATAACCTTTCGAACGGATCTAGTCCCAAGGATAAATTCCTCATGGAGCGATGGCCAATCACAGAACAATTTACGAGATAGAAATTCCAGGTGCTACGCCACCTTATTTTTGGGCCCATGGCCCATGTATGGTTACGGTTGCATGGTGGCCGACCCTAGGGTGGTGGCCTACCCAAATTTGGGCGCCCCAAGTCTGGTCTCCACCCAATATAATGCCCCAGCCGTCGTACATTATCATTTATGTTTTGTTGTGTTTGGTAGACCCCGTGTGCGTCCCTCCTCATGTTTGCGCGTGTCGACTAGACCGCCCGAGCTGAGAAACAGAACCTCGACTTGTCTCTATGATTTTCAATACCATCTTTCCAGATTGCTTCATACTTTGTTCTTGCGGGTTCTCGATTTCTTGCAGGACTACTGATCGTTTCGATCTTGTATCTGTGTGGATTTGGCATTGCGATTGTGAAGCTCCAGACCTGTTGGTAGGAAGCCCTAAATTCGGTGCCATCAACACCTCCAAATCCACGTATCATCATCTCACCGAAAGATCGGGATCCCCGTCCCCATCAGCATCCCGGTGCATTTTCGGGGTGTTTCGCTCCGGTGCAAACTATCATAAAATCCACCTGTTCGGTTCTCGGCTTGTACGAAATTAACAACAAAGCGAAATCGACCGAAACAAGCCCCATCAAGACCGACACACTTATGAGGGCAATCCGGTGTGTCTTCGCAGTGTTTCGCTCCGGTGCAAACTTTCACAAAATTCACCAGTTCGGATCTTGATTTGTACGAAATTAACATGAAAGCGAATTCGACCAAAACAAGCTCCAACAAGATTGACAACACTTACGAGGGCAAAGCTTCACAAAGTCCACTTGTTCGGATCCCGGTTTGAACGAAATTAACACCAGAGCGAAATCGAGCGAAACAGGCTCCATTGAGACTGGCGACACTTTGGAGTGCAACCCGGTGCATTTTCAGAGTGTTTCGCTCCGGTGCAAACTTTCACAAAAACCACCTTTCGCACCTCAACTTGTTCGAAATTAACACCAAAGCGAATTCGACCGTAACAAACTCCAACAAGAATGACAATACTTACGAGGGCAATCCGGTATGTCTTCGGAGTGTTTCCCTTCGGGGCAAACTTTCATAAAGTCCCCTTGTTCAGATCCCGGCTTGAATCAAATTAACTCCAGAGCAAAATCGAGCGAAACAAGCTCCAATGAGACCGGCGACACGTAGGAGCGCAACCCGGTGCATTTTTGGAGTGTTTCGCTCCGATGCAAACTTTCACAAAATCCACTTGTTCGGATCTTGATATGTACGAAATTAACATGAAATCGAATTCGGCCAAACAAGCTCCAAAGAAACCGACAACACTTACGAGGAAAATCCGTGTCTTCTTGAGTGTTTCGCCGGGCAAACTTTCATAATGTCCTCTTGTTCGCATCCCAGTTCGAATGAAATTAACACCAGAGCCAAATCGAGCGAAACAAGCTCCAATGAGACCGGCGGCACATAGGAGTGCAACCAGATGCATTTTCGGAGTGTTTCGCACCAGTGCAAACTTTCACAAAAGCCACCTGTTCGGATCTCAACATGTTCGAAATTAACACCAAAGCGAATTCGACCGTAACAAGCTCCACCAAGAACGATAACACTTACGTGGGCAATCCGGTGTCTCTTCACAGTGTTTCGCTTCGGGGCAAACATTCACAATGTCCACTTGCTCGGATCCCGGTTTGAATGAAATTAACTCCAGAGCGAAATCGAGCGAAACAAGCTCCAACGAGACCGGCGACACATAGGAGTGCAACCCGGAGAATTCTCGGAGTGTTTCGCTTTGGTGCAAACTTTCACAAAATCCACCTGTTCGGATCTTGATATGTACAAAGTAAGCATCAAAGCGAATTCGACGGAAACATGCTCCAACAAGACTGACAAAACTCACGAGGGCAATATGGTATGTCTTCGGTGTGTTTCGCTTTGGGGCAAACTTCCATAAAATCCACATGTTCGGATCCCGGTTTGAATGAAATTAACACCAGTATGCAATCGAGCTTAAACAAGCTCCAATGAGACCGCGACACATAGGAGTGCAACCTGCATTTTGAGTGTTTCGCTCGTTGCAAACTTTCACAAAACCACCTTTCGATCTCAACTTGTTCGAAATTAACACCAAAGCTTAATTCGACCAAATAAACTCCAACAAGAACGACAACACTTACGAGGGCAATCCGGTGTGTCTTCGGAGTGTTTCCCTTCGGGGCAAACTTTCATAAAGTCCACTTGTTCAGATCCGGGTTTGAATGAAATTAACTCCAGAGCAAAATCGAGCGAAACAAGCTCCAATGAGACCGGCGACACATAGGAGCGCAACCCGGTGCATTTTTGGAGTGTTTCGCTCCGGTGCAAACTTTCACAAAATCCACCTGTTCGGATCTTGATATGTACGAAATTAACGTGAAATCGACTTCAACCGAAACAAGCTCCAACAAGACCGGCAACACTTACGAGGGCAATCTTGTGTGTCTTCGGAGTGTTTCGGTTCAGGGCAAACTTTCATAAAGTCCTCTTGTTCAGATCTCGGTTTGAATGAGATTAACACCAGAGCCAAATCGAGCGAAAAAAGCTTCAATGAGACCGGCGACACGTAGGAGTGCAACCCGGTGCATTTTTGGAGCGTTTCACTCCGGTGCAAACTTTCACAAAAACCACCTGTTCGGATCTCAACTTGTTCGAAATTAACACCAAAGCGAATTCGACCGTCACAAACTCCAACAAGAACGACAATACTTACGAGGGCAATCCGTTGTGTCTTCGGAGTGTTTCCCTTCGGGGTAAACTTTCGTAAAGTCCACTTGTTCAGATCCCCGTTTGAATGAAATTAACACCAGAGCGAAATCGAGCGAAACAAGCTCCAATGAGACCGACGACACATAGGAGTGCAACCCGGTGCATTTTTGAAGTATTTCGCTCCGGTGCATACTTTCACAAATTCCACCTGTTCGGATCTTGATATGTACGAAATTAACGTGAAATCGACTTCGACCGAAACAAGATCCAACAAGACCGGCAACACTTACGAGGGCAATCCTGTGTGTCTTCGGAGTGTTTCGGTTCGGGGCAAACTTTCATAAAGTCCTCGTGTTCGGATCCCGGTTTGAATGAGATTAACACCAGAGCCAAATCGAGCGAAACAAGCTTCAATGAGACCGACGACACATAGGAGTGCAACCCGGTGCATTTTTGGAGTGTTTCACTCCGGTGCAAACTTTCACAAAAACCACCTGTTCGGATCACAACTTGTTCGAAATTAACACCAAAGAGAATTCGACCGTAACAAACTCCAACAAGAAGACAACACCTAAGAGGGCAATCCGGTGCGTCTTCGGTGTGTTTCCCTTCGGGGCAAACTTTCATAAAGTCCACTTGTTCAGATCCCCGTTTGAATGAAAATAACACCAGAGTAAAATCGAGCGAAACAAGCTCCAATGAGACCGACGACACATAGGAGTGCAACCCAGTGCATTTTCGGAGTGTTTCGCTCCGGTGCAAACTTTCACAAAATCCACTTGTTCGGATCTTGATATGTACGAAATTAACAAGAAATCGAATTCGGCCGAAACAAGCTCCAACAAAACCGACAACACTTACGAGGAAAATCCGGTGTGTCTTCGGAGTGTTTCGCTTCGGGGCAAACTTTCATAAAGTCCTCTTGTTCGCATCCCAGTTTGAATGAAATTAACACCAGAGCCAAATCGAGCGAAACAAGCTCCAATGAGACCGGCGGCACATAGGAGTGCAACCAGGTGCATTTTCGGAGTGTTTCGCTCCAGTGCAAACTTTCACAAAAACCACCTGTTGAGATCTCAACATGTTCGAAATTAACACCAAAGCGAATTCGACCGTCACAAGCTCCACCAAGAACGATAACACTTACGTGGGCAATCCGGTGTGTCTTCGCAGTGTTTCGCTTCGGGGCAAACATTCACAATGTCCACTTGCTCGGATCCCGGTTTGAATGAAATTAACTCCAGACCGAAATCGAGCGAAACAAGCTCCAACGAGACCGGCGACACATAGGAGTGCAACCCGGAGAATTCTCGGAGTGTTTCGCTCTGGTGCAAACTTTCACAAAATCCACCTGTTCGGATCTTGATATGTACAAAGTAAACATCAAAGAGAATTCGACCGAAACATGCTCCAAGAAGACCGACAAAACTCACGAGGGCAATCTGCATGTCTTGGTGAGTGTTTCGCTTTGGGGCAAACTTCCATAAAATCCACATGTTCGATCCCGCTTGAATAAAATTAACACTGGCGAAATCGAGCGAAACAAGCTCCAATGAGACCGGCGACACACAGGAGTGCAACCCGGTGCATTTTCGGAGTGTTTCGCTCCGGTGAAAACTTTCACAAAAACCACCTTTCGGATCTCAACTTGTTCGAAATTAACACCAAAGCGAATTCGACCGTAACAAACTCCAACAAGAACGACAACACTTACGAGGGCAATCCGGTGTGTCTTCGGAGTGTTTCCCTTCGGGGCAAACTTTCATAAAGTCCCCTTGTTGAGATCCCGGTTTGAATCAAATTAACTCTAGAGAATAATCGAGCGAAACAAGCTCACCGGCGACACATAGGAGCGCAACCCGGTGCATTTTTGGAGTGTTTCTCTCCGGTGCAATCTTTCACAAAATCCACCTGTTCGGATCTTGATATGTACGAAATTAACGTGAAATCGACTTCAACCGAAACAAGCTCCAACAAGACCGGCAACACTTACGAGGGCAATCTTGTGTGTCTTCGAGTGTTTGCTTCAGGCAAACTTTCATAAAGTCCTCTTGTTCAGATCTCGGTTTGAATGAGATTAACACCAGAGCCAAATCGAGCGAAAAAAGCTTCAATGAGACCGGCGACACATAGGAGTGCAACCCGGTGCATTTTTGGAGCGTTTCGCTCCGGTGCAAACTTTCACAAAAACCACCTGTTCGGATCTCAACTTGTTCGAAATTAACACCAACGCGAATTCGACCGTCACAAACTCCAACAAGAACGACAATACTTACGAGGGCAATCCGTTGTGTCTTCGGAGTGTTTCCCTTCGGGGTAAACTTTCGTAAAGTCCACTTGTTCAGATCCCCGTTTGAATGAAATTAACACCAGAGCAAAATCGGGCGAAACAGGCTCCAATGAGACCGACGACAAATAGGAGTGCAACCCGGTGCATTTTCGAAGTGTTTCGCTCCGGTGCAAACTTTCACAAAATCCACTTGTTCAGATCTTGATATGTACGAAATTAACATGAAATCGAATTCGGCCGAAACAAGCTCCAACAAAACCGACAACACTTACGAGGAAAATCCGGTGTGTCTTCGGAGTGTTTCG
This sequence comes from Guadua angustifolia, assembly GCA_036346375.1. NCBI lineage: Eukaryota > Viridiplantae > Streptophyta > Magnoliopsida > Poales > Poaceae > Guadua > Guadua angustifolia. The sequence continues at coordinate 10,979,046 of CM070501.1, forward strand.
CTTCGGGTTAAACTTTCACAAAGTCCTCTTGTTCGCATACCAGTTTGATTGAAATTAACACCAGAGCCAAATCGAGCGAAACAAGCTCCAATTAGACCGGCGGCACATAGAAGTGCAACCAGGTGCATTTTCGGAGTGTTTCGCTCCAGTGCAAACTTTCACCAAAACCACCTGTTCGGATCTCAACATGTTCGAAATTAATACCAAAGCGAATTCGACCGTAACAAGCTCCACCAAGAACGATAACACTTACGTGGGCAATCCGGTGTGTGTTCGCGGTGTTTCGCTTCGGGGCAAACATTCACAATGTCCACTTGCTCGGATCCCGGTTTGAATGAAATTAACTCCAGAGCGAAATCGAGCGAAACAAGCTCCAACGAGACCGGCGACACATAGGAGTGCAACCCGGAGAATTCTCGGAGTGTTTCGCTCTGGTGCAAACTTTCACAAAATCCACCTGTTCGGATCTTGATATGTACAAAGTAAACATCAAAGCGAATTCGACGAAACATGCTCCAACAAGACTGACAAAACTCACGAGGGCAATCTGGTATGTCTTCGGTGTGTTTCGCTTTGGGGCAAACTTCCATAAAATCCACATGTTCGGATCCCGGTTTGAATGAAATTAACACCAGGGCGAAATCGAGCGAAACAAGCTCCAATGAGACCGGCGACACATAGGAGTGCAACCCGGTGCATTTTCGGAGTGTTTCGCTCCGGTGCAAACTTTCACAAAAACCACCTTTCGGATCTCAACTTGTTCGAAATTAACACCAAAGCGAATTCGACCGTAACAAACACCAACAAGAACGACAACACTTACGAGGGCAATCCGGTGTGTCTTCAGAGTGTTTCCCTTCGGGGCAAACTTTCATAAAGTCCCCTTGTTCAGATCCGGGTTTGAATCAAATTAACTCCAGAGCAAAATCGAGCGAAACAAGCTCCAATGAGACCGGCGACACATAGGAGCGCAACCCGGTGCATTTTTGGAGTGTTTCGCTCCGGTGCAAACTTTCACAAAATCACCTGTTCGGATCTTGATATGTACGAAATTAACGTGAAATCGACTTGAACCGAAACAAGCTCCAACATGACCGGCAACACTTACGAGGGCAACCTTGTGTGTCTTCGGAGTGTTTCGGTTCATGGCAAACTTTCATAAAGTCCTCTTGTTCAGATCTCGGTTTGAATGAGATTAACACCAGAGCCAAATCGAGCGAAAAAAGCTTCAATGAGACCGGCGACACATAGGAGTGCAACCCGGTGCATGTTTGGAGTGTTTCACTCCGGTGCAAACTTTCACAAAAACCACCTGTTCGGATCTCAACTTGTTCGAAATTAACACCAAAGCGAATTCGACCGTCACAAACTCCAACAAGAACGACAATACTTACGAGGGCAATCCATTGTGTCTTCGGAGTGTTTCCCTTCGGGGTAAACTTTCGTAAAGTCCACTTGTTCAGATCTCCGTTTGAATGAAATTAACACCAGAGCGAAATCGAGCGAAACAAGCTCCAATGAGACCGACGACACATAGGAGGGCAACCCGGTGCATTTTTGAAGTATTTCGCTCCGGTGCATACTTTCACAAAATCCACTTGTTCGGATCTTGATACGTACGAAATTAACGTGAAATCGACTTCGACAGAAACAAGATCCAACAAGACCGGCAACACTTACGTGGGCAATCCTGTGTGTCTTCGGAGTGTTTCGGTTCGGGGCAAACTTTCATAAAGTCCTCGTGTTCGGATCCCGGTTTGAATGAGATTAACACCAGAGCCAAATCGAGCGAAACAAGCTTCAATGAGACCGGCGACACATAGGAGTGCAACCCGGTGCATTTTTGGAGTGTTTCACTCCGGTGCAAACTTTCACAAAATCCACCTGCTCGGATCACAACTTGTTCGAAATTAACACCAAAGAGAATTCGACCGTAACAAACTACAACAAGAAGACAACACCTAAGAGGGCAATCCGGTGTGTCTTCGGAGTGTTTCCCTTTGGGGCAAACTTTCATAAAGTCCACTTGTTCAGATCCCCGTTTGAATGAAATTTACACCAGAGCAAAATCGAGCGAAACAAGCTCCAATGAGACCGACGACACATAGGAGTGCAACCCGGTGCATTTTCGGAGTGTTTCGCTCCGGTGCAAACTTTCACAAAATCCACTTGTTCGGATCTTGATATGTACGAAATTAACATGAATTCGAATTTGGCCGAAACAAGCTCCAACAAAACCGACAACACTTACGAGGAAAATCCGGTATGTCTTCTGAGTGTTTCGCTCGGGCAAACTTTCATAAAGTCCTCTTGTTCGATCCCTGCTTGAATGAAATTAACACCAGAGCCAAATCGAGCGAAACAAGCTCCAATGAGACCGGCGGCACATAGGAGTCCAACTAGGTGCATTTTCGGAGTGTTTCGCTCCAGTGCAAACTTTCACAAAAACCACCTGTTCGGATCTCAACATGTTCGAAATTAACACCAAAGCGAATTCGACCGTAACAAGCTCCACCAAGAACGATAACACTTACGAGGGCAATCCGGTGTGTCTTCGCAGTGTTTCGCTTCGGGGCAATCATTCACAATGTCCACTTGTTCAGATCCCGGTTTGAATGAAATTAACTCCATAGCGAAATCGAGCGAAACAAGCTCCAACGAGACCGGCGACACATAGGAGTGCAAACCGGAGAATTCTCAGAGTGTTTCGCTCTGGTGCAAACTTTCACAAAATCCACCTGTTCGGATATTGATATGTACAAAGTAAACATCAAAGCGAATTCGACCGAAACAAGCTCCAACAAGACTGACAAAACTCACGAGGGCAATCTGGTATGTCTTGAGTGTTTCGCCAGGCAAACTTCCATAAAATCCACATGTTCGGATCCCGCTTGAATGAAATTAACACCAGTATTAAATCGAGCTAAACAAGTTCCAATGAGACCGGCACCCATAGGAGTGCAACCCTGTGTATTTTCGGAGTGTTTCGCTCCGGTGCAAACTTTCACAAAAACCACCTGTTCGGATCTCAACTTGTTCGATACTAACACCTAAGCGAATTCGACCCTAACAAACTCCAACAAGAATGACAAGACTTACGAGGGCAATCCGGTGTTTCTTCGGAGTGTTTCCCTTCAGGGCAAACTTTCATAAAGTCCACTTGTTCAGATCCCGATTTTAATGAAATTAACACCAGAGCGAAATTGAGCGAAACAAGCTCCAATGCGACCGGCGACACATAGGAGCGCAACCCGGTGCATTTTTGGAGTGTTTCGCTCTGGTGCAAACTTTCACAAAATCCACCTGTTCGGATCTAGATATGTACAAAATTAACATGAAATCGAATTCGACCGAAACAAGCTCCAACAAAATTGGCAACACTTACGAGGCCAATCCTGTGTGTCTTCGGAGTGTTTCGCTCCGGGGCAAACTTTCAAAAAGTCCACTTGTTCGGATCCCAGTTTGAATGAAATTAACACCAGAGTGAAATCGATCGAAACAAGCTCCAACGAGACCGACGACTTATAGGAGTGCAACCCGGTGAATTTTCGGAGTGTTTCGCCCCGGTGCAAACTTTCACGAAATCCACCAGTTCGGATCTTGATATGTACGAAATTAACATCAACGCGAATTTGATCGAAACAAGCTCCAACATGACTGACAACACTTACGAGGGAGATCTGGTCCGTCTTCGGAGTGTTTCGTTTCGTGGCAAACTTTCACAAAGTCCACTTGTTCGAAACCTGGTTTGAATGAAATTAACTCCAGAGCGAAATCGAGCGAAACAAGCTCCAATGAGACCGGCGACACATAGGAGTGCAACCCGTTGCATTTTCGGAGTGTTTCGCTCCGGTGCAAATTTTCACAAAATCCACCTGTTGGGATTTCGATAGGTACGAAATTTACATCCAAGCGAATTCGACCGAAAAAGCTCCAACAAAACTGACAACACTTACTAGGGCAATTCGGTGTGTCTTCGGAGTGTTTCGATTCGGGGCAAACTTCCATAAAGTCCAGTAGTTCAGATCCCGGTTTGAATGAAATTAACTCCAGAGCGAAATCGAGACCGGCAACACATAGGAGTGCAACCTGGTGCATTTCCGGAGTGCTTCACTCCGGGGCAAACTTTCACAAAATCCACCAGCTCGGATCTTGATTTGTACGAAATTAACATCAAAGCGAATTCGACTGAACAAGCTCCCACAAGATTGACAACACTTACGAGGGCAATCTGGTGTGTCTTCGGAGTGTTTCGCTTTGGGGCAAAGTTTCGCAACGTCCCCTTGTTCAGATCCCGGTTTGAATGAAATTTACACCAGAGAGAAATCGAGTTAAACAAGCTCCAATGAGACCGGCAACACATAGGAGTGCAACCCGGTGCGTTTTCGGAGTGTTTCGCTTAGGTGCAAACTTTCACAAAATCCACCAGTTCGGATCTTGATTTGTACGAAATTAACTTCAAACCAAATTCAACCGAAACAAGCTCCAACAAAGTCTGACAACACTTACAAGGCGATCCAGTGTGTCTTCGCAGTGTTTCGCTTTGGCGCAAACTTTCACAACGTCCACTTGTTCGTATCCCAGTTTGAATGAAATTAACTCCAGAGCGAAATCGAGCGAAACAAGCTCCAATGAGACCGGCGACACATAGGAGTGCAACCCGGTGCATTCTCTGAGTGTGTCGCTCCGGTGCAAACTATCACAAAATCCACCTATTCGGATCTTGATATGTACGAAATTAAGAACAAAATGAAATCGACCGAAACAAGCACAAACACGACTAACAACACTTACGAGGGCAATCTGGTCCGTCTTCGAAGTGTTTCGTTTCGGGGCAAACTTTCACAAAGTCCACTTGTTCGGATCCCAGTTTGAATGAAATTAACTCTAGAGCGAAATCGGGCGAAACAAGCTCCAATGAGACCGTCGACACATAGGAGTGCGACCCGGTGCATTTTCGGTGTGTTTCGCTCCGGTGCAAACTTTCATAGAATCCACCTGTTAGGATCTTGATTTGTACGAAATTAACATCAAAGCGAATTCGACCGAACAAGCTCCAACAACACTGACAACACTTACGAGGGCAATCCGGTGTGTCTTCGAGGTGTTTCGCTTCGGGGCAAACTTTCGTACAATCCACTTGTTCGGATTCTGGTTTTAATGAAATTAGCACCAGAGCGAAATCGAGCGAAACAAGCTCCAATGAGACCAGCGACACATAGGAGTGCAACCCAGTGCATTTTCGGAGTGTGTCGCTCTGTTGCAAACTTTCACAAAATCCATCAGTTCGGATCTTTGTTTGTACGAAATTAACATCAATGCGAATTCGACCGAAACAAGCTACAACAAGATTTACAACACTTACGAGGGCATTCTGCTGTGTCTTCGGAGTGTTTCGCTTCGTGGCAAAGTTTCACAAAGTCCACTTGTTCGATCCCGATTTGAATGAAATTAACACTAGAGCTAAATCGAAATAAAAAAAGCTCCAATGAGACCCATGACACATAGGAGTGCTTCCCGGTGCATTTTTAGAGTGTTTCGCTCCGTGCAAACTTTCACAAATCCAATTGCTCAAGATCTTGGTATGTACGAAATTAACATCAAAGTGAATTCGGCCGAAACAAGCTACAACAAGATTTACAACACTTACGAGGGCATTCTGGTGTGTCTTCGGAGTGTTTCGCTTCGTGGCAAAGTTTCACAAAGTCCACTTGTTCGGATCCCGTTTTGAATGAAATTAACACCAGAGCGAAATCGAGCGAAACAGGCTCCAATGAGACCGGCGACACATAGCAGTGCAACCTGGTGCATTTTCGGAGTGTTTCGCTCCGGTGCAAACTTTCACAAAATCCACCAGTTCGGATCTTGATATGTACAAAATTAACATCAAAGCGAATTTGATCGAAACGAGCTCCAACATGACTGACAACACTTACGAGGGCGATCTGGTCCGTCTTCGGAGTGTTTCGTTTCGAGGCAAACTTTCACAAAGTCCACTTGTTCGGAACCTGGTTCGAATGAAAATAACTCCAGAGCGAAATCAAGCGAAACATGCTCCAATGAGACCGGCGACACATAGGAGTGCAACTCGGTGCATTTTCGGAGTGTTTCGCTCCGGTGCAAATTTTCACAAAATCCACCTGTTGGGATCTTGATATGTACGAAATTTACATCCAAGCGAATTCGACCGAAACAAGCTCCAACAAAACTGACAACACTTACGAGGGCAATCTGGTGTGTCTTCGGAGTGTTTCGATTCGGGGCAAACTTCAAAAAAGTCCAGTAGTTCGGATCCCGGTTTGAATGAAATTAACTCCAGAGCGAAATCGAGACCGGCAACACATAGGAGTGCAACCCGGTGCATTTCCGGAGTGCTTCACTCCGGTGCAAACTTTCACAAAATCCACCAGCTCGGATCTTGATTTGTACGAAATTAACATCAATGCGACTTCGACCGAAACAAGCTCCAACAAGATTGACAACACTTACGATGCAATCTGGTGTGTCTTCGGAGTGTTTTGCTTTGGGGCAAAGTTTCACAAAGTCCACTTGTTCAGATCCCGGTTTGAATGAAATTAACACCAGGGCGAAATCGAGTGAAACAAGCTCCATTGAGACCGGCGACACATAGCAGTGCAATCCGGTGCATTTTCGGAGTGTTTCGCTCCGGTGCAAACTTTCACAAAATCCTCCAGTTCGGATCTTGATTTGTACAAAATTAACATCAAACCGAATTCAACCGAAACAAGCTCCAATAAGACTGACAACACTTACGAGGGCAATCCGGTGTGTCTTCGGAGTGTTTCGATTCGGGGCAAACTTCCAAAAAGTACACTTGTTCAAATATCGGTTTGAACGAAATTAAC
>CM070501.1:10986011-11047822 GCA_036346375.1 Guadua angustifolia
TTTAGGACTCTAGATAGGGAGCAAATTGAAGGAAGATCTCACCGAGCAACCTTGAGCTCTGATACCACTTGATGGGGCGGGTGTTCCCGATCTTTCGGTGAGATGATGATCGTCGATTTGGGGTGTTGATAGCACCGATCTAGGGCTTCCTACCGCGGTTGGGAGCTTCACAATCGCAATGCCAATCCACACGGATACAAGATCCAAGCGATCAATTGTTCTGCAAAATCGAGAACCATAAGAACAAAGCATGAAGCAATCTGAATAGATAATATTGAAATCAAGCGAAACAAGTTGAGAGTTCTTTTCTCGGCTCGGCGGTCTAGTCAACCAGCGCAAAAAGCGAGGAGGGGCTGCAGGGGTCTACCAAACACAACAAAACCTAAATGACCACGTCTGACGGCTGGGGCATTATATAGGGTGGAGACCAGACTTGGGACACCCAAATTAGGGTGAGCCACCACCCTAAGGTCAGCCACCATGCAACCCTAAACCATACACCTACGTGTCGCCGGTCTCATTGGAGCTTGTTTTTTCGATTTCGCTCTGGTGTTAACTTCATTCAATCCGGGATCGAACAAGTGGACATTATGAAAGTTTGCCTCGGCAAAACACTCCGAAGACACACGGATTGCCCTCGTAAGTGTTGTTAGTCTTGTTGGAGCTTGTTTGGTCGAATTACGCATTGATGTTAATTTCATACATATCAAGATCCGAATAGGTGGATTTTGTGAAAGTTTGCACCGGAGCGAAACACTCGAAAATGCACCGGGTTGCACTCCTACGTGTCGCCGGTCTCATTGGAGCTTGTTTCGCTCGATTTCGCTCTGGTGTTAACTTCATTCAAACCGGGATCCGAACAAGTGGACATTATGAAAGTTTGCCCCGAAGCGAAACACTCTGAAGACACACCGGATTGCCCTCGTAAGTGTTGTTAGTCTTGTTGGAGCTTGTTTTCCGTCGAATTCGCATTGATGTTAATTTCATACATATCAAGATCCGAATAGGTGGATTTTGTGAAAGCTTGCACCGGAGCGAAACACTCCGAAAATGCACCGGGTTGCACTCCTACGTGTCGCCGGTCTCATTGGAGCTTGTTTCGCTCGATTTCGCTCTGGTGTTAACTTCATTCAAACCGGGATCCGAACAAGTGGACTTTATGAAAGTTTGCCCCGAAGCGAAACACTCCGAAGACACACGGATTGCCCTCGTAAGTGTTGTTAGTCTTGTTGGAGCTTGTTTGATCGAATTCGCATTGATGTTAATTTCATACATATCAAGATCCAAATAGGTGGATTTTGTGAAAGCTTGCTCGGAGCGAAACACTCCGAAAATGCGGGTTGCACTCCTCTACGTGTCGCCGGTCTCATTGGAGCTTGTTTTCTCGATTTCGCTCTAGTGTTAACTTCATTCAAACCGGGATCCGAACAAGTGGACTTTATAAAAGTTTGCCCCGAAGCGAAACACTCCGAAGACGCACCGGATTGCCCTCGTAAGTGTTGTTAGTCTTGTTGGAGCTTGTTTCGATCGAATTCGCATTGGTGTTAATTTCATACATATCAAGATCTGAATAGGTGGATTTTATGAAAGCTTGCACAGGAGCGAAACACTCCGGAAATGCAACGGGTTGCACTCCTACGTGTCGCCGGTCTCGTTGGAGCTTGTTTCGCTCGATTTCGCTCTGGTGTTAATTTCATTCAAACCGGGATCCGAACAAGTGGACTTTATGAAAGTTTGCTGGTGGCGAAACACTCAAACACTGCGGATTGCCCTCGTAAGTGTTGTTAGTCTTGTTGGAGCTTGTTTGGCGAATTCGCATTGATGTTAATTTCATACATATCAAGATCCGAATAGGTGGATTTTGTGAAAGCTTGCAGGGAGAAACACTCCGAAAATGCACCGGTTGCACTCCTCGTGTCGTTGGTCTCATTGGAGCTTGTTTCGCTCGATTTAAGCTCTGGTGTTAATTTCATTCAAACCGGGATCGAACAAGTGGACATTATGAAAGTTTGCCCGGCGAAACACTCAAGACACACCGGATTGCCCTCGTAAGTGTTGTTAGTCTTGTTGGAGCTTGTTTCGGTCGAATTCGCTTTGATGTTAATTTCATACATATCAAGATCCGAATAGGTGGATTTTGTGAAAGTTTGCACCGGAGCGAAACACTCCGAAAATGCACCGGGTTGCACTCCTACGTGTCGCCGGTCTCATTGGAGCTTGTTTCGCTCGATTTCGCTCTAGTGTTAACTTCATTCAAACCGGGATCCGAACAAGTGGACTTTATGAAAGTTTGCCCCGAAGCGAAACACTCCGAAGACACAACGGATTGCCCTCGTAAGTGTTGTTAGTCTTGTTGGAGCTTGTTTTCGGTCGAATTCGCATTGATGTTAATTTCATACATATCAAGATCCGAATAGGTGGATTTTGTGAAAGCTTGCACCGGAGCGAAACACTCTGAAAATGCACCGGGTTGCACTCCTCGTGTCGTCGGTCTCATTGGAGCTTTTTCGCTCGATTTCGCTCTGGTGTTAACTTCATTCAAACCGGGATCGAACAAGTGGACATTATGAAAGTTTGCCCGGACGAAACACTACGAATTGAAGACACACGGATTGCCCTCGTAAGTGTTGTTAGTCTTGTTGGAGCTTGTTTTGATTCAATTCGCATTGATGTTAATTTCATACATATCAAGATCGAATAGGTGGATTTTGTGAAAGCTTGCTCGGAGTGAAACACTCCAAAATGCACGGGTTGCACTCCTCGTGTCGCTGGTCTCATTGGAGCTTGTTTCGCTCGATTTCGCTCTGTGTTAATTTCATTCAAACCGGGATCCGAACAAGTGGACATTATGAAAGTTTGCCCCGAAGCGAAACACTCCGAAGACACACGGGATTGCCCTCGTAAGTGTTGTTAGTCTTGTTAGAGCTTGTTTCGGTCGAATTCACTTTGATGTTAATTTCATACATATCAAGATCCGAATAGGTGGATTTTGTGAAAGTTTGCACCAGAGCGAAACACTCCGAAAATGCACCGGGTTGCACTCCTACGTGTCGCCGGTCTCATTGGAGCTTGTTTCGATCGATTTCGCTCTAGTGTTAACTTCATTCAAACCGGGATCCGAACAAGTGGACATTATGAAAGTTTGCCTCGAAGCGAAACACTCCGAAGACACACCGGATTGCCCTCGTAAGTGTTGTTAGTCTTGTTGGAGATTGTTTCATCGAATTCTCATTGATGTTAATTTCATACATATCAAGATCCGAATAGGTGGATTTTGTGAAAGTTTGCACCGGAGCGAAACACTCGAAAATGCACCGGGTTGCACTCCTACGTGTCGCCGGTCTCATTGGAGCTTGTTTCGCTCGATTTCACTCTGGTGTTAACTTCATTCAAACCGGGATCCGAACAAGTGGACATTATGAAAGTTTGCCCCGAAGCGAAACACTCCGAAGACACACCGGATTGCCCTCGTAAGTGTTGTTAGTCTTGTTGGAGCTTGTTTTGGTCGAATTCGCATTGATGTTAATTTCATACATATCAAGATCCGAATAGGTGGATTTTGTGAAAGCTTGCACCGGAGCGAAACACTCCGAAAATGCACCGGGTTGCACTCCTACGTGTCGCCGGTCTCATTGGAGCTTGTTTCGCTTTCGATTTCGCTCTAGTGTTAACTTCATTCAAACCGGGATCGAACAAGTGGACTTTATGAAAGTTTGCCCGAAGCGAAACACTCGAAGACACACGGATTGCCCTCGTAAGTGTTGTTAGTCTTGTTGGAGCTTGTTTGGTCGAATTCGCATTGATGTTAATTTCATACATATCAAGATCCGAATAGGTGGATTTTGTGAAAGCTTGCACCGGGTGAAACACTCCAAAATGCACGGGTTGCACTCCTCGTGTCGTTGGTCTCATTGGAGCTTGTTTACGCTCGATTTACGCTCTGGTGTTAATTTCATTCAAACCGGGATCCGAACAAGTGGACATTATGAAAGTTTGCCCCGAAGCGAAACACTCCGAAGACACACCGGATTGCCCTCGTAAGTGTTGTTAGTCTTGTTGGAGCTTGTTTCGGTCGAATTCACTTTGATGTTAATTTCATACATATCAAGATCCGAATAGGTGGATTTTGTGAAAGTTTGCGGGTGAAACACTCGAAAATGCACCGGTTGCACTCCCTCGTGTCTTATGGGTCTCATTGGAGCTTGTTTACATGTCGCTGTCTCGCTCTTGCTTTTTCGCTCTAGTGTTAACTTCATTCAAACCGGGATCCGAACAAGTGGACTTTATGAAAGTTTGCCTCGAAGCGAAACACTCCGAAGACACAACGGATTGCCCTCGTAAGTGTTGTTAGTCTTGTTGGGGCTTGTTTTTAGTCGAATTCGCATTGATGTTAATTTCATACATATCAAGATCTGAATAGGTGGATTTTGAAAGCTTGCGGCGAAACACTCGAAAATGCACGGGTTGCACTCCTCGTTCGCCGGTCTCATTGGAGCTTTTTTCGCTCGATTTCGCTTTGGTGTTAATTTCATTCAAGCGGGATCGAACAAGTGGACTTTATGAAAGTTTGCCCGGCGAAACACTCACGAAGACACAGCGGATTGCCCTCGTAAGTGTTCTTAGTCTTGTTGGAGATTGTTTTGATCGAATTTGCATTGATGTTAATTTCATACATATCAAGATCGAAAAGGTGGATTTTGTGAAAGCGCTCGGAGTGAAATACTCCAAAATGCACGGGTTGCACTCCTCGTGTCATTTGGTCTCATTGGAGCTTGTTTAAGCTCGATTTAAGCTCTGGTGTTAATTTCATTCAAACCGGATCGAACAAGTGGACATTATGAAAGCTTGCCCCGAAGCGAAACACTCCGAAGACACACCGGATTGCCCTCGTAAGTGTTGTTAGTCTTGTTGGAGCTTGTTTCAGTCGAATTCACTTTGATGTTAATTTCATACATATCAAGATCCGAATAGGTGGATTTTGTGAAAGTTTGCGCCGGAGCGAAACACTCCGAAAATGCACCGGGTTGCACTCCTACGTGTCGCCGGTCTCATTGGAGCTTGTTTCGATCGATTTCGCTCTGGTGTTAACTTCATTCAAACCGGGACATTATGAAAGTTTGCCTCGAAGCGAAACACTCCGAAGACACACCGGATTGCCCTCGTAAGTGTTGTTAGTCTTGTTGGAGATTGTTTCGATCGAATTCGCATTGATGTTAATTTCATACATATCAACGTCCGAATAGGTGGGTTTTGTGAAAGTTTCACGGGCGAAACACTCGAAAATGCACGGGTTGCACTCCTACGTGTCGCCGGTCTCGTTGGAGCTTGTTTCGCTCGATTTCACTCTGGTGTTAACTTCATTCAAACCGTCCGAAGAAGTGGATGTTATGAAAGTTTGCCCGGCGAAACACTCAAGACACACAGGATTGCCCTCGTAAGTGTTGTTAGTCTTGTTGGAGCTTGTTTTGGTCGAATTCGCATTGATGTTAATTTCATACATATCAAGATCCGAATAGGTGGATTTTGTGAAAGTTTGCACGGATCGAAACACTCGAAAATGCACGGGTTGCACTCCTCGTGTCGCCGGTCTCATTGGAGCTTGTTTCGCTCGATTTAGCTCTAGTGTTAACTTCATTCAAACGGGATCCGAACAAGTGGACTTTATGAAAGTTTGCCCGAAGCGAAAAACTCAGAAGACACACGGATTGACCTCGTAAGTGTTGTTAGTCTTGTTGGAGCTTGTTTGGTCGAATTCGCATTGATGTTAATTTCATACATATCAAGATCCAAATAGGTGGATTTTTGAAAGTTTGCACCGGAGCGAAACACTCGAAAATGCACGGGTTGCACTCCTCGTGTCGCCGGTCTCATTGGAGCTTGTTTCGCTCGATTTCGCTCTAGTGTTAACTTCATTCAAACCGGGATCCGAACAAGTGGACTTTATGAAAGTTTGCCTTGAAGCGAAACACTCCGAAGACACAACGGATTGCCCTCGTAAGTGTTGTTAGTCTTGTTGGAGCTTGTTTTCAGTCGAATTCGCATTGATGTTAATTTCATACATATCAAGATCTGAATAGTTGGATTTTGTGAAAGCTTGCACCGGAGCGAAACACTCCGAAAATGCACCGGGTTGCACTCCTACGTGTCGCCGGTCTCATTGGAGCTTTTTTCGCTCGATTTCGCTTTGGTGTTAATTTCATTCAAGCCGGGATCAGAACAAGTGGACTTTATGAAAGTTTGCCCGGCGAAACACTCGAAGACACAGCGGATTGCCCTCGTAAGTGTTGTTAGTCTTGTTGGAGATTGTTTGGTCGAATTCACATTGATGTTAATTTCATACATATCAAGATCCGAATAGGTGGATTTTGTGAAAGCTTGCATGCGGGTGAAATACTCGAAAATGCACGGGTTGCACTCCTCGTGTCATTGGTCTCATTGGAGCTTGTTTTCGCTCGATTTCGCTCTGGTGTTAATTTCATTCAAACCGGGATCGAACAAGTGGACATTATGAAAGTTTGCCCGAAGCGAAACACTCGAAGACACACGGATTGCCCTCGTAAGTGTTGTTAGTCTTGTTGGAGCTTGTTTGGTCGAATTCACTTTGATGTTAATTTCATACATATCAAGATCCGAATAGGTGGATTTTGTGAAAGTTTGATGCGGAGCGAAACAATTCGAAAATGCACCGGGTTGCACTCCTACGTGTCGCCGGTCTCATTGGAGCTTGTTTCGCTCGATTTGCTCTAGTGTTAATTTCATTCAAACCGGGATCCGAACAAGTGGACTTTTTGAAAGTTTGCCTCGGCGAAACACTCAAGACACAGCGGATTGCCCTCGTAAGTGTTGTTAGTCTTGTTGGGGCTTGTTTTGATCGAATTCGCATTGATGTTAATTTCATACATATCAAGATTTGAATAGGTGGATTTTGTGAAAGTTTGCACCGGGCGAAACACTCGAAAATGCACCGGTTGCACTCCTACGTTTCGCCGGTCTCATTGGAGCTTTTTTCGCTCGAGTTCGCTTTGGTGTTAATTTCATTCAAACCGGGATCAGAACAAGTGGACTTTATGAAAGTTTGCCCCGAAGCGAAACACTACGAAGACACAACGGATTGCCCTCGTAAGTGTTCTTAGTCTTGTTGGAGATTGTTTCGGTCGAATTTGCATTGATGTTAATTTCATACATATCAAGATCCGAAAAGCTGGATTTTGTGAAAGCACGCTCCGGAGTGAAATACTCCAAAAATGCACCGGGTTGCACTCCTACGTGTCGCTGGTCTCATTGGAGCTTGTTTCGCTCGATTTCGCTCTGGTGTTAATTTCATTCAAACCTGGATCCGAACAAGTGGACATTATGAAAGCTTGCCCCGAAGCGAAACACTCCGAAGACACACCGGATTGCCCTCGTAAGTGTTGTTAGTCCTGTTGCAGCTTGTTTCAGTCGAATTCACTTTGATGTTAATTTCATACATATCAAGATCCGAATAGGTAGATTTTGTGAAAGTTTGCGCCGGAGCGAAACACTCCGAAAATGCACCGGGTTGCACTCCTACGTGTCGCCGGTCTCATTGGAGCTTGTTTCAATCGATTTCGCTCTGGTGTTAACTTCATTCAAACCGGGATCCGAACATGTGGACATTATGAAAGTTTGCCTCGAAGCGAAACACTCCGAAGACACACCGGATTGCCCTCGTAAGTGTTGTTAGTCTTGTTGGAGATTGTTTCGATCGAATTCGCATTGATGTTAATTTCATACATATCAACGTCCGAATAGGTGGGTTGTGTGAAAGTTTCCACCGGAGCGAAACACTCCGAAAATGCACCGGGTTGCACTCCTACGTGTCGCCGGTCTCGTTGGAGCTTGTTTCGCTCGATTTCACTCTGGTGTTAACTTCATTCAAACCGTCCGAAGAAGTGGATGTTATGAAAGTTTGCATCGAAGCGAAACACTCCGAAGACACACCGGGTTGCCCTCGTAAGTGTTGTTAGTCTTGTTGGAGCTAGTTTTCCGTCGAATTCGCATTGATGTTAATTTCATACATATCAAGATCCGAATAGGTGGATTTTGTGAAAGCTTGCACCGGAGCGAAACACTCCGAAAATGCACCGGGTTGCACTCCTACGTGTCGCCGGTCTGATTGGAGTTTGTTTCGCTCGATTTCGCTCTAGTGTTAACTTCATTCAAACCGGGATCCGAACAAGTGGACTTTATGAAAGTTTGCCCCGAAGCGAAACACTCCGAAGACACACCGGATTGCCCTCGTAAGTGTTGTTAGTCTTGTTGGAGATTGTTTCGGTCGAATTCGCATTGATGTTAATTTCATACATATCAAGATCCAAATAGGTGGATTTTCTGAAAGTTTGCTCCGGATCGAAACACTCCGAAAATGCACCGGGTTGCACTCCTACGTGTCGCCGGTCTCATTGGAGCTTGTTTCGCTCTATTTCGCTCTAGTGTTAACTTCATTCAAACCGGGATCCGAACAAGTGGACTTTATGAAAGTTTGCCTCGAAGCAAAACACTCCGAAGACACAACGGATTGCCCTCGTAAGTGTTGTTAGTCTTGTTGGGGCTTGTTTTCAGTCGAATTCGCATTGATGTTAATTTCATACATATCAAGATCTGAATAGGTGGATTTTGTGAAAGCTTGCACCGGAGCGAAACACTCCGAAAATGCACCGGGTTGCACTCCTACGTGTCGCCGGTCTCATTGGAGCTTTTTTCGCTCGTGTTCGCTTTGGTGTTAATTTCATTCAAACCGGGATCGAACAAGTGGACTTTATGAAAGTTTGCCCGAAGCGAAACACTCACGAAGACACAGCGGATTGCCCTCGTAAGTGTTCTTAGTCTTGTTGGAGATTGTTTGATCGAATTAGATTGATGTTAATTTCATACATATCAAGATCCGAAAAGTGGATTTTGTGAAAGCTTCATGGGGTGAAATCTTGCAAAAATGCACGGGTTGCACTCCTCGTGTCGCTGGTCTCATTGGAGCTTGTTTCGCTCGATTTCGCTCTGGTGTTAATTTCATTCAAACGGGATCGAACAAGTGGACATTATGAAAGCTTGCCCGGCGAAACACTCCGAAGACACACCGGATTGCCCTCGTAAGTGTTGTTAGTCCTGTTGCAGCTTGTTTCAGTCGAATTCACTTTGATGTTAATTTCATACATATCAAGATCTGAATAGGTGGATTTTATGAAAGCTTGCACCGGAGCGAAACACTCCGAAAATGCACCGGGTTGCACTCCTACGTGTCGCCGGTCTCATTGGAGCTTTTTTCGCTCGAGTTCACTTTGGTGTTAATTTCATTCAAACCGGGATCAGAACAAGTGGACTTTATGAAAGTTTGCCCCGAAGCGAATCACTACGAAGACACAACGGATTGCCCTCGTAAGTGTTCT
The DNA here is from genome assembly GCA_036346375.1 of Guadua angustifolia. Taxonomy (NCBI): domain Eukaryota; kingdom Viridiplantae; phylum Streptophyta; class Magnoliopsida; order Poales; family Poaceae; genus Guadua; species Guadua angustifolia. The sequence goes on from CM070501.1 coordinate 10,995,416, forward strand.
TAGTCTTGTTGGAGATTGTTTTGGTCGAATTCGCATTGATGTTAATTTCATACATATCAAGATCCGAAAAGCTGGATTTTGTGAAAGCTCGCATCGGAGTGAAATACTCCAAAAATGCACCGGGTTGCACTCCTACGTGTCGCCGGTCTCATTGGAGCTTGTTTCGCTCGATTTCGCTCTGGTGTTAATTTCATTCAAACCGGGATCCGAACAAGTGGACATTATGAAAGTTTGCCCGGCGAAACACTCGAAGACACACGGATTGCCCTCGTAAGTGTTGTTAGTCTTGTTGGAGCTTGTTTGATCGAATTCACTTTGATGTTAATTTCATACATATCAAGATCCGAATAGGTGGATTTTGTGAAAGCTTGCAGCCGGTCCAAGCGAAACACTCGAAAAATGCACCGGTTGCACTCCTCGTGTCGTCGCGGTCTGATTGGAGTTTGTTTCGCTCGATTTCGCTCTAGTGTTAACTTCATTCAAACCGGGATCCGAACAAGTGGACTTTATGAAAGTTTGCCCCGAAGCGAACCACTCCGAGGACACACCGGATTGCCCTCGCAAGTGTTGTTAGTCTTGTTGGAGATTGTTTCGGTCGAATTCGCATTGATGTTAATTTCGTACATATCAAGATCCAAATAGGTGGATTTTCTGAAAGTTTGCTCCGGATCGAAACACTCCGAAAATGCACCGGGTTGCACTCCTACGTGTCGCCGGTCTCATTGGAGCTTGTTTCGCTCTATTTCGCTCTAGTGTTAACTTCATTCAAACGGGATCGAACAAGTGGACTTTATGAAAGTTTGCCTCGAAGCAAAACACTCAGAAGACACTGCGGATTGCCCTCGTAAGTGTTGTTAGTCTTGTTGGGGCTGTTTTTCGGTCGGTCGCATTGATGTTAATTTCATACATATCAAGATCTGAATAGGTGGATTTTGTGAAAGCTTGCACCGGAGCGAAACACTCCGAAAATGCACCGGGTTGCACTCCTACGTGTCGCCGGTCTCATTGGAGCTTTTTTCGCTCGAGTTCGCTTTGGTGTTAATTTCATTCAAACCGGGATCAGAACAAGTGGACTTTATGAAAGTTTGCCCCGAAGCGAAACACTACGAAGACACAACGGATTGCCCTCGTAAGTGTTCTTAGTCTTGTTGGAGATTGTTTCGGTCGAATTCGCATTGATGTTAATTTCATACATATCAAGATCCGAAAAGCTGGATTTTGTGGCTTCGCTGGGAGGCGAAATCGCAAAAATGCACCGGGTTGCACTCCTACGTGTCGCTGGTCTCATTGGAGCTTGTTTCGCTCGATTTCACTCTGGTGTTAATTTCATTCAAACCGGGATCCGAACAAGTGGACATTATGAAAGCTTGCTGGCGAAACACTCAAGACACACCGGATTGCCCTCGTAAGTGTTGTTAGTCCTGTTGCAACTTGTTTCAGTCGAATTCACTTTGATTTTAATTTCATACATATCAAGATCCGAATAGGTAGATTTTGTGAAAGTTTGAGCCGGGGCGAAACACTCCGAAAATGCACCGGGTTGCACTCCTACGTGTCGCCGGTCTCATTGGAGCTTGTTTCTATCGATTTCGCTCTGGTGTTAACTTCATTCAAACCGGGATCCGAACAAGTGGACATTATGAAAGTTTGCCTCGAAGCGAAACACTCCGAAGACACACTGGATTGCCCTCGTAAGTGTTGTTAGTCTTGTTGGAGATTGTTTCGATCGAATTCGTATTGATGTTAATTTCATACATATCAACGTCCGAATAGGTGGATTGTGTGAAAGTTTCCACCGGAGCGAAACACTCCGAAAATGCACCGGGTTGCACTCCTACGTGTCGCCGGTCTCGTTGGAGCTTGTTTCGCTCGATTTCACTCTGGTGTTAACTTCATTCAAACCGTCCGAACAAGTGGATGTTATGAAAGTTTGCCCCGAAACGAAACACTCCGAAGACACACCGGGTTGCCCTCGTAAGTGTTGTTAGTCTTGTTAGAGTGATGCGCACGGGGGTCGGCCCGATCTTCTGATGAGAACGATACGTCGGTTTGATGGTGCACGAAGTAGATGGAACGGCTACTAACCACGAGATCAGCAACCAAGCAATCGCAACATCACCACACGAGGCGATCAACCGAATCAATGACCCGATCGATCCTTGTACCTGCTGCAACCGAGAACATGCAAGAACAAGGTGAGAGCAATTCCAATCCAATAATCTCAAAGATACAAATGTGAGGTTCTGTTTCTCGTCACGGGTGGTCTAGTCGACACTGCAGCGTAACACGAGGAGGGGCGCACAAAGGGTCTACCAAACACAACAAAACCTAAGCATAAAAAACGGCAATGCGGCCACATATATAGCGGCGGCCAAGAGGTGTAGGGCAGCCAAAACAGCGGTGGCCACCAAAACCCTAAGATACATGGGCCATAGGCCCAAAAGTGGGGTGATGCAGCCCCTGAATTTCTGGCCCGTGACATTGTTCTGCATTTTCCTGTCGTTCTGGAATGAATTTGGAAGCGGAGCTGGATCCATTGGAAAGCTTATCTCCTAAACTTTCAAACGGGTGGTCGCACGCTGAAAACGGAGTCCGGGAGCCCATGTTATGACCGTTTGAAGTTGGCATGCTGCTGGATGGCCGAACCGGGCTTTTTGGCATCTTGGGCTTCCATATGGGCCTTCCTTGACGCGTGGGCTGTTCTCGGGGTGTGTGCTTGAGGCCCTTGTCTGTTGATGTGGGCTTGAATAGCTGAGCTTTTGGATTAAGGCCTCTCGGCGACGATGTTGCTGCAGCGTCGATCATTTGTGATGAAGATGGAGCAGCGTCGGTAGTCATTGGAGAAGCCGGAGAGGAAGGAGGGGCAGCGGTCACGCTGGTCATATCCATGTTGGTGATGTCCTCATCATCCTCCTCTTCTTGAATTGGAGTCGTCCTCGACTCCTTCTCATGATCTGCAAAAGGTTAGTAGCAGCAGGAGGCAAGAAGCAGATGTACGCAAAGCAATATCATATGAGGAAACAATCTTATTTAAAAGAATTACTTTCTTGAACGTTGGTTTAGATTGTTGTACACAACTAACAAGTTTGTCATCCTCATGTTCTTTACCATTAGTTCTTTTTGCATTAATTTTGGCTAGCTCAGCAGGAGTCATTGGATTCAAAACCATTTTCTTTCCATTAAACTTGAAAGTATATTGATTGGTTCTACCATAGTGAATAGCATCAACATCATATAACCAAGGTCTACCTAATAAAAGTGAACATGATTCCATAGGTATGACATCACAACAAACATGATCATGTTATGAACCAATGGAGACAGGAACTTGCACATTTTGTGTTACCTGAACCTTACCAATTGAGTTGAACCATTCCATTGAGTAAGGTTCTTTGAAGTGGAGTCGTGGTCAAGCCAAGTTTCTCGACCATGTGTAGACTTGCGAGGTTGCTACAGTTTCCTCCATCAATGATGGCGTGTACAGCAGCGTTCTTGCACAACAAACTTAGTTTGGAATAAGTTGTTGCGTTGAGTTTCATTGGCATGCTCCTTTGGTGCACTAAGTAGGCGATGAGACATGAGGCTCATGTAGTTGTCGTCATTGCAGCACTCAGTGCACACCATCTTGATCATTCTTGCCTCTGGGGTTAGTCGCGGGAATAGCAAGCACATTCTTATCGTTACATATTGAAATACACTTACTATCCTTCTTCTTAGATTGTGTAGGCTTGACTTCTTCCTTCAATAGTTCCTTCTCATTCTTGGTGAAGGATAGTCCCATGCTCGACCTTTTCATTTTTAATTCTCCATTTCGCCATTTCTCCATGAACTCACTATGTTTTTTTTCTTTCAATTTCTTCTCTTTTCTCAAACTCATGATTAAGTTTTCGCATATATTTCTTTGTTCTGGCGGAATGCTTGGATCATCCTCAAGTATAGATCATCGTTCTTTCGTGGACTGCCATTATTAGTGGTAGACAAGAAAAATACTGCATAAAAATGTATATTCCTATCTACTAATATGTGGGCGGTGGAGGATCTCACGCTCAAGCTCACACCAAGTTCTTACCAGTTCTTACTCTGACTTTTCAAGGTTCAATCGAGGATGATGGTAATCACTTTCGGGGGTGACAAAGCGATTGCAAGGTGCTTTTCCTATGGTTGATAGTAAGTGGAGCATGGACAGGTATAATATGTAGCAAAGGATATACTAGAACCACACTAGCCAAAACAAGTTGAAAGAACGTTCGGTGGCGGTACTATCTTTGGTACTAGGCTAGAGACCTTACTAGAGGCGTGAGTCTGGACACCAATGAAGTCACAGAAATAGCAACCAGAATGACCACAGCACACAAGCAAATAGCTAGGGCTTCTTTTTCCACCTTTTAGTGCGGCTCTTTTATATGCACTTGCCTTTTCTTATTTTTTCTTCCTTTTATATCAAAGTGGCACATATGATGAATTACAACTCAAAAATTTTCCTGCTGCAAAACAGATCTACTATGCTGAAACTTCAAACGCTGTTTTCGGATTTTTATTGGCATCCAATGCAAAAACGTATAACTGGAAAGTTGTAGATCTTTTCGAGCTGATCAATTTGCATATATGGAACGTCTATTTTGGATAAGGGAAGCCAGAGATATTGACCCCGAAAAACAGACTGCTCAGAAAATCCAGGACGAAAACAGATTCCAATCCGACGAGATTTTGGGCAAGAAGACGGCGTTTTTTGAAAGTTTTACAATAAACAAAGTTGTAGATAATTGCTCAAGCTTTCAGGAAAATACAAGAATAGAAAAATCCGAGTTCGTATGAGGGAGTTATGACCAAAATACCGAACTGGACAGAGGAGGATCCGAATTGGACGTGACGACACGATGGAGTTCAACTCGGTGACAAGAACGTGATAAGAACTCGAAACTCTAAAGATCAAAACACTAAGACCAGCAACGACACGATGATGCAACGCAAATTCAACAAGAATTAAACTAGGTAGTAATAGTAAAGGCCAAAAGGGGCTCGGATTAGATCAAACACACGACAAACAGAATTTTTTTTGGCTATTTTCTGGACTCTAGGACGAACAAGAAGAACTAAATAAGGATAAGGGTGTTCTCACCAGGCAACCGTCGCTCTAATACCACTTGATGTGCATGGGGGTCGGCCCGATCTTCTGATGAGAACGATACGTCGGTTTGATGGTGCACGAAGTAGATGGAACGGCTACTAACCACGAGATCAGCAACCAAGCAATCGCAACGTCACCACACGAGGCGATCAACCGAATCAATGACCCGATCGATCCTTGTACCTGCTGCAATCGAGAACATGCAAGAACAAGGTGAGAGCAATTCCAATCCAATAATCTCAAAGATACAAAGGTGAGGTTCTGTTTCTCGTCACGGGTGGTCTAGTCGACACTGCTTGAACACGAGGAGGGACGCACAAGGGTCTACAAAACACAACAAAATCTAAGCATAAAAAGAACGGCGGCGGCCACATATATAGCGGCGGCCAAGAGGTGTAGGGCAGCCAAAACAGCGGTGGCCACCAAAACCCTAAGATACATGGGCCATAGGCCCAAAAGTGGGGTGATGCAGCACCCTGAATTTCTGGTCCGTGACATTGTTCTGCATTTTCCTATCGTTCTGGAGTGAATTTGGAAGCGGGGCTGGATCCATTGCAAAGCTTATCTCCTAAGTTTTCAAACGGGTGGTCGCACGCTGAAAACGGAGTCCGGGAGCCCAAGTTATGCCCGTTTGAAGTTGGCATGCTGCTGGATGGCCGAACCGGGCTTTTTGGCATCTTGGGCTTCCATATGGGCCTTCCTTGACGCGTGGGCTGTTCTCGGGGTGTGTGCTTGAGGCCCTTGTTTGTTGATGTGGGCTTGAATAGCTGAGCTTTTGGATTAAGGCCTCTCGGCGACGATGTTGTTGCAGCGTCGATCATTTGTGATGAAGATGGAGCAGCGTCGGTAGTCATTGGAGAAGCCGGAGAGGAAGGAGGGGCAGCGGTCACGCTGGTCATATCCATGTTGGTGATGTCCTCATCATCCTCCTCTTCTTGAATTGGAGTCGTCCTCGACTCCTTCTCATGATCTGCAAAGGTTAGTAGCACAGGAGGCAAGAAGCAGATGTACGCAAAGCAATATCATATGAGGAAACAATCTTATTTAAAAGAATTACTTTCTTGAGCGTTGGTTTAGATTGTTGTACACAACTAACAAGTTTGTCATCCTCATGTTCTTTACCATTAGTTCTTTTGCATTAATTTTGGCTAGCTCGGCAGGAGTCATTGGATTCAAAACCATTTTCTTTCTATTAAACTTGAAAGTATATTGATTGGTTCTACCATAGTGAATAGCATCAACATCATATAACCAAGGTCTACCTAATAAAAGTGAACATGATTCCATAGGTATGACATCACAACAAACATGATCATGGTATGAACCAATGGAGACAGGAACTTGCACATTTTGTGTTACCTGAACCTTACCAATTGAGTTGAACCATTCCATTGAGTAAGGTTGCTGAAGTGGAGTCGTGGTCAAGCCAAGTTTCTCGACCATGTGTAGACTTGCGAGGTTGCTACAGTTTCCTCCATCAATGATGACGTGTACCGCGCGTTCTTGCACAACAAACTTAGTTTGGAATTAGTTGTTGCGTTGAGTTTCATTGGCATGCTCCTTTGGTGCACTAAGTAGGCGATGAGACATGAGGCTCATGTAGTTGTCCGTCATTGCGGCACTTTCGGTGTGCACCATCTTGATCATTCTTGCCTCTCAGGGTTAGTCGCAGGAATAGCAAGCACATTCTTATCGTTACATATTGAAATACACTTACTATCCTTCTTCTTAGATTGTGTAGGCTTGACTTCTTCCTTCAATAGTTCCTTCTCATTCTTGGTGAAGGATAGTCCCATGCTCGACCTTTTCATTTTTAATTCTCCATTTCGCCATTTCTCCATGAACTCCTTTGTGTTTTTTCTTTCAATTTCTTCTCTTTTCTCAAACTCATGATTAAGTTTTCGCATATATTTCTTTGTTCTGGCGGAATGCTTGGATCATCCTCGAAGTATAGATCATCGTTCTTTCGTGGACTTGCCATTATTAGTGGTAGACAAGAAAAATACTGCAAAAATGTATATTCCTATCTACTAATATGTGGACGGTGGAGGATCTCCTGCGCTCAAGCTCACACCAAGTTCTTACGGTTCTTACTCTCTGACTTTTCAAGGTTCAATCGAGGGATGATGGTAATCTGCACTCAGGGGTGACAAAGCGATTGCAAGGTGCTTTTCCTATGGTTGATAGTAAGTGGAGCATGGACAGGTATAATATGTAGCAAAGGATATACTAGAACCACACTAGCCAAAACAAGTTGAAAGAACGTTCGATGGCGGTACTATGTTGGTACTAGGCTAGACCGTACTAGAGGCGCGAGTCTCGGACACCAATGAAGTCACGAAATAGCAACCGAGAATGACCACAGCACACAAGCAAATAGCTAGGGCTTCTTTTCCACATTTTAGTGTGGCTCTTTTATATGCACTTGCCTTTTCTTATTTTTTCTTCCTTTTATATCAAAGTGGCACATATGATGAATTACAACTCAAAAATTTTCCTGCTGCAAAATAGATCTACTATGCTGAAACTTCAAACGCTGTTTTCGGATTTTTATTGGCATCAATGCAAAAACGTATAACTGGAAAGTTGTAGATCTTTTCGAGCTGATCAATTTGCATATATGGAACGTCTATTTTGGATAAGGGAAGCCAGAGATATTGACCCCGAAAACAGACTGCTCAGAAAATCCAGGACGAAAACAGATTCCAATCCGACGAGATTTTGGGCAAGAAGACGGCGTTTTTGAAAGTTTTACAATAAACAAAGTTGTAGATAATTGCTCAAGCTTTCAGGAAAATACAAGAATAGAAAAATCCGAGTTCGTATGAGGGAGTTATGACCAAAATACCGAACTGGACAGAGGAGGATCCGAATTGGACGTGACGACACGATGGAGTTCAACTCGGTGACAAGAACGTGATAAGAACTCGAAACTCTAAAGATCAAAACACTAAGACCAGCAACGACACGATGATGCAACGCAAATTCAACAAGAATTAAACTAGGTAGTAATAGTAAAGGCCAAAAGGGGCTCGGATTAGATCAAACACACGACAAACAGAATTTTTTTTGGCTATTTTCTGGACTCTAGGACGAACAAGAAGAACTAAATAAGGATAAGGGTGTTCTCACCAGGCAACCGTCGCTCTAATACCACTTGATGTGCATGGGGGTCGGCCCGATCTTCTGATGAGAACGATACGTCGGTTTGATGGTGCACGAAGTAGATGGAGCGGCTACTAACCACGAGATCGACAACCAAGCAATCATAGCGTCACCACACGAGGCGATCAACCGAATCAATGACCCGATCGATCCTTGTACCTGCTGCAACCGAGAACATGCAAGAACAAGGTGAGAGCAATTCCAATCAATAATCTCAAAGATACAAAGGTGAGGTTACGTTTCTCGTCACGGGTGGTCTAGTCGACACGCGAACACGAGGAGGGGCGCACAAGGGTTTACAAAACACAACAAAACCTAAGCATAAAAAACGGCAGCGGCCACATATATAGCGGCGGCCAAGAGGTGTAGGGCAGCCAAAACAGCGGTGGCCACCAAAACCCTAAGATACATGGGCCATAGGCCCAAAAGTGGGGTGATGCAGCACCCTGAATTTCTGGCCCGTGACATTGTTCTGCATTTTCCCGTCGTTCTGGAGTGAATTTGGAAGCGGGGCTGGATCCATTGGAAAGCTTATCTCCTAAACTTTCAAACGGGTGGTCGCACGATGAAAACGGAGTCCGGGAGCCCAAGTTAAGACCGTTTGAAGTTGGCATGCTGCTGGATGGCCGAACCGGGCTTTTTGGCATCTTGGGCTTCCATATGGGCCTTCCTTGACGCGTGGGCTGTTCTCGGGGTGTGTGCTTGAGGCCCATGTCTGTTGATGTGGGCTTGAATAGCTGAGCTTTTGGATTAAGGCCTCTCGGCGACGATGTTGCCGCAGCGTCGATCATTTGTGATGAAGATGGAGCAGCGTCGGTAGTCATTGGAGAAGCCGGAGAGGAAGGAGGGGCAGCGGTCACGCTGGTCATATCCATGTTGGTGATGTCCTCATCATGGAGCTAGTTTTTCGTCGAATTCGCATTGATGTTAATTTCATACATATCAAGATCCGAACAGGTGGATTTTGTGAAAGCTTGCACCGGAGCGAAACACTCCGAAAATGCACCGAGTTGCACTCCTACGTGTCGCCGGTCTGATTGGAGTTTGTTTCGCTCGATTTCGCTCTAGTGTTAACTTCATTCAAACCGGGATCCGAACAAGTGGACTTTATGAAAGTTTGCCCCGAAGCGAAACACTCCGAAGACACACCGGATTGCCCTCGTAAGTGTTGTTACTCTTGTTGGAGATTGTTTCGGTCGAATTCGCATTGATGTTAATTTCATACATATCATGATCCGAATAGCTGGATTTTGTGAAAGCTCGCACCGGAGTGAAATACTCCGAAAATGCACCGGGTTGCACTCCTATGTGTCGCCGGTCTCATTGGAGCTTGTTTCGCTCGATTTCGCTCTGGTGTTAATTTCATTCAAACCGGGATCCGAACAAGTGGACATTATGAATGTTTGCCCCGAAGCGAAACACTCCGAAAATGCACCGGGTTGCACTCCTACGTGTCGCCGGTCTCATTGGAGCTTGTTTCGCTCGATTTCGCTCTGGTGTTAACTTCATTCAAACCGGGATCCGAACAAATGGACATTATGATTGTTTGCCTCGAAGCGAAACACTCCGAAGACACACCGGATTGCCCTCGTAAGTGTTGTTAGTCTTGTTGGAGATTGTTTCGGTCGAATTCGCATTGATGTTTGTTTCATAAATATCAACGTCCGAATAGGTGGATTGTGTGCAAGTTTCCACCGGAGCGAAACACTCCGAAAATGCACCGGGTTGCACTCCTACGTGTCGCCGGTCTCGTTGGAGCTTGTTTCGCTCGATTTCACACTGGTGTTAACTTCATTCAAACCGGGATCCGAATAAGTGGACATTATGAAAGTTCGCCGTGAAGCAAAACACTCCGAAGACACACCGGATTGCCCTCGTAAGTGTTGTTAGTCCTGTTGGAGCTTGTTTCGGTCGAATTCACTTTGATGTTAATTTGATACATATCAAGATCCCAATAGGTGGATTTTGTGAAAGTTTACGCCGGAGCGAATCACTACGAAAATGCACCGGGTTGCACTGCTACGTGTCGCCGGTCTCATTGGAGCTTCTTTCGCTCGATTTCGCTCAGGCGTTGATGAGGACATCTTCCCTATTGAGACAACCACGCCGAGTGATTCTCCTCATACACAACCAGTTTTACAAGGACCTACTACTCATGCTCGAGCACGTCTACTAAATTATCAGGTAAATTCGTTCCTAAGTTTTTATACAAATGATTCACAGAATGGAATGCTATTTAATTCTTGTGATGATCTTATTGTCCTTAGGAACCAAGGAGAAGAACCTCCAAATGCCAAGCATAAAGCACAATCATCATATGCGCAAGTTGGACTTAGAATCAGCAAATTCGCGGGTTCGGCCTCCGCGACAGCATCAACTTCAAACGAGTATAACTTTTGATTCCAGAGGTTTCTAGAGGCCCATGAGTACACGTTTAAAGATCTCGGAGTCTACTTTCCAATGGATCCAGCCCCAATGCCAAATTCGTCCTGAAGCAACGGAAAATCACAAAAGAGTGTCACGGGCCAGAAACTCCAAGTGCTGCGCCACCTTTCTTTTGGGCCCAAAGCCCATGTAACGCTAGGGCAACCCCTTGGCCACCCCCCCATGGGTGCAGCACGCCCCTAGCTGCTCCCTAGCCGCCACTTACATCTATATATTGTGTGCTACCGCCGTACTTTAGTTTTTGGGTTTTGTTCATTTGATAGTTTAGCCATTGCTACTATTTTGAGTCTTCCAGACGTGCTCAACAGCCGCCTAAGAAGCTCCTTGTTTCAGAACCCCACCTTATCAATCTTTCATTCATATTCGCAATTTCAGATTGCTTTACCATTGTTCTTGCTTGTTCTTGGTTGCATGCGAGAATCGAACCTCGTGTTCGGTTGATCGTGCTAACGGCAAGATCAATAACCCTCTGGAGTTGGTTTAGCGATTGCTAATGCGCATCGTCGTCGTACGTTGTAGTCAGATCGTCAAAGTCAATTTCTCCAAATCGAAGTTATCGCTCTCATCGAAAGATCGGGACCCAAAGTCACATCGGTGGTATCAGGCGCCAAGTTGCTCGGTGAGAGATTCATACCTAGATTAGTTTTTGTTTTCTGTCCAAAATTGAAAATCCTCCACAAAAATTCAACCTTTATATTCAATCTGGTATTTTAGTGAGTTTTGTTAGGTTTTGATCCATTAGAGTCCTTGTTTTAGTTCTTGATCGTTTTTCCTTCGCGTAGCTTTATTCCAATCTGTCCAGTTCTTTGTTTTGTTCATAACTTTTGCATACGAGCTCCGATTCAAGTGTTTTTGCACTTTCCTGAAACCTTGGGACAAGCTCCACAAAAACCTAGTTGGGCACGAAATCTAATTCTATCTAAAAGGTTGTTTAATCTTGACATCAAATTCTGGAAGCAAGTTGCAATTGCAATCTAGATTGGTTCGGTATTTTGATCATAATTCTCACATCCGAACTCCGATTGAGAAGTTTTTATACTTTCCTGAATCCTTGAAGAGTCCTCTACAAAAACGTTTCTGGGTGTCCTTCGTGATTCGGACTCCTTCAAACCGAATTTGACTCGGATTCGGATTTGGTCAGATCGGCTGAATTTTGTTGAATCTGTGCACCTTAGTGTTTTGGCCATAACTTCTACATATGAGCTCCAAATTGTGTGTTTGAATACTTGTTTTAAAGCTTAGAACAGTGCTATCATTTTGTTACATTGTGAGCATGCTTGATTCGGTCATTCTCAAGCCTTAATTGCAGCAACAACCTTATTGCATAGTTCTGGCCGAATTTGTGGTTTGTTTCTTCAATTTGTGTTCTAGCTTTGTTCCTTTGAGTTGGTTGAGTCCAGTAGCATCTACAACCATAAAAGTTCCAAAATATTAGTGTACATACCTTTGGGAACCAATTCATCCTTTGCGAATACTTTGATCCCAATTGAGACTAGCAATTTGAAATTGCTTGGGGCTGCTCCTTTTGATACGTTGCACTATCATAACTCTTGTGATACAAGTTAGGGATTTTTAAAACTTTGCTCATTCTTGTGTTGGCCGAAAGTCACTAAAAAAGAGAAAGAAAGAGCCAAAAGGCCAAAAAGAAAAAAAGAGAAAAGAAAAGAGAATAGTGGCGGCGGCACTACATTGATCAAAACCCTAATTTGTGTTTGTCATTTTCAGATTGTGCAATTGTATTATGTAGTGAGCAATCTTGTGCCCTTGTACCTTTTCTGAAGCAATTAGCTAGCGTCTCTCCATAACTTATGCAACACGAGTTTTAGTGCTGAAATTATTCTTATTTAGCTCATTCGATTGGTTGCATTAAGTTGCATTATCTTTGCGTGTGTGTTGCCTTGAAATTCACTTATATCTTTGAGATCGGCAACTAGGGCTTGTGAATTCTAGTTTGGATCATTACTTTACATTACAAAATCTAGAATTATCAGATTGCATAGGAAATTAACATAGCCTACCAAGCTCCACATATTCTACCTCGTCGTTTGTTAGGTCCTTGGCAATCGCTTTATCCAAGCTTGGGAGAACTTTTGATATCGCCAAGCGACCGACAACTCTGCTGCATGGTAAGAACTTGTAAGAGCTTTGGATAAAGTTTGAGAGTTGAGCGACTTTTGTCCACATCCTATGTAGTGATAGAACATTATACTTGTGATTTTGTTTCTTGTCTTCACTAACAATGGCGGGTTCTCAACGTCGTAGCGCTTGGGCCAACAGCATCCTAGGAGAAGAGATAGTTCACACTCCAAGATACAGAGAAAGTACGAGCATACCTTCAACACCACGGAAGGTACAACGGCATCGCACATGTACCAAAAATAAGTTTACCATACCCATTTTTAGTGATAAATATGATCCTGAAGGTTATCTTACATGGGAATTAGCTGTCGAACAATCATTTGATAAACATGAAATTCCTGAGCATGATAAGGTTAGGGTTGTTACTAGTGGATTCTCTGGATTTGCTGCTATTTGGTGGAATGATTATATGAGTAAAAATCAGGACATTCCTAGCACATGGACAAAAGCGAAGAAAATTCGAGAGCTAGATTTGTCCTTCATATGTTGCCCGTCAATTCTGAAATGAATTGCAACATCTAAAACAAGGTAGTAAAACAGTGGATGAGTACTACAAAGAATTTCAACATAGATCTTTGTGTTAGGGTTAGAAGAGACCGAAAAGACTCGCATGAATAACTATTATTTTGGACTAGATTTCGACATTCAGATCATGATATCTTGTAAAGAATTCAATTCTTTGTCTTGTTTACTTAATCTTTCACGAGAAGCGAAAGAAAGATGAGAGAAGACAATCAACCAAAATTCAAGCTAACACAAAGTTAAATGCTTCTCTGTGGCATGCACTCGCACCAAACCTGAATGAGAGCATAGACACCGAGAATGTGAAAGAAATACAAGAAAATTTGAGTGAAGTAGAGGATAGCATATGTGACGATGATTCTACTAACACAATCCAATCTATTTCGGTTAGTTACATTCTTTGTTGTTCCATCGCTATTCAGGTTACTTTTGAAGAAGGGACGCAACAAGCGAAATACCGGCGTTATCGGTGAAAGTTTTGATATTTCTACTTCGAGGAGGAAACTAATGACCATGGTACAGATCTGATTTTACAGCAAGAAAAGGATCAAATTGGTGAGTATATTCCTATTATACATAACTCTTGTGAACTACCACCTTGTGCCACAATTGTAGAACCATATGACTGAATTGCATGCTTATAATTTTGCTCATGTGGTGCTGATTACGCATCGAGGAGGTGATAGCTAGAATATCCCTACCCTGTTTTGTGCTATATCATGTTGAATGAGCCTGTTAGTTTGACTTGTGCTATGGACAAGATTTCTGAAATTTCATCTCTTAAGTCTTTGTCTAGCACCTATGCCTCTTGTTTTAAATTCAATTTATTTGGTGAATATGGCATAGATGGCAAGTTTCTTGTTTACAGAATATGCATAACTTGTGATAAACTTGATGAATTGAAGCTTGCTATTTTGGGCAATTCTAGTTGTAAGCAACAACTTGTTTCATTTGAGGCTCCATCAAATTTTCCTAATAAGTGTGGTACCCATAGTTTGCTGCCACATTGTTCAAATTTTAGTGCATTAACTTGTATTACAAGTCAGCATGTCGTAGTTGATGCATGGAAGCCCATTAAAATTGTGTCACCATTGTTGGAATGTTTTGATATTGTTTGTTTACAATTTGCTGATATGAATGATCCATGCTTGATGCCAAAACTTGTAGTCCTGCCCACAAAACATGTTCTTGAACGAGGCTCACAAAACATGAGTATTCTTTATCAAAGGTCAGGGATAGAAATATGCTTTACTTATATTTGCAAATCAAGTTGCAAACTAAATCATGTTAATTTTGATGCTATATCCTTCACTTATAACCACGAATCAACTTGCAGAATTGTGAGGAAAGGTTATTTGCTTAAATTTGATTTCTTCTTTTGTTGTTATGAAAATAGCCTGCCGCAAATCCAAAAGAACAATGAAATATGGGATATATACATATATGCCGCGTACACGTTGTTCTTTTTGTTCGTTATTTCTTTTCCAGCATGTCCAAAACCGAGGACGGTTTTCCTTCAAGGAGGAGGAAGCATCGAATAGTGCTAGCGCTCATCAAGCCATTATATGTTGAAAAGAAGTGTTGAGCTATATGGATAATTATCGTGAATCCTCTAAATGTTTTCATGTCTTCAAAATATATAAAGAGGCGGAGCTACTATTTTATTTAAATAAATGCAGGATCTATATGAGAATGTTACGTGCTCAAGAGCGAGCTAAAGGGTGGCGTGAGTCGAGGGCGACTCAAATTCAAGAAGGGAGGATGATGAGGACATCACTACTATGGATATGTCCACACCAAGTTGGACCAACTCCATCACATCACCCATGGGCCAAGAAGTGGAAGAGCTTGAGTCGAGGAGAACTCAAATACAAGAAGGGGATGATGATGAGGACATCTTCCCTATTGAGACAACCACGCCGAGTGATTCTCCTCATACACAACCAGTTTTACAAGGACCTACTACTCATGCTCGAAACACGTCTACTAAATTATCGAGGTAAATTAGTTCCTAAGTTTTTATACAAATGATTCACAGAATGGAATGCTATTTAATTCTTGTGATGATCTTATTGTCCTTAGGAACCAAGGATAAGAACCTCCAAATGCCAAGCATAAAGCACAATCATCATATCATAAGTTGGACTTAGAATCAGCAAATTCGCGGGTTCGGCCTCCTGACAGCATCAACTTCAAACGAGTATAACTTTTGATTCCGGAGGTTTCTAGAGGCCCATGAGTACACGTTTGAAAGATCTCGGAGTCTACTTTCCAATGGATCCAGCCCCAATGCCAAGTTCGTCCTGAAGCAACGGAAAATCACAAAAGAGTGTCACGGGCCAGAAACTCCAGGTGCTGCGCCACCTTTCTTTTGGGCCCAAAGCCCATGTAACGCTAGGGCAACCCCTTGGCCACCCCCCAATGGGTGCAGCACGCCCCTAGCTGCTCCCTAGCCGCCACTTACATCTATATATTGTGTGCTACGCCGTACTTTAGTTTTTGGGTTTTGTTTATTTGATAGTTTAGCCATTGCTACTATTTTGAGTCTTCGGGCGTGCTCAGACGCCTAAGAAGCTCCTTGTTTCAGAACCCCACCTTATCAATCTTTCATTCATATTCGCAATTTCAGATTGCTTTACCATTGTTCTTGCTTGTTCTTCGGTTGCATGCAGGAATTGAACCTCGTGTTCAGGTTGATCGTGCTAACGGCAAGATCTATTTAACCCTCTGGAGTTGGTTTAGCGATTGCTAAGGCGCATCGTCGTCGTATGTTGTAGTCGGATCGTCAAAGTCAATTCCTCCAAATCGAAGTTATCGCTCTCATCGAAAGATCGGGACCCAAAGTCACATCAGGCGTTAACTTCATTCAAACCGGGATCCGAACAAGTGGACTTTATGAAAGTTTGCCCCGAAGCGAAACACTCCGAAGACACACCGGATTGCCCTCATAAGTGTTGTTAGTCTTGTAGGCGCTTGTTTTCGGTCGAATTCGCATTGATGTTAATTTCATACATATCAAGATCCGAATAGGTTGATTGTGTTAAAGTTTCCACCGGAGCGAAACACTCCGAAAATGCACCGGGTTGCACTCCTACATGTCGCCGGTCTCATCGGAGCTTGTTTCGCTCGATTTCACTCTGGTGTTAACTTCATTCAAACCGTCCGACCAAGTGGATGTTATGAAAGTTTGCCCCGAAGTGAAACACTCCGAAGACACACCGGATTGCCCTCATAAGTGTTGTTAGTCTTGTTGGAGCTAGTTTTCCGTCGAATTCGCATTGATGTTAATTTCATACATATCAAGATCTGAATAGGTGGATTTTGTGAAAGCTTGCACCGGAGCGAAACTCTCCGAAAATGCACCGGGTTGCACTCCTACGTGTCGCCGGTCTCATTGGAGCTTTTTTCGCTCGAGTTCGCTTTGGTGTTAATTTCATTCAAACCGGGATCAGAACAAGTGGACTTTATGAAAGTTTGCCCGAAGCGAAACACTACGAAGACACAACGGATTGCCCTCGTAAGTGTTCTTAGTCTTGTTGGAGATTGTTTCGGTTGAATTTGCATTGATGTTAATTTCATACATATCAAGATCCGAAAAGGTGGATTTTGTGGCTTTGCACCGAGTGAAATACTCGAAAATGCACGGGTTGCCTTTGCTACGTGTTCTTTGGTCTCATTGGAGCTTGTTTCGCTCGATTTAGCTCTGGTGTTAATTTCATTCAAACCGGAATCGAACAAGTGGACATTATGAAAGCTTGCCTGGCGAAACACTCAGAAGATACACCGGATTGCCCTCGTAAGTGTTGTTAGTCTTGTTGGAGCTTGTTTCAGTCGAATTCACTTTGATGTTAATTTCATACATATCAAGATCCGAATAGGTAGATTTTGTGAAAGTTTGCGCCGGAGCGAAACACTACGAAAATGCACCGGGTTGCACTCGTACGTGTCGCCGGTCTCATTGGAGCTTGTTTCGATCAATTTCGCTCTGGTGTTAACTTCATTCAAACCGGGATCCGAACAAGTGGACATTATGAAAGTTTGCCTCGAAGCGAAACACTCGGAAGATACACTGGATTGCCCTCGTAAGTGTTGTTAGTCTTCTTGGAGATTGTTTCGGTAGAATTCGCTTTGATGTTAATTTCATACATATCAAGATCCAAATAGGTGGATTTTCTGAAAGTTTGCTCCGGATCGAAACACTCCGAAAATGCACCGGGTTGCACTCCTACGTGTCGCCGGTCTCATTGGAGCTTGTTTCGCTCGATTTCGCTCTAGTGTTAACTTCATTCAAACCGGGATCCGAACAAGTGGACTTTGTGAAAGTTTGCCTCGAAGCGAAACACTCCGAAGACACAACGGATTGCCCTCGTAAGTGTTGTTAGTCTTGTTGTGGCTTGTTTTTAGTCGAATTCGCATTGATGTTAATTTCATACATATCAAGATCTGAATAGGTGCATTTTGTGAAAGCTTGCACCGGAGCGAAACACTCCGAAAATGCACCGGGTTGCACTCCTACGTGTCGCCGGTCTCATTGGAGCTTTTTTCGCTCGTGTTCGCTTTGGTGTTAATTTCATTCAAACCGGGATCAGAACAAGTGGACTTTATGAAAGTTTGCCCCGAAGCGAAACACTACGAAGACACAACGGATTGCCCTCGTAAGTGTTCTTAGTCTTGTTGGAGATTGTTTCGGTTGAATTCGCATTGATGTTAATTTCATACATATCAAGATCCGAAAAGCTGGATTTTGTGAAAGCTCGCACCGGAGTGAAATACTCCGAAAATGCTCCGGGTTGCACTCCTACGTGTCGCTGGTCTCATTGGTGCTTGTTTCGCTCGATTTCGCTCTGGTGTTAATTTCATTCAAACCGGAATCCGAACAAGTGGATATTATGAAAGCTTGACCCGAAGCGAAACACTCCGAAGACACATCGGATTGCCCTCGTAAGTGTTGTTAGTCCTGTTGGAGCTTGTTTCTGTCGAATTGACTTTGATGTTAATTTCATACATATCAAGATCCGAATAGGTAGATTTTGTGAAAGTTTGCGCCGGAGCGAAACACTCCGAAAATGCACCGGGTTGCACTCCTACGTGTCGCCGGTCTCATTGGAGTTTGTTTCGATCAATTTCGCTCTGTATTAACTCCATTCAAACCGGGATCCGAACAAGTGGACATTATGAAAGTTTGCCTCGAAGCGAAACACTCGGAAGACACACTGGATTGCCCTCGTAAGTGTTGTTAGTCTTGTTGGAGATTGTTTCGATAGAAGTCGCTTTGATGTTAATTTCGTACATATCAAGATCCAAATAGGTGGATTTTCTGAAAGTTTGCTCCGGATCGAAACACTCCGAAAATGCACCGGGTTGCACTCCTACGTGTCGCCGGTCTCATTGGAGCTTGTTTCGCTCGATTTCGCTCTAGTGTTAACTTCATTCAAACCGGGATCCGAACAAGTGGACTTTATGAAAGTTTGCCTCGAAGCGAAACACTCCGAAGACACTCCGGATTGGCCTCGTAAGTGTTGTTAGTCTTGTTGGGGCTTGTTTTCAGTCGAATTCGCATTGATGTTAATTTCATACATATCAAGATCTGAATAGGTGGATTTTGTGAAAGCTTGCACCGGAGCGAAACACTCCGAAAATGCACCGGGTTGCACTCCTACGTGTTGCCGGTCTCATTGGAGCATTTTTCGCTCGAGTTCGCTTTGGTGTTAATTTCATTCAAACCGGGATCAGAACAAGTGGACTTTATGAAAGTTTGCCCCGAAGCGAAACACTACGAAGACACAACGGATTGCCCTCGTAAGTGTTCTTAGTCTTGTTGGAGATTGTTTCGATCGAATTCGCATTGATGTTAATTTCATACATATCAAGATCCGAAAAGCTGGATTTTGTCAAAGCTCGCACCGGAGAGAAATACTCGAAAATGCACCGGGTTGCTCTCCTACGTGTCGCTGGTCTCATTGGAGCTTGTTTCGCACGATTTCGCTCTGGTGTTAATTTCATTCAAACCGGGATCCGAACAAGTGGACATTAAGAAAGATTGCCCCGAAGCGAAACACTCCGAAGACACACCGGATTGCCCTCGTAAGTGTTGTTAGTCCTGTTGGAGCTTGTTTCAGTCGAATTCACTTTGATGTTAATTTCATACATATCAAGATCCGAATAGGTAGATTTTGTGAAAGTTAGCGCCGGAGCGAAACACTCCGAAAATGCACCGGGTTGCACTCCTACGTGTCGCCGGTCTCATTGGAGCTTGTTTCGATCGATTTCGCTCTGGTGTTAACTTCATTCAAACCGGGATCCGAACAAGTGGACATTATGAATGTTTGCCTCGAAGCGAAACACTCCGAAGACACACCGGATTGCCCTCGTAAGTGTTGTTAGTCTTGTTGGAGATTGTTTCGGTCGACTTCGCATTGATGTTAATTTCATACATATCAACGTCCGAATAGGTGGATTGTGTTAAAGTTTCCACCGGAGCGAAACACTCCGAAAATGCACCGGGTTGCACTCCTACATGTCGCCGGTCTCATCGGAGCTTGTTTCACTCGATTTCACTCTGGTGTTAACTTCATTCAAACCGTCCGACCAAGTGGATGTTATGAAAGTTTGCCCCGAAGTGAAACACTCCGAAGACACACCGGATTGCCCTCATAAGTGTTGTTAGTCTTGTTGGAGCTAGTTTTCCGTCGAATTCGCATTGATGTTAATTTCATACATATCAAGATCCGAATAGGTGGATTTTGTGAAAGCTTGCACCGGAGCGAAACACTCCGAAAATGCACCGGGTTGCACTCCAACGTGTCGCCGGTCTGATTGGAGTTTGTTTCGCTCGATTTCGCTCTGGTGTTAACTTCATTCAAACCGGGATCTGAACAAGTGGACATTATGAAAGTTTTCCCCGGAGCGAAACACTCCGTAGACACACCGGATTGCCCTCGTAAGTGTTGTTAGTCTTGTTGGAGATTGTTTGGTAGAATTCGCATTGATGTTAATTTCATACATATCATGATCCGAATAGGTGGATTTTGTGAAAGCTGCACCGAGTGAAATACTCGAAAATGCACGGGTTGCACTCTATGTGTCGCCGGTCTCATTGGAGCTTGTTTAGCTCGATTTCGCTCTCGGTGTTAATTTCATTCAAACCGGGATCGAACAAGTGGACATTATGAAAGTTTTCCAAATGCCGGTTGCACTCCTACGTGTCGCCGGTCTCATTGGAGCTTGTTTCGCTCGATTTCGCTCTGGTGTTAACTTCATTCAAACCGGGATCCGAACAAGTGGATATTATGAATGTTTGCCTCGAAGCGAAACACTCCGAAGACACACCGGATTGCCCTCGTAAGTGTTGTTAGTCTTGTTGGAGCTTGTTTTCGGTCGAATTCGCATTGATGTTAATTTCATACATATCAAGATCCGAATAGGTGGATTTTGTGAAAGTTTCACGGAGCGAAACACTCGAAAATGCACGGGTTGCACTCCTACGTGTCGCCGGTCTCATTGGAGCTTGTTTAGCTCGATTTCGCTGTGGTGTTAACTTCATTCAAACCGGGATCCGAACAAGTGGACATTATGAAAGTTTGCCCCGAAGCGAAACACTCCGAAGACACACCGGATTGCCCTCGTATGTGTTGTTAGTCTTGTTGGAGCTTGTTTCAGTCGAATTCACTTTGATGTTAATTTCATACATATCAAGATCCGAATAGGTGGATTTTGTGAAAGCTTGCATCGGAGCGAATCACTCCGAAAATGCACCGGGTTGCACTCCTACGTGTCGCCGGTCTCATTGGAGCTTGTTTCGCTCGATTTCGCTCTGGTGTTAACTTCATTCAAACCGGGATCGAACAAGTGGACTTTATGAAAGTTTGCCCCGAAGCGAAAAACTCGAAGACACACCGGATTGCCCTCGTAAGTGTTGTTAGTCTTGTTGGAGCTTGTTTTTGGTCGAATTCGCATTGATGTTAATTTCATACATATCAAGATCTGAATAGGTGGATTTTGTGAAAGCTTGCACGGAGCGAATCACTCGAAAATGCACCGGTTGCACTCCTCGTGTCGCCGGTCTCATTGAGCTTGTTTCGCTCGATTTCGCTCTGGTGTTAACTTCATTCAAACCGGGATCCGAACAAGTGGACATTATGAAAGTTTGCCCCGAAGCGAAACACTCCGAAGACACACCGGATTGCCCTCGTAAGTGTTGTTAGTCTTGTTGGAGCTTGTTTTCAGTCGAATTCGCTTTGATGTTAATTTCATACATATCAAGATCCGAATAGGTGGATTTTGTTAAAGCTTGCACCGGAGCGAAACACTCCGAAAATGCACCGGGTTGCACTCCTACGTGTCGCCGGTCTCATTGGAGCTTGTTTCGCTCGATTTCGCTCTGGTGTTAATTTCATTCAAACCGGGATCCGAACAAGTGGACTTTATGAAAGTTTGCCCCGAAGCGAAACACTCCGAAGACACACCGGATTGCCCTCGTAAGTGTTGTTAGTCTTGTTGGAGCTTGTTTCTTTCGAATTCGCATTGATGTTAATTTCATACATATCAAGATCCGAATAGGTGGATTTTGTGAAAACTTGCCCCAGAGCGAAACACTCCGAAAATGCACCGGGTTGCACTCCTACGTGTCGCCGGTCTCATTGGAGCTTGTTTCGCTCGATTTCGCTCTGGTGTTAATTTCATTCAAACTGGGATCCGAACAAGTGGACATTATGTAAGTTTGCCCTGAAGCAAAACACTCCGAAGACACACCGGATTGCCCTCGAATGTGTTGTTAGTCCTGTTGGAGCTTGTTTCGGTCGAATTCACTTTGATGTTAATTTCATACATGTCAAGATCCGAATAGGTGGATTTTGTGAAAGTTTGCGCTGGAGCGAATCACTCCGAAAATGCACCGGGTTGCACTCCTACGTGTCGCCGGTCTCATTGGAGCTTGTTTCGCTCGATTTCGCTCTGGTGTTAACTTCATTCAAACCGGGATCCGAACAAGTGGACTTTATGAAAGTTTGCCCTGAAGCAAAACACTCCGAAGACACACCGGATTGCCCTCGTAAGTGTTGTTAGTCTTGTTGGAGCTTGTTTTCGGTCGAATTCGCATTGATGTTAATTTCATACATATCAAGATCCGAATAGGTGGATTTTGTGAATGTTTGCGCCGGAGTGAAACACTCCGAAAATGCACCGGGTTGCACTCCTACGTGTCGCCGGTCTCATTGGAGCTTGTTTCGCTCGATTTCGCTCTGGTGTTAACTTCATTCAAACCGGGATCGAACTTTTGAAAGTGGACATTATGAAAGTTTGCCGGCGAAACACTCGAAAATGCAGGTTGAATACGATTTCGCTCTGGTGAAACACTCACGAACACACGGATTGCCCTCGTAAGTGTTGTTAGTCTTGTTGGAGCTTGTTTTCGTCGAATTCGCTTTGATGTTAATTTGATACATATCAAGATCCGAATAGGTGGATTTTGTGAAAGCTTGCACCGGAGCGAAACACTCCGAAAATGCACCGGGTTGCACTCCTACGTGTCGCCGGTCTCATTGGAGCTTGTTTCGCTCGATTTCGCTCTGGTGTTAACTTCATTCAAACTAGGATCCGAACAAGTGGACATTATGAAAGTTTGCCCCGAAGCGAAACACTCCGAAGACACACCGGATTGCCCTCGTAAGTGTTGTTAGTCTTGTTGGAGCTTGTTTCGGTTGAATTCGCATTGATGTTAATTTCACACATATCAAGATCCAAATAGCTGGATTTTGTGAAAGCTCGCACCGGAGTGATATACTCCGAAAATGCACCAGGTTGCACACCTACATGTCGCCGGTCTCATTGGAGCTTGTTTCGCTCGATTTCGCTCTCGTGTTAGTTTCATTCAAACCGGGATCCGAACAAGTGGACATTATGAAAGTTTGCCCTGAAGCGAAACACTACGAAGACACAACGGATTGCCCTCGTAAGTGTTCTTAGTCTTGTTGGAGATTGTTTTCAGTCGAATTCGCATTGATGTTAATTTCATACAAATCAAGATCTGAATAGGTGGATTTTGTGAATGCTTGCACCGGAGTGAAACTCTCCGAAGACACACCGGATTGCCCTCGTAAGTGTTGTTAGTCCTGTTGGAGCTTGTTTCGGTCGAATTCACTTTGATGTTAATTTCATAGAAATCAAGATCCGAATAGGTGGATTTTGTGAAAGTTTGCGCAGGAGCGATTCACTCCGAAAATGCACCGGGTTGCACTCCTACGTGTCGCCGGTCTCATTGGAGCTTGTTTCGCTCGATTTCGCTCTGGTGTTAACTTCATTCAAACCGGGATCCGAACAAGTGGACATTATGAAAGTTTGCCCCGAAGCGAAACACTCCGAAGACACACCGGATTGCCCTCGTAAGTGTTGTTAGTCTTGTTGGAGCTTGTTTTCGGTCGAATTCGCATTGATGTTAATTTCATACATATCAATATCCGAGTAGGTGCTTTATGTGAAAGCTTGCACCGGAGCGAAACACTCCGAAAATGCACCGGGTTGCAGTCTTATGTGTCGCCGGTCTCGTTGGAGCTTGTTTCGGTCGATTTCGCTCTGGTGTTAACTTCATTCAAACCGAGATCCGAACAAGTGGACATTATGAAAGTTTGCACCGAAGCGAAACAATCCGAAGACACACCGGATTGCCCTCGTAAGTGTTGTTAGTCTTGTTGGAGCTTGTTTTCCATCGAATTCGCCTTGATGTTAATTTCGCACATATCAAGATCCGAATAGGTGGATTTTGTGAAAGCTTGCACCGGAGCGAAACACTCCGAAAATGCAACGGGTTGCACTCCTACATGTCGCCGGTCTCATTGGAGCTTGTTTCGCTCGATTTCGCTCTGGTGTTAACTTCATTCAAACCGGATCGAACAAGTGGACATTATGAAAGTTTGCCCCGATGCGAAACACTCTGAAGACACACCGAATTGCCCTCGTAAGTGTTGTTAGTCTTGTTGGAGCTTGTTTCAATCGAATTCGCTTTGATGTTAATTTCATATATATCAAGATCCGAATAGGAGGATTTTGTGAAAGTTTGCGCCGGAGCGAAACACTCCGAAAATGCACCGGGTTGCACTCCTACATGTCGCCGGTCTCATTGGATCTTGTTTCGCTCGATTTCGCTCTGGTGTTAATTTCATTCAAAATGGGATCCGAACAAGTGGACTTTATGAAAGTTTGTCCCGCAGCGAAACACTTCGAAGACACACCGGATTGCCCTCGTAAGTGTTGTTAGTCTTGTTGCAGATTGTTTCGGTCGAATTCGCTTTGATGTTAATTTCATACATATCAAGATCCAAAGAGTTGGATTTTGTGAAAGTTTGCTCCGAAGCGAAACACTCCGAAAATGCACCTGGTTGCACTCCTACGTGTCGCCGGTCTCATTGGAGCTTGTTTCGCTCGATTTCGCTCTGGTGTTAATTTCATTCAAACCGGGATCCGAACAAGTGGACTTTTTGAATGTTTTCCTCGAAGAGAAACACTCCGAAGACACACCGGATTGCCCTCGTAAGTGTTGTTTGCTTGTTGGAGCTTGTTTCGGTCGAATTCACTTTGATGTTAATTTCATACATATCAAGATACGAATAGGTGGATTTTGTGAAAGTTTGAACCGGAGCGAAACACTCCGAAAATGTACCGGGTTGCACTCCAACTTGTCGCCGGTCTCATTGGAGCTTGTTTCGCTCGATTTCGCTCTAGTGTTAATTTCATTCAAACCGCGATCCGAACAAGTGGACATTATGAAAGTTTGCCCCGAAGCGAAACACTCCAAAGACACACCGGATTGCCCTCGTAAGTGTTGTTAGTCTTGTTGGAGCTTGTTTTCGGTCGAATTCGCATTGATGTTAATTTCATACAAATCAAGATCCGAATAGGTGGATTTTGTGAAAGCTTGCACAGGAGCGAAACACTCCGAAAATGCACCGGGTTGCACTCCAACGTGTCGCCGGTCTCATTGGAGCTTGTTTCGCTCAATTTCGCTCTGGTGTTAACTTCATTAGAACCGGGATCCGAACAAGTGGACTTTATGAAAGTTTTCCCCGGAGCGAAACACTCAAGACACACCGGATTGCCCTCGTAAGTGTTGTTAGTCTTGTTGGAGATTGTTTCGGTCGAATTCGCATTGATGTTAATTTCATACATATCAAGATCCGAATAGGTGGATTTTGTGAAAGCTTGCACCGGAGTGAAAAACTCCGAAAATGCACAGGGTTGCACTCCTACGTGTCGCCGGTCTCATTGGAGCTTGTTTCGCTCGATTTCGCTCTGGTGTTAACTGCATTCAAACCGGGATCCGAACAAGTGGACATTATGTAAGTTTGACCCGAAGCGAAACACTCCGAAGACACATCGGATTGCCCTCGTAAGTGTTGTTAGTCATGTTGGAGATTGTTTCGGTCGAATTCGCGTTGATGTTAATTTTGTACATATCAAGGTCCGAATAGGTGGATTTTGTGAAAGTTTCCACCGGAGCCAAACACTCCGAAAATGCACCGGGTTGCACTCCTACGTGTCGCCGGTCTCATTGGAGCTTGTTTCGCTCGATTTCGCTCTGGTGTTAACTTCATTCAAACCGGGATCCGAACAAGTGGACATTATGAAAGTTTGCCCCGAAGCGAAACACTCCGAAGACACACCGGATTGCCTTCGTATGTGTTGTTAGTCCTGTTGGAGCTTGTTTCGGTCGAATTCACTTTGATGTTAATTTCATACAAATCAAGATCCGAATAGGTGGATTTTGTGAAAGTTTGTGCCAGAGCGAATCACTCTGAAAATGCAACGGGTTGCACTCCTACGTGTCGCCGGTCTCATTGGAGCTTGTTTAACTCGATTTCGCTCTAGTGTTAATTTCATTGAAACCGGGATCCGAACAAGTGGACTTTATGAATGTTTGCCCCGAAGTGAAACACTCCGAAGACACCGGATTGCCCTCGTAAGTGTTGTTAGTCTTGTTGGAGCTTGTTTTCGGTCGAATTCACATTGAAGTTAATTTCCTACATATCAAGATCCGAATAGCTGGATTTTGTGAAAGCTCGCACCGAAGTGAAATACTCCGAAAATGCAACGGGTTGCACTCCTACATGTCGCCGGTCTCATTGGAGCTTGTTTCGCTCGATTTCGCTCTAGTGTTTCCTTCATTCAAACCGGGATCCGAACAAGTGGACATTATGAAAGTTTGCCCCGAAGCGAAACACTCCGAAGACACACCGGATTGCCCTCGTAAGTGTTGTTAGTGCTGTTGGAGCTTGTTTCGGTCGAATTCACTTTGATGTTAATTTCATACATATCAAGATCCGAATAGGTGGATTTTGTGAAAGTGTGCGCCGGAGCAAATCACTCCGAAAATGCACCGGGTTGCACTCCTACGTGTCGCCGGTCTCATTGGAGCTTGTTTCGCTCGATTTCGCTCTAGTGTTAACTGCATTCAAACCGGGATCCGAACAAGTGGACATTATGAAAGTTTGCCACGAAGCGAAACACTCCGAAGACACACCGGATTGCCCTCGTAAGTGTTGTTAGTCATGTTGGAGATTGTTTCGGTCGAATTCGCATAGATGTTAATTTTGTACATATCAAGGTCCGAATAGGTGGATTTTGTGAAAGTTTCCACCGGAGCCAAACACTCCGAAAATGCACCGGGTTGCACTCCTACGTGTCGCCGGTCTCGTTGGAGCTTGTTTCGCTCGATTTCGCTCTGGTGTTAACTTCATTGAAACCGGGATCCAAACAAGTGGACATTATGAAAGTTTGCCCCGAAGCGAAACACTCCGAAGACACACCGGATTTCCTTCGTATGTGTTGTTAGTCCTGTTGGAGCTTGTTTCGGTCGAATTCACTTTGATGTTAATTTCATACATATCAAGATCCGAATAGGTGGATTTTGGGATAGTTTGTGCCGGAGCGAATCACTCTCAAAATGCACCGGGTTGCACTCCTACGTGTCGCCGGTCTCATTGGATCTTGTTTCGCTCGATTTCGCTCTGGTGTTAATTTCATTCAAACCGGGATCCGAACAAGTGGACTTTATGAATGTTTGCCTCGAAGACAAACACTCCGAAGACACACCGGATTGCCCTCGTAAGAGTTGTTAGTCTTGTTGGAGCTTGTTTCGGTCGAATTAACTTTGATGTTAATTTCATACATATCAAGATACGAATGTGTGGATTTTGTGAAAGTTTGCACCGGAGCGAAACAC
This sequence comes from Guadua angustifolia, assembly GCA_036346375.1. Taxonomy (NCBI): domain Eukaryota; kingdom Viridiplantae; phylum Streptophyta; class Magnoliopsida; order Poales; family Poaceae; genus Guadua; species Guadua angustifolia. The sequence continues at coordinate 11,023,027 of CM070501.1, forward strand.
TCCGAAAATGCACCTGGTTGCACTCCAACGTGTCGCCGGTCTCATTGGACCTTGTTTCGCTCGATTTCGCTCTGGTGTTAATTTCATTCAAACCGGGATCCGAACAAGTTTACATTATGAAAGTTTCCCCAAAGCGAAACACTTCGAAGACACAACGGATTGCCCTCGTAAGTGTTGTTAGTCTGTTGGAGCTTGTTTCGGTCGAATTCACTTTGATGTTAATTTCATAGAAATCAAGATCCGAATAGGTGGATTTTGTGAAAGTTTGCGCAGGAGCGATTCACTCCGAAAATGCACCGGGTTGCACTCCTACGTGTCGCCGGTCTCATTGGAGCTTGTTTCGCTCGATTTCGCTCTGGTGTTAACTTCATTCAAACCGGGATCCGAACAAGTGGACATTATGAAAGTTTGCCCCGAAGCGAAACACTCCGAAGACACCGGATTGCCCTCGTAAGTGTTGTTAGTCTTGTTGGAGCTTGTTTTCGGTCGAATTCGCATTGATGTTAATTTCATACATATCAATGTCCGAATAGGTGGATTTTAAGCTTGCACGGAGCGAAACACTCAAAATGCCGGGTTGCACTCCTACATGTCGCCGGTCTCATTGGAGCTTGTTTCGCTCGATTTCGCTCTGGTGTTAACTTCATTCAAACCGGGACCAAACAAGTGGACATTATGAAAGTTTGACCCGAAGCGAAACACTCCGAAGACACACCGAATTGCCCTCGTAAGTGTTGTTAGTCTTGTTGGAGCTTGTTTCGATCGAATTCGCTTTGATGTTAATTTCACATATAGCAAGATCCAAATAGGTGGATTTTGTGATAGTTTTCGCCGGAGCGAAACACTCCGAAAATGCACCGGGTTGCACTCCTACGTGTCGACGGTCTCATTGGATCTTGTTTCGCTCGATTTCGCTCGGGTGTTAATTTCATTCAAACCGGGATCCGAACAAGTGGACTTTATGAAAGTTTGCCCCGAATCGAAACACTTCGAAGACACACCAGATTGCCCTCGTAAGTGTTGTTAGTGTTGTTGGAGATTGTTTCGGTCGAATTCGTTTTGATGTTAATTTCATACATATCAAGATCCAAATAGGTGGATTTTGTGAAAGTTTGCTCCGGAGCGAAACACTCCGAAAATGCACCGGGTTGCACTCCTACGTGTCGCCGGTCTCATTGGAGCTTGTTTTGCTCGATTTCGCTCTGGTGTTAATTTCATTCAAACGGGATCCGAACAAGTGGACTTTATGAATGTTTGCCTCGAAGCGAAACACTCCGAAGACACACCGGATTGCCCTCGTAAGTGTTGTTAGTCTTATTGGAGCTTGTTTTGGTCGAATTCACTTTGATGTTAATTTCATACATATCAAGATACGAATAGGTGGATTTTGTGAAAGTTTGCACCGGAGCGAAACACTCCAAAAATGCACCGGGTTGCACTCCAATGTGTCGTCGGTCTCATTGGAGCTTGTTTCGCTCGATTTCGCTCTGGTGCTAATTTCATTCAAACCGAGATCCGAACAAGTGGACTTTATGAAAGTTTGCCCCGAAGCGAAATACTCCGAAGACACACCGGATTGCCCTCGTAAGTGTTAGTCTTGTTGGAGCGTGTTTTCGGTCGAATTCGCATTCATGTTAATTTCATACATATCAATATCCGAATAGGTGGATTTTGTGAAAGCTTGCACCGGAGCGAAACACTCCGAAAATGCGCCGGGTTGCACTCCTACGTGTCGCCGGTCTCATTGGAGTTTGTTTCGCTTGATTTCACTGTGGTGTTAACTTCATTGAAACTGGGATCCGAACAAGTGGACTTTATGAAAGTTTGCCCCGAAGCGAAACACTCCGAAGACACACCGGATTGCCCTCGTAAGTGTTGTTAGTCTTGTTGGAGATTCTTTCGGTCGAATTTGCATTGTTGTTAATTTCGTACATATCAAGATCCGAATAGCTGGATTTTGTGAAAGCTCACACCGGAGTGAAAAACCCCGAAAATGCACCGGGTTGCACTCCTTCGTGTCGCCAGTCTCATTGGAGCTTGTTTCGCTCCATTTCGCTCTGGTGTTAATTTCATTCAAACCGAGATCCGAACAAGTGGACATTATGAAAGTTTGCCCCGAAGCGAAACACTTCGAAGACACACCTGATTGCCCTCGTAAGTGTTGTAAGTCCTGTTGGAGCTTGTTTCGGTCGAATTCACTTTGATGTTAATTTGATACATATCAAGATCCGAATAGGTGGATTTTGTGAAAGTTTGTGCCGGAGCGAATCACTCCGAAAATGCACCGGGTTGCACTCCTACGTGTCGCCGGTCTCTTTGGAGCTTGTTTAGCTCGATTTCGCTCCGGTGTTAACTTCATTGGAACCGGGATCCGAACAAGTGGACATTATGAAAGTTTGCCCTGAAGCGAAACACTCCGAAAATGCTCCGGGTTGCACTCCTACGTGTCGCCGGTCTCATTGGAGCTTATTTCGCTCGATTTCGCTCTGGTGTTAACTTCATTCAAACCAGGATCCGAACAAGTGGTCATTACGAAAGTTTGCCTCGATGCGAAACACTCTGATGAGGACATCACTTCCATGGATACAACCACATCTACACATCAATTTGAACCCGCTGCTATTATACAAGGACCGGTTACTCGAGCTCGCGCCACGGCAGTTTAGTTATCGGTGAATGCGTTCCAAAGCCTTGCCATCAGTGATAATATGAATGGAATGCTATTTAATACTTGTCATGATTTGATTATTCTTAGGAACCTTGGGAAGACTTGCAAACCACAAGGAGTTCGGCGTCCGGAGGGAAGAGCAAATTGGAATCAGCTTCGAACTCCGAGAGATGGTCAAATTCAAACGGCCATAACTTTTGTTCCAGAAGGTATCTGGAGGTCTACGAGTACAAGAACGAAAGCTCTGGTTGTCCTCTTTCAAACGGATCTAAGATCACCGCAAAATTCCCCTCGAGTCAACGGGAATACGCAAAATAATCTATAACACTTTTTCAGTTCGAGTTCAAGTCCAGTTCGGCCTCAGCAATAACACTAACTTTAAAGTGCCATAACTTTTGATTCTTGAGGGTTCTGGAGACCCATGAGTACACGTTTGAAAGATCTCGGAGTCTACTTTCCAATGGATCTAGCCCCAATGCCAAATTCGTCCTGAAGCAACAGAAAATCACAAAAGAGTGTCACGGGCCAGAAACTCCAGGTGTTGCGCCACCTTTCTTTTGGGCCCAAAGCCCATGTAACGCTAGGGCAACCCCTTAGCCGCCCCCCCATGGGTGCTGCACGCCCCTAGCTGCTCCCTAGCTGCCACTTACATCTATATATTGTTTGCTACCGCCGTACTTTAGTTTTTGGGTTTTGTTTATTTGATAGTTTAGCCATTGCTACTATTTTGAGTCTTCCAGACGTGCTCAACAGCCACCTAAGAAGCTCCTTATTTCAGAACCCCACCTTATCAATCCTTCATCTTTATTTGCAATTTCAGATTGCTTTGCCATTGTTCTTGCTTGTTCTTCTGTTGCATGCGAGAATTGAACCTCGTGTTCAGGTTGATCGTGCCAACGGCAAGATCAATAACCCTCTGAGTTGGTTTAGCGATTGCTAAGGCGCGCATCGTCATCGTCACGTTGTAGTCGGATCGTCAAAGTCAATTCCTCCAAATCGAAGTTATCACTCTCATCGAAAGATCGGGACACCAAAGTGCTATCAAGTGGAATCAGAGCGCCAAGTTGCTCGGTGAGAGATTCAGTACCCTAGATTTGTTTTTGTTTTCTGCCCAAAATTGAAAATCCTCCACAAAAATTCAACCTTTAGATTCAATCTGGTAATTTAGTGAGTTTTGTTAGGTTTTGATCCATTAGAGTCCTTGTTTTAGTTGCTGATCGTTTTTCCTTCGTGTAGCTTTTATTCCAATCTGTCCAGTTCTTTGTTTTGATCATAACTCTCACATCCGAACTCTGATTGAGAAGTTTTTATACTTTCCTGAATCCTTGAAGAGTCCTCTACAAAAACGTTTTTGGGTGTCCTTCATGATTCGGACTCCTTCAAACCGAATTTGACTCGGATTCGGATTTGGTCAGATCGGCTGAATTTTGTTGAATCTGTGCACCTTAGTGTTTTGGCCATAACTTCTACATATGAGCTCCAAATTGTGTGTTTGAATACTTGTTTTAAAGCTTAGAACAATGCCATCATTTTGTTACATTGTGAGAAAGTTTGATTCGGTCATTCTCAAGCCTTAATTGCAGCAACAACCTTATTGCATAGTTCTGGCGAATTTAGGGTTTGTTTCTTCAATTTGTGTTCTAGCTTTGTTCCTTTGAGTTGGTTGAGTCAGTAGCATCTACAACCATAAAAGTTCCAAAATATCAGTGTACATACCTTTGGGAACCAATTCATCCTTTTAAGAATACTTTGATCCCAATTGAGACTAGCAATTTGAAATTGCTTAGAACATTCCTTATGATCGTTGCGATATCATAACTCTTGTGATATCAAGTTAGGGATTCCAAAACTTTGCTCATACTAGTGTTGGCGAAAGTCAATAAAAAAAAAAGAAAGAAAGAGCCAAAAGGCCAAAAAAAAGAGAGAAAGAAAAGAGAATAGTGGCGGCGCACTACATTGATCAAAACCCTAATTTGTGTTTGTCATTTTCAGATTGTGCAATTGTATTAAGTAGTGAGCAATCTTGTGTCCTTTTACCTTTTCGAAGCAATTTGCTAGCGTCTCTCCATAACTTATGCAACACGAGTTTTGGTGCTGAAATTATTCTTATTTTTGCTCATTCCATTGGTTGCATTAAGTTGCATTATCTTTGCGTCGTGTTGCCTTGAGATTCACTTATATCTTTGAGATCGGCAACTAGGGCTTGTGAATTCTAGTTTGGATCATTACTTATCATTAGAAAATCTAGAATTATCAGATTGCATAAGAAATTAACATAGCCTACCAAGCTCCACATATTCTACCTCGTGACGCTTGTTGGTCCCTTGGCAATCGCTTTATCCAAGCTTGGGAGAACTTTTGATACATGTAATGACCCGACAACTCGGTTGCATGGTAAGAACTTGTAAGAGCTTGGGTTAAAGTTTGAGAGTTGAGCGACTTTTGTCCACATCCTATGTAGTGATAGAACATTATACTTGTGATTTTGTTTCTTGTCTTCACTAACAATGGCAGGTTCTCAACGTCGTGGCGCTTGGGCCAATGACATCCTAGGAGAAGAGATAGTTCACACTCCAAGATACGAGAGAGCGTCTGAGCATACCTTCAACACCCAAGGAAGGTACAACGGCATCGCACATGTACCAAAAATAAGTTTACCGTACCCATTTTTAGTGATAAATATGATCCTGAAGGTTATCTTACATGGGAATTAGTTGTCGAACAATCATTTGAAAAACATGAAATTCTGAGCATGATAAGGTTAGGGTTGTTACTAGTGGATTCTCTGGATTTGCTGCTATTTGGTGGAATGATTATATGAGTAAAAATCGGGACATTCTTAGCACATGGACAAAATCGAAGAAAATTTCGAGAGCTAGATTTGTCCTTCATATGTTGCCCGTCAATTACGAAATGAAATGCAACATCTAAAACAAGGTAGTAAAACGAGTGGATGAGTACTACCAAGAATTTCAACATAGATCTTTGCGTTCGAGGTTAGAAGAGACGAAAAAGACTCGTATGAATAACTTTTATTTTGGACTAGATTTCGACATTAGATCATGATATCTTGTAAAGAATTCAATTCTTTGTCATGTTTACTTAATCTTTCACGAGAAGCCGAAAGAAAGATACAGAGAAGACAATCAACCAAAATTCAAGCTGACACAAAGTTAAATGCTACTCTGTGGCATGCCTTTGCACCAAACCTGAATGAGAGCATACACTGCGAGAATGTGAAAGAAATACAAGAAAATTTGAGTGAAGTAGAGGATAGCATATGTGGCGATGATTCTACTAACACAATCCAATCTATTTAGGTTAGTTCTGTTGCTGTTATTCCATGCGCTATTCAGGTTACTTTTGAAGAAGGGACATAACAAGCGAGAAATACCGGCGTTATCGGTGAAAGTTTTGATATTTCTACTTCGAGGAGGAAACTAATGACCATGGTACAGATCTGATTTTACAGCAAGAAAAGGATCAAATTGGTAAGTATATTCCTACTATACATAACTCTTGTGAACTACCACCTTGTGCCACAATTGTAGAACCATATGACCTAATTGCATGCTTATAATTTTGCTCATGTGGTGCTGATTACATATAAGGAGGTGATAGCTAGAATATCCCTACCACTGTTTTGTGTTATATCATGTTGAATGAGCCTGTTAGTTTGACTTGTGCTATGGACAAGATTTCTGAAATTTCATCTCTTAAGTCTTTGTCTAGCACCTATGCCTGTTGTTTTAAATTCAATTTATTTGGTGAATATGGCATAGATGGCAAGTTTCTTGTTTACAGAATATGCATAACTTGTGATAAACTTGATGAATTGAAGCTTGCTATTTTGGGCAATTCTAGTTGTAAGCAACAACTTGTTTCATTTGAGGCTCCATCAAATTTTCCTAATAAGTGTGATACCCATAGGTTGCTGCCACATTGTTCGAATTTTAGTACATTAACTTGTATTACAAATCAACATGTCGTAGTTAATGCGTGGAAGCCAATTAATATTGTGTCACCATTATTGGAATGGTTTGATTTTGCTTGTTTACAATTTGATAACATGAATGAGCCATACTTGATGCTAGAACTTGTTGTTTTGCCCACAAAACATGTTATTGAATCGACTCACAAAACATGAGTATTCTTTATCAAAGGTCGGGGAATAGAAGTGGACATTATGAAAGTTTGCTGAAGCGAAACACTCCGAAGGAACCTTGGGGATTGCCCTAAGTAAGTGTTGTTAGTCTTGTTGGAGCTTGTTTTGGTCGAATTCAGATTGATGTTAATTTGAACATATCAAAGATCGAAGGAGGTGGATTTTTGTGAAAGTTTGCACTAAATGAAACACTCCTAAAATGCAGGGTTGCACTCCTACGTGTCGCGGTCTCATTGGAGCTTGTTTACTCGATTTCGCTCTGGGTGTTAACTTCATTCAAGCGGGATCGAACAAGTGGACTTTATGAAAGTTTGCCCCAAAGCGAAACACTCGAAGACAGACGGATTGCCCTCGTAAGTGTTGTTAGTCTTGTTGGAGCTTGTTTCGGTCGAATCCGATTTGATGTTAATTTTGAACATATCAAGATCCCAATCAGGTGGATTTTGTGAAAGTTTGACTTGATGAAACACCTCAAAAATGCACCCTCGTGAGTTTGCACTCCTACGTGTTCGTCGGTCTCATTGGAGCTTGTTTAGCTCGATTTAGCTTCGGTGTTAATTTCATTCAAGGTTGGGATCCGAACACGGTGGATCTTATGAAAGTTTGCCATAAGCGAAACACTCCAAAATGGGTTTGCACACGGATGTGTCGGTTCTCATCGATTTGATAGTAATTTCATTCAATAGGATCCCAGACTATGGTTTGCCCTGAAACACTTTCAAGACAATGGGATTGATCGTAAGTGTAGTCGGTCTTGTTGGAGCTTGTTTGGTCGAATTAAACTGTTTGATTTGATCAAGTCTAGTCCGAATAGGTGGATTTTGTGAAAGTTTGCACTTGCAATGGCACTCCCAAAATGCACGGGTTGCACTCCTGTCGCTGGTCTCATTGGAGCTTGTTTACGCTCGATTTACGCTCTGGTGTTAATTTCATTCAAAGCGGGATCCGAACAAGTGGACTTTATGAAAGTTTGCCCGAAGCAAAACACTCGAAGACACACGGATTGCCCTCGTAAGTGTTGTTAGTCTTGTTGGAGCTTGTTTGGTCGAATTAACTTTGATGTTAATTTGATACATATCAAGATCGAACAGGTGGATTTTGTGAAAGTTTGCATCGGGCCGAAACACTCCTAAATATGCGGGTTGCACTCCTACGTGTCGCTGGTCTCATTGGAGCTTGTTTACGCTCGATTTAAACTCTGGTGTTAACTTCATTCAAGCGGGATCCGAACAAGTGGACTTTATGAAAGTTTGCCCAAGCGAAACACCAGAAAGACACGGTTTGCCCTCGTAAGTGTTGTCGGTCTTGTTGGAGCTTGTTTCGGTCGAATTCGCTTTGATGTTAATTTCATACATATCGAGATCCGAATAGGTGGATTTTGTGAAAGCTTGCAAATGCGAAACACTCCGAAAATGCTGGGTTGCACTCCTATGTGTGGGTCTCATTGAGCTTGTTCGATTTCGATTTTGCATTGGTGTTAACTTCATTCAAGCGGGATCGAAACAAGTGGACTTTATGAAAGTTTGCCCGGCGAAACACTCCGAAGACACGCCCGGATTGCCCTCGTAGAGTGTTGTTAGTCTTGTTGGAGCTTGTTTCATTCGAATTCGACTTTGATGTTAATTTGAACATATCAAGTCCCGAATAGGTGGATTTTGTGAAAGTTTGCACGAATGAAACACTCTAAAATGCCGGGTTGCACTCTCGTTATGTGTTGGTCTCATTGGAGCTTGTTTACTTCGATTTAGCTCTGTGTTAATTTCATTCAAACCGGGATCGAACAAGTGGACTTTATGAAAGTTTGCCGGCGAAACACTCGAAGACACGGATTGCCCTCGTAAGTGTTGTTAGTCTTGTTGGAGCTTGTTTGGTGAATTCTGTTGTTAATTTCGAACAAGTTAAGTCCCAATCCGGTGGATTTTGTGTTAAGTTTGCACCGGGCGAACTTGCCAAAATGCACTCCTCGTGAGTTTGCACTCCTCGATGTTAGCCGGTCTTGTTGGAGCTTGTTTGATTGAATTAACTTTGATGTTAATTTAGGTACAAGTTGAGATCAGACCGGTGGATCTTGTGAAAAGTTTGCACCAAAGGAGCGAGAACTCCAGAAAATGCACCGGTTGCACTCCTATATGTCAAATTGTCTCATTTGGAGCTTTGTTTCGCTCGATTTCGCTCTGGTGTTAATTTCATTCAAGCGGGATCGAACAAGTGGACTTTATGAAAGTTTGCCCGGAAGCGAAACACTCAAAGAAGACAGCCGGATTGCCCTCGTATTAAGTGTTGTCGGTCTTGTTGGAGCTTGTTTTGATTGAATTCGCATTGATGTTAATTTCATACATATCAAGATCGATATAGGTGGATTTTGTGAAAGCTTGCATGGGAGGCGAAACACTCGAAAATGCACGGGTTGCACTCCTCGTGTCGCCGGTCTCATTGGAGCTTGTTTACTTCGATTTCGCTCTGGTGTTAACTTCATTCAAAAGCGGGATCGAACAAGTGGACATTATGAAAGTTTGCCCGAGCGAAACACTCAGAAGACACCGGATTGCCCTCGTAAGTGTTGTTAGTCTTGTTGGAGCTTGTTTGGTTGAATTCTATTTGATGTTAATTTCATACATATCAGAGATCGAATCAGGTGGATTTTGTGGAAGTTTGCAGGGTGAAACACTCCGAAAATGCCGGGTTGCACTCCTACGTGTCGCGGTCTCATTGGAGCTTGTTTACGCTCGAATTTAGCTCTGAGTGTTAACTTCATTCAAACCGGGATCCGAACAAGTGGACATTATAAAGAAGTTTGCCCGAAGCGAAACACCTCGAAGACACCCGGATTGCCCTCGTAAGTGTTGTGTCGGTCTTGTTGGAGCTTGTTTTGGTCGAATTCGCATTTGATGTTAATTTCCTACATATCAAGATCCGAGATAGGTGGATCTTGTGAATGTTTGCACGGGCGAAACACTCCAAAAATGCACGCAGGTTGCACTCCTATGTCGCGCGGTCTCATTGGAGCTTGTTTCGCTCGATTTAGCTCGGTGTTAATTTCATTCAAACCGGGATCTGAACAAGTGGACTTTATGAAAGTTTGCCCAGGCGAAACACTCAAGAACACTGCGGGATTGCCCTCGTAAGTGTTGTTAGTCTTGTTGGAGCTTGTTTGGTCGAATTAACTTTGATGTTAATTTCATACATATCAAGATCCAAATAGGTGGATTTTGTGAAAGTTAGCTTGGGTGAAACACTCCTAAAATGCGGGTTGCACTCCTACGTGTCGCCGGTCTCATTGGAGCTTGTTTAGCTCGATTTACGCTCTGGTGTTAATTTCATTCACCCGGGATCGAACAAGTGGACTTTATGAAAGTTTGCCCGAGCGAAACACTCGAGAAGACACACCGGATTGCCCTCGTAAGTGTTGTTAGTCTTGTTGGAGCTTGTTTTGGTCGAATTCTATTTGATGTTAATTTCATACATATCAATTGATCCGAATAGGTGGATTTTGTGAAAGCTTTCACCATGCCGAAACACTCGAAAATGCAGGGTTGCACTCCTCGTGTCGCCGGTCTCATTGGAGCTTGTTTAGCTCGATTTAAGCTCGGTGTTAATTTCATTCAAGCCGTTATCAAACAAGTGGACTTTATGAAAGTTTGCCCGGCGAAACACTCGAAAATACCTTTGGATTGCTCCGACATGTTGCGGTCTCATTGGAGCTTGTTTAGCTCGATTTCGCTCTGATGTTAATTTCATGCAATCAAGGATCCGAACAAGTGGATTTATGAAAGTTTGCCGGCGAAACACTCGAAAATGCGTTTGCCCTCGTAAGTGTTGTTAGTCTTGTTGGAGCTTGTTTTGATTGAATTAAGTTTTGATGTTAATTTATTTACATATCAAGATCCGAATAGGTGGATCTTGTGAAAGTTTGCACCGGAGCAGAAACACTCAAAAATGGAGTTGCACTCCTATGTGTCGCGGTCTCATTGGAGCTTGTTTACGATTTATTTGCTTGGTGTTAATTTCATTCAAAGCGGGATCTGAACAAGTGGACTTTATGAGTTTTCCCCGAAACACTCGAAATCACCGGATTGCCCTCTATGTGTTGTTAGTCTTGTTGGAATTGTTTGATCGAATTCGCTTTGATAAAATTTCATACATATCAGATCCAAATAGGTGGATTTTGTGAAAGTTTGCCTCGAATGAAACACTCCGAAGACGCAGGATTGCCCGACATGTCGTAAGATCAGTTGTCTGTAGTCTTGTTGGAGCTTGTTTAGGTCGAATTAAATTGTTGTTAATTTCATACATATCAAGATCCGAATAGGTGGATTTTGTGAAAGTTGCTCGGGAGATGAAACACTCCTAAAATGCGCAGGTTGCACTCCTATGATGTCGCCGGTCTCATTGGAGCTTGTTTCACTTTCGATTTAACGCTCACGTGTTAACTTCATTCAAAGCGGGATACGAACAAGTGGACATTATAAAGTTTGCCCGAGCGAAACACTCAGAAGACACACGGATTGCCCTCGTAAGTGTTGTTAGTCTTGTTGGAGCTTGTTTGATCGAATTCGCTTTGATGTTAATTTCATACATATCAAGATCCAAATAGGTGGATTTTGTGAAGGTTTGCTCAGAATGAAACACTCTAAAATGCACCCTCGGGTTGCACTCCTAATGTATCGGTCTTGTTGGAGCTTGTTTAAGCTCGATTTACGCTCTGGTTAATTTTTCATTCAAATCGGGATCGAACAAGTGGACATTATGAAAGTTTGCCCGAAGCGAAACAGTTGAAGACACGGATTGCCCTCGTAAGTGTTGTTAGTCTTGTTGAAGCTTGTCCGTGGTCGAATTAGCATGGTGTTAACTCCATAGATATCTAGATCGAATAGGTGGATTTTGTGAAAGCTTGCGGTGAAACACTCGAAAAATGCTGCGGGTTGCACTCCGCATGTCGCGGTCTCGTTGGAGCTTGTTTATTTCGATTTAGCTCTTGTTATTTTCATTCAAAGCGGGATCTGAACAAGTGGACTTTATGAAAGTTTGCCCGAAGCGAAACACTCCGAAGACGCTACGGATTGCCCTCCGTAAGTGTTGTTAGTCTTGTTGGAGCTTGTTTTGGTCGAATTAACTTTGATGTTAATTTCATACATATCAAGATCCCAAATAGGTGGATTTTGTGAAAGTTTGCTGGCAGGACGAAACACTCGAAAATGCACGGTTTGCACTCCTCGTGTCGCCGGTCTCATTGGAGCTTGTTTGCTCGATTTAAGCTCTGGTGTTAATTTCATTCAAGTTGGGATCACGAACAAGTGGACTTTATGAATGTTTGCCTGACGAAACACTCAGAAACACACGGATTGCCCTCGTAAGTGTTGTTAGTCTTGTTGGAGCTTGTTTGATCGATTAGCATTGATGTTAATTTCATACATATCAAGATCCGAATAGGTGGATTTTGTGAAAGCTTGCCGGATGAAACACTCTGAAAATGCCTTTGGGTTGCACTCTCTCGCCGATCTCATTGGAGCTTGTTTAGCTCGATTTGCTCTGGTGTTAATTTCATTCAAACGGGATCGAACAAGTGGACTTTATGAAAGTTTTCCCGAAGCGAAACACTCAGAAGACACACGGATTGCCCTCGTAAGTGTTGTTCGGTCTTGTTGGAGCTTGTTTTTGGTCAGATTAAGCTTTGATGTTAATTTAAATTACATATCAAGATCGAATAGGTGGATTTTGTGAAAGTTTGCTCGAATGGCGAAACCTCCAAAAATGCACGGGTTGCACTCCTATATGTCGCCGGTCTCATTGGAGCTTGTTTAAGCTCGATTTTCTCTAAGGTGTTAACTTCATTCAAACCGGGATCTGAACAAGTGGACTTTATGAAAGTTTGCCTCGACGAAACACTCAGAAGACACGCGGATTGCCCTACGTAAGTGTTGTCGGTCTTGTTGGAGCTTGTTTGGGTCGAATTAAGCTTTGATGTTAATTTCATACATATCAAGATCCCAAATAGGTGGAATTTGTGTGAAAGTTTTACTTGTAGGAATGAAACACTCGAAAATGCACGGGTTGCCTTTCTCTCTACATGTCGCCGGTCTCATTGGGAGCTTGTTTCACTCGATTTACTGGTGTTAATTTCATTCAAGCCGGGATCTGAACAAGTGGACTTTATGAAAGTTTGCCTCGGCGAAACACTAGAACACAGGATTGCCCTCGTAAGTGTTGTTCGGTCTTGTTGGAGCTTCTTTTGGTCGAATTCTGCTTTGATGTTAATTTCATACATATCAAGATCCGAATAGGTGGATTTTGTGAAAGTTTGCACGGGCGAAACACTCACGAAAATGCATGGGTTGCACTCTCGTGTCGGCCGGTCTCATTGGAGCTTGTTTACGCTCGATTTACGGCTCTGGTGTTAACTTCATTCAAAAGCGGGATCACGAACAAGTGGACATTATGAAAGTTTGCCCGAAGCGAAACACTCGAAGACACTGCGGTTTGCCCTCGTAAATGTTGTCGGTCTTGTTGGAGCATTTGTTTTCGGTCAATTGATGTTAATGTTAATTTGGTTACAGATCGAGTGCCAGAATAGGTGGATCTTGTGAAAGTTTGCAGTGGCGAAACCTCCGAAAATGCGGGTTTGCACTCCTATGTCATGGGTCTCATTGGAGCTTGTTTCGCTCGATTAAACTCTGATGTTAACCATTCAAGCGGGGAACCGGACAAGTGGACATTTTAATTTGCCCCGGCGAAACTCTCCGAAGACACGGATCGAACTAGTGGACTGTTATGAAGTCTTGTTGGAGCTTGTTTAATTAGAACTCACATGATGTTAATCTCGTACATATCAAGTTCGAATAGGTGGATCTTGGAACCTTGGGGAGGCAAACCACAAGGTTTTCGCGTCAGGAGGGATTAATTAATTTGAATCAACCCGGACTCCTAGAGATGGTCAAATTCGGTGGCGGCCATAACTTTTTGTTCAGAAAGGTTTCTGGAAGTCTCTGATACAAACGAAAGCAGTTGTCCTCTTTCAAAATGATCACGATGACCCATTGCATTCCCTACGATGTCAGCGAAATCATAAAACAATCCAGAACACTTTTCAGTCGAGTTCGAGTCGATTCGGCATCGGCAACAACACTGACTTCAAAGTGCCATAACTTTTGACATCTCTAGGGGGTTCTGGAGACCCATGAGTACTGCGTTTGAAAAGATCTCGGAGTCTACTTTCCAATGGACCGAGCTCACCTGCAAAATTCATTCAGATGCGTCCGGAAACTGCCTAAAAAAGTGTCATGGGTTGCTTTTCCGGGTGCTGAGTCACCTTTCTTTTGGGTCAAAAAAGACTTGTAGCATAGGTTTGAGTTGTATGGATTTCCCCATGGGTGCTACACGCCCTAGCTGCTCCTCTAGCCGCCACTTACATATATTTGTTCCAAAGCCCTACATCTAGGAGGTTGGGTTTTGTTTATTTGATAGTTTAGCCATTGCTACTATTTTGAGTCTTCGAGCGTGCTCCTTGACCGCCCTAGAAGCTCCTTGTTTCAGAACCCACCTTGTCAATCACTTCATTCCTATTATTTGCAATTTCAGATTGCTTTACCTTTGTTCTTGCTTGTTCTTCGTTTGCATGCTGGAATCGAACCTCGTGTTCAGGTTGATCATGCTATGGCAAGATCAATAACCCTCTAGGATTGGTTTAGCGATTGCTAAAGCGCATCGTCGTCGTCTGCGTTGTAGTTGGATCGTCAAAGTCAATTCCTCCAAATCGAGTTATCGCTCTCATCGAAAATCGGGACCCAAAGTCTGTCAAGTGGTATCGAGCGCCAAGTTGCTTTCGGTGAGAGATTCAGTACCTAGATTAGTTTTTGTTTCTGTCCAAAATTGAAAATCCTCAACAAAAATTCAACCTTTAGATTCAATCTGGTATTTAGGTGAGTTTTGTTGAGTTTTGATCCATTAGAGTCCTTGTTTTGAGTTCTTGATCGTTTTTCCTTCGCGTAGCTTTATTCCAATCTGTCCAGTTCTTTATTTTGTTCATAACTTTTGCATACAAGCTCCGATTCAAGTGTTTTTGCACTTTCCTGAAACCTTGGGACAAGTTCACAAAAAACCTAGTTGGGCACGAAATCTAATTCTATATAAAAGGTTGTTTAATCTTGACATTAAATTCAGGGAAGCAAGTTGCAATTGCAATCCAGATTAGTTCGGTATTTTGATTACAACTCTCACATCCGAACTCCGATTGAGAAGTTTTTATACTTTCCTGAATCCTTGAAGAGTCCTCTACAAAAACGTTTTTGGGTGTCCTTCGTGATTCGTAATCCTTCAAACCGATTTGACTCGGATTCGGATTTGGTCAGATCGGCTGAATTTTGTTGAATCTGTGCACCTTAGTATTTTGGCCATAACTTCTCTATAAGCTCCAAATTGTGTGTTTGAATACTTGTTTTAAAGCTTAGAACAGTGCCATAATTTTGTTACATTGTGAGCAAGCTTGATTCGGTCATTCTCAAGCCTTAATTTCAGCAACAACCTTATTGCATAGTTATGGCGAATTTGGGTTTGTTTCTTCAATTTGTGTTCTAGCTTTGTTCCTTTGAGTTGGTTGAGTCCAGTAGCATCTACAACCATAAAATTTCCAAAATATCAGTGTACATACCTTTGGGAACCAATTCATCCTTCTTGAATACTTTGATCCCAATTGAGACTAGCAATTTGAAAATGCTTGGGGCTGCTCCTTATGATCGTTGCACTATCATAACTCTTGTGATATCAAGTTAGGGATTCCAAAACTTTGCTCATACTAGTGTTGGCGAAAGTCACTAAAAAAAGAAAGAGGCCAGAGGCTAAAGGCCAAAAAAAGAGAAAGAAGAATAATGGTAATAGTGGCGGCAGCACTACATTGATCAAAACCTAATTTGTGTTTGTCATTTTCAGATTATGCAATTGTATTAAGTAGTGAGCAATCTTGTGCCCTTTACCTTTTCTGAAGCAATTAGCTAAGCGTCTCTCCATAACTTATGCAACCACGAGTTTTGGTGCTGAAATTATTCTTATTTTAGCTCATTCCATTGGTTGCATTAAGTTTCATTATCTCTTTGTGTGTGTGTTGCCTTGAAATTCACTTATATCTTTGAGATCGGACAACTAGGGCTTGTGAATTCTAGTTTGGATCATTACTTATCATTACAAAATCTAGAATTATCAGATTGCATAGGAAATTAACATAGCCTACCAGGCTCCACATATTCTACCTCGCAAATACGTTTGTTTGGTCCCTTAGCATGTCGCTTTATCCAAGCTTGGGAGAACTTTTGATACCGCCTGTGACCGACAACTCTGCTGCATGGTAAGAACTTGTAAGAGCTTTGGTTAAAGTTTGAGAGTTGAGCGACTTTTGTCCACATCCTATGTAGTGATAGAACATTATACTTGTGATTTTGTTTCTTGTCTTCACTAACAATGGCGGGTTCTCAACGTGCGTGGCGCTTAGTCCAACAACATCCTAGGAAAGAGATAGTTCACACTAGGAGATCTGAGAGAAGCGTCTGAGCATACCTTCAACACCGGAACAGGTACAGCGGCATTGCACATGTACCAAAAATAAGTTTACCGTGCCCATTTTTAGTGATAAATATGATCTGAAGGTTATCTTACATGAGGAATTTGTATGAACAATCATTTGATAAACATGAAATTCACGAGCATGATAAGGTTAGGGTTGTTACTAGTGGATTCTCTGGATTTGCTGCTCTTTGGTGGAATGATTATATGAGTAAAATCAGGACATTCCTAGCACATGGACAAAATTAAAGAAAATTACGAGAGCTAGATTTGTCCCTTCATATGTTGCGAAATCAATTCTGAAATGAATTACAACATCTAAAACAAAATTGGTAAAGCATTGGATGAGTACTACCAAGAATTTCAACATAGATCTTTGCGTTAGGGGTTAGAAGAGACCGAAAAGACTGCATGAATAACTTTTATTTTGGACTAGATTTAAACATTCAGATCATGATATCTTGTAAAGAATTGAATTCTTTGTCATGTTTACTTAATCTTTCACGAAATTTGAAAGAAAGATCTGAGAAGACAATCAACCAAAATTCAAGCTAACACAAAAGTTAAATGCTACTCTGTGGCATGCCTTTGCACCAAACACAGAATGAGAGCATACACTTTGGGCATGTGGAAGAAATACAAGAAAATTTGAGTGAAGTAGAGGATAGCATATGTGAGGATGATTCTACTAACACAATCCAATCTATTTGATTAGTTACTGTTTACTGTTATTCCATGTGCTATTCGGTTTACTTTTGAAGAAGGGCGCAACAAGCGAAATACCGGCGTTATCAATTGAAAGTTTTGATGTTTCTACTACGGAGGGCAGGCTAATGACCATAGTACAGATCTGATTTTGACAAGAAAAGGATCAAATTTGTGAGTATATTCCTTCTCTACATAATTCTTGTGAACTACCTTGTGCCACATTGTAGAACCATATGATGAATTGCATGCTTATAATTTTGATCATGTGGTGCACGATTCGCATAAGGAGGTGATAGCTAGAATTCACCTACCACTTGTTTTGTGCTATATCATGTTGAATAGAGCCTGTTAGTTTGACTTGTGCTATGGTTAAGATTTTGAAATTTCATCTCTTAAGTCTTTGTCTAGCACCTATGCCCTATTGTTTTAAATTCAATTTATTTGGTGAATATGGCATAGATGGCAAGATTTCTTGTTCTGAGAATATGCATAACTTGTGATAAACTTCTTGAAGTGAAGCTTGCTATTTTGGGCAATTTTAGTTGTAGCAACAACTTGTTTCATTTGAGGCTCCATCAAATTTTCCTACGATATGTGATACCCATAGCTTTGTTGCCACATTGTTAAATTTTAGTACATGCTTGTTTTACAAGTAAGCATGTAAATAGTTGATGCGTGGGAAGCCCATTAAAATTGTGTCACCATTATTGGAATGGTTTGATATTGCTTACATACAATTTGATGATATCAATGATACATGCTTGATGCGAGAACTTGTTGTTTTGCCTACAAACATGTTATTGAGCATGCGGCTCACATAACATTAGTATTCTTTATCGAAGGTTAGGGATAGATATGTGCTTTACTTATATTTGCAAATCAAGTTGCAAACTAAATCATATTAATTTTGATGCTATATGCTTCACTTATAACCACAAATCGATTACGCGGAATTGTGAGGAAAGGTTATTTGCTTAAATTTGATTTCTTCTTGTGTTGTTATGAAAATAACCCACTTGAATCAAAGAACAATGAAATATGGGATATATACATCTCTTGGTGTACCGCATTCTTTTTGTTGATTTATACGTTTCCGGCTTGTCCAAAACCGAGAAACGGTTTTTCCTTCAAAGAGGAGAAAGCATCGAAGAGTGCTAGCATTCATCAAGCCATAATATCTTTGGAAGAAGTGTTGAGCTATGTGGATAATTATCGAATTGAATCCTCTAAATGTTTTTATGTCTTAAAAATATATAAAAGAGGTAGACTACCATTTTATTTAAATAAAGCACGGGACCTATATGAGAATGTTTTTGTCTTGAAGATGAGCAAAAATGGTGAGCATGAGTCGGGAACGACTCAAATGCAAGAAGGGGAGGATGATGAGGACATCACTTCCATGGATACAACCACATCTACACATCAATTTGAACCCATTGCTATTATACAAGGACCTGTTACTCTAGCTCGCTTGACAGGTTTAATTGCTCGGTGAATCGTTCCAAAGCGATTAGTGATAATATGAATGGAATGCTATTTAATACTTGTCATGATTTTATTGTTCTTAGGAACCTTGGAGAACTAAGGGAGTTCGCGTCCAAGGAGAAGAGCAAATTGGAATCAGCTGGACTCGAGAGATGGTCAATTTCAAATAATGACCATAACTTTGTTACTTGAGAAGGCTTCTAGAGGTCAGGTACAAGAACAAAGCCCTGGTCGTCCTCTTTCAAACGGATCTGAGATCACCTCAAATTCCCTTCAGTCAGCTGCAAAACGCAAAACAATCCAGAACACTTTTCAGTCGAGTTGAATCAATTCGAACTCCAGAAACAACATACTTTTAAGTGCCATAACTTTTGATTCCGGAGAGTACGGAGACCCATGAGTACACTTTTGAAAGATCTCGGAGTCTACTTTCAAAAGGATCTAGCCTCACCTCAAAATTCCTTCAGATGCGTCCGAGCTACTTTCAAACCACACGTTGCTTTTCAGTCAGTCAAACTCGAGGTGCTTTCGCCACTTGGTGTTTTTAGACCCCAAATTTGATGTAACGTAGGGGCAACCCTTGACCTTTATTATGGAATTGAAGGCGCCCCTAGCTGCTCCTCTAGCGCCACTTAATCTATATATTATTTGCACCACACTTGGTCATCTAGGACTGGGGTTTTGTTTTATTTGATAGTTTAGCCATTGCTACTATTTGGAGTCTTCGAGACGTGCTCAGCGGTAGCCTAAAGGCTCCTTGTTTGAGACCCTACCTTGTAGATCGTTCATCTTTATTTGCAATTTCAGATTGCCTTTACCTTTATTCTTGCTTGTTCTTGATTTGCATGCGAGGAATCGAACCTCGTGTTCAGGTTGATCGATGCTAACGGCAAGATCAATAACCCTCTGGAATTGGTTTAGCGGTTGCTAAGTCGCGTAGTCTGTAAATCACGTTGCGATCCGGATACGTCAAAGTGAATTCCTCCAAATCGAAGTTATCGCACTCTCCATCCGAAAGATCGGGACACCAAAGTACCATCGAATAGGTACTGGATTTTTTGAATGCTTGCAGGCCAGAAACACTCGAAAAATGCCTTGGAGTTGCACTCCCTCGTGTCATGGGGTCTCATTAGACTTGTTTCGCTCGATTTAGCTCTTGAGTGTTAACTACTACATTCAAACCGGGATCTGAACAAGTGGACTTTATAAAAAGTTTGCCCAGCGAAACCTCTTTGAACACGCGGATAGCCCCCGATAAGTATTGTGGGTCTTGTTGGAGCTTATTTTGATCGAATTAGCATTTGATGTTAATTTGATACAAGTCAAGATCCCAATCAGGTGGATTTTGTGAAAGTATGCACCGTGGCGGAACACTCTGAAAATGCACCCGGTTGCACTCCTCGTGTCGCTTGGTCTCATTGGAGCTTGCAAGAAATTTCGATTTAGCTCTTAGTGTTAATTTCATTCAAGCGGGATCCCAAACAAGTGGAGCTTTATGAAAGTTTGCCCGAAAGCGAAACACTCAGAAAGACACAGCGGATTGCCCTCGATTGCCCTATTGGTCTTGTTGGAGCTTGTTTGATCGAATTAGCATTGATGTTATTTTGATACAAGTCAAGATCCAGGTCAGATGGATTTTGTGAAAGTTTGCCTTAGGAATGAAACACTCCTAAAATGCCGTTTGCACTCCATCATTATGTTTGATCTCATTGGAGCTTGTTTATTTCGATTTCATCTTTGGTGTTAATTTCATTCAAACCAGAATCGAACAAGTGGACTTTATAAAAGTTTGCCCGAAGCGAAACACTTTGAAGACACAGGGTTTGCCCTCGTAAATGTTGTCGGTCTTGTTGGAGCTTGTTTGGTCGAATTCGCTTTGATGTTAATTTAGGTACAAGTTGAGATCCGGACCGGTGGATTTTGTGAAAGTTGCTGCGGTGGCGAAACACTCCAAAATGCATGGGTTTGCACTCCTCGTGTCGGCCGGTCTCATTGGAGCTTGTTTAATTTCGATTTACGCTGAATGTTAATTTCATTCAAACGGAATCTGAACTAAGTGGACTTTATGAAAGTTTGACCTGGCAAAAGAAACCTCGAAAAGACACGGATTGCCCTCGTAAGTGTTGTCGGTCTTGTTGGAGCTTGTTTTGGTCGGTCGCTTTGCATTGATGTTAATTTGATACAAGTCTAGTCCCAAATAGGTGGATTTTGTGAAAGTTTGCAGGAATGAACACTCCTAAAACTGCAGGGTTGCACTCCCTAAATGTTGTGGTCTCATTGGAGCTTGTTTCACTTCCGATTTCGCTCTGAGTGTTAATTTCATTCAAAGCGGGATCGAACAAGTGGACTTTATGATAGTTGCCCGAGCGAAACGGCTCAAAGACACACAGGATTGCCCTCGTGTGTGTTTATTGATCTTGTTGGAGCTTGTTTTGGTCGAATTCTGATATTGTTGTTAATTTCAGACAAGTCAGAGATCCCAATCAATGGATTTTTTGAAAGCTTGCAGGAATGAAACACTCTCCAATGCGGGTTGCACTCCCTCGTTGTCATTTGGTCTCATTGGAGCTTGTTTAGCTCGAGTTTACTTCTGGTGTTAATTTCATTCAAGCCGGAATCCGAACAAGTGGACTTTATGAAAGTTTGCCCGGAGCGAAACACTCAAGACACACGGTTTGCCCTCGGTAAATGTTGTTGAGTCTTGTTGGAGCTTGTTTGTTCGGTCGCTTTGATGTTAATTTGAACAATATTGAGATCCAGGACGGTTGGATCTTGTCAATATTTTGCAGTGAATGAAACACTCCGAAAATGCACGGGTTGCACTCCTACATGTCGCCCGGTCTCATTGGAGCTTGTTTCGCTCGGATTCGCTAATAGTGTTAATTTCATTCAAGCAGGATCTGAACTAGTGGACTTTATGAAAGTTTGCCGAGAGCAGAAACACTCCGAAGACACGCGGATTGCCCTCGTAAGTGTTGTCGGTCTTGTTGGAGCTTGTTTTGATCTGAATTAACGTTGTTGTTAATTTGATACATGTAAGAAGTCCCAAATTGGTGGATTTTGTGAAAGTTTGCACGGGCGAAACACTCTAAAATGCTACAGGGTTGCACTCCTATCATCAATGGTCTCATTGGAGCTTGTTTCATTTCGATTTCGCTCTGGTGTTAATTTCATTCAAACGGGATCGAACAAGTGGACTTTATGAAAGTTTGCCCACGGCGGCACTCGAAGACACGGATTGCCCTCGTAAGTGTTGTTAGTCTTGTTGGAGCTTGTTTGATAATTCTATTTGTTGTTAATTTGAACAAGTCAAGTCCCAATCCGGTGGATTTGACAAAGTTTGGACGGGCAGAAACACTCCTAAATGCGCTCTCGTGGGTTTTTACTCCTAAAGTCTTGTTGGGCTTGTTGGGGTGGTCGCTTTGATGTTAATTTAGTTACAGTTGAGATCGGTGGGGTGGATCTTGTGAAAGTTGCTTATGGCAGAAACACTCAAAAATGCAAGGTTGCACTCTATATGTCGCCGGTCTCATTGGAGCTTGTTGCTCGGGATTTAAGCTGAGTGTTAATTTCATTCAAGCGGGATCGAACAAGTGGACTTTATGAAGTTTGCTGACGAAACACTCCGAAGGCACACGGATTGCTCTCGTAAGTGTTGTCGGTCTTGTTGGAGCTTGTTTAATTGAATTGCGATTATGTTATTTTCGAACAAGTTAATCTCCGAATAGGTGGATTTTGTGAAAGCTTGCCGAATGAACACTCCCTAAATGCCCACGGTTGCACTCCTCGTGTCATTGGTCTCATTGGAGCTTGTTCGCTCGATTTCGCTCACGGTGTTAATTTCATTCAATAGGGATCAGAACAAGTGGACTTTATAAAGTTTGCCCGGCGAAACACTCCGAAGACAGCGGATTTGCCCTCGTAAAGTGTTGTCGGTCTTGTTGGAGCTTGTTTGATTGAATTCTATTTGTTGTTAATTTGATACAAGTCAAGATCTGAATCAATTGGATTTTCTGGGTTGCACAGGGTAGAAACACTCTAAATCTTTGGAGTTGCACTCCTACGTGTCGTTGGTCTCATTGTGATGAGACATCACCAGCATGGATCTGATCACAGCGTGACCGCTGCCTCCTTCCTCTCCGGCTTCTCCAATGACCTCGAAATGCTCCATCTTAGTCACAAATGATCGGCCTTTCACGGCAACCGTGCGCCGAGGCCTAATAAAGCTCAGCTATCAAGCCCACATCAACAGACAAAATTTCAAGCACACACCCAAGGCCATACATTACATCGAGGAGGCCCATATGAGCCCAGATGCCAAAAATCCGGTTCGGCCATCCAGCAGCATGCCAACTTCAAACAGGCATAACTTGGGCTCCCGGACTCCGTTTTCAGCGTCGACCACCGTTTGAAAGCTTAGGAGATAAGCTTTCCAATGGATCTAGCCCCACTTCCAAATTCACTCCAGAACGATAGGAAAATGTGGAACAATGTTCACGGGCCAGAAATTCAGGGTGCTGCATCACTTCACTTTTGGCCTATGGCCCATGTATCTTAGGGTTTTGGTGGCACCGCTGTTTTGGCTACCTTACTCCTCCTGGCGCGCTATATATGTGGCCGCCAGTTCTTTACAGCTTAGGTTTTGTTGTGTTTTGGTAGACCCTTGTCGTCCCTCCTCGTGTTCGCGTGTGTCGACTAGACCACCCGTGACGAGAAACAGAACCTCACCTTTGTATCTTTGTGATTATTGGATTGGAATTGCTCTCACCTTGTTCTTGCATGTTCTCGGTTGCAGCAGGTACAAGGATTGATCGGGTCTTTGATTCGGTTGATCGCTTCGTGTGGTGACATTGCGATTGCTTGGTTGCTAATCTCGTGGATTGGTAGCGTCGTCACTACACCAAATCGACGTATCGTTCTCATCAGAAGATCGGGCCGACCTAGTGTGCATCAAGTGGTATCAGAGCGACGGTTGCCTGGTGAGAACACCCTTATCTTTGTTTAGTTCATCTTGTTGTCCTAGAGTCCGAAAAATAACCCCAAAAAAATCTGTTCGTCGTGTGTTTGATCTAATCCGAGGCCCTTTTGGCCTTTACTATTACTGCCTAGTTTAATTCTTGTTGAATTTGCGTTGCAGCGTCGTGTAATTGCTGGTCTTAGTGTTTTGATCTTTAGAGTTTCGAGTTCTTATCACGTTCTTGTCACCGAGTTGAACTCCATCACGTCGCCGCGCCCAATTCGGATCCTCCTATGTCCAGTTCGGTATTTTGGTCATAAATCCCTCATACGAACTCGGATTTTGCTATTCTTGTCTGAAAGCTCGAGAAATTATCTACAACTTTGTCCATTGTGAAACTTTCCAAAAACGCCGTCTTCTTGCCCAAAATCGAGTTGGATTGGAATCTGTTTTTGTCCTGGATTTTTCTGAGCAGTCTGTATTTTGGGGTCAATATCTCTGTCTTCCCTTATCCAAAATAGACATTCCATATATGAAAATTGATCAGCTCGAAAAGATCTACAACTTTCTAGTTATACGTTTTTGCATTGGAATCCAATAAAAATCTGAAAACAGCATTTGAAGTTTCTGCATAGTAGATCTGTTTGCAGCAGGAAAAAAGTTTGAGTTGTAATTTATCATATGTGCCACTTGTTGATATAGAAGGAAGAAAAATAAAAAAAGGCAAGTGCATATAAAAGAGCCGCACTAAAAGGTGGAAAAAAGCCCTAGCTATTTGCTTGTGTCTTGTGGTCATTCGGTTGCTATTTCGTGACTTCATTGGTGTCGGCTCGCGTCTCTAAGTGCGGTCTAGCCTAGGACCAGAAAAGTACCGTCGTTGAACGTTCTTTCAACTTGTTTTGGCTAGTGTGGTTCTAGTATATCCTTTGCTACATATTATACCTATCAAGCTCCACCTACTATTAACCACGGGAGAAGCACCTTGCAATCGCTTTGTCACCCGAGTGCGATTACCATCATCCCTCGATTGAACCTTGAAAAGTCGAGGGTAAGAACTGGTAAGAACTTGGTGTGAGCTTGAGCGTGTGAGATCCTCCACGTCCACATATTAGTAGATAGGAATATACATTTTGCGTGTATTTTTCTTGTCTACCACGAATAATGCAGTCCACAAAACGATGATCTATACTGAGGATGATCCAAGCATTCACGAGAACAAAGAAATATATCGAAACTTAATCATGAGTTTGAGAAAAGAGAAGAA